>JAUPFT010000011.1:53408256-53943256 GCA_036936625.1 Parnassius smintheus behrii
CGGCTCACCCGATGTTAAGTGACTACCGCCGCCCATGATCAACCGCAACACCAGGGGAATTGCAGGTGCGTTGCCAGCCCTTTAGAAAGGAGTAAGCTCTTTTCTTGAAGGTCCCCAGGTCGTATCGGTCCGGAAAAATCGCCGGTGGTAAGCTATTCCACAGAGAGGTTGTACGCGGAAGAAAACTCCTTTTGAAACGTACAGTGGTGGACAACCAAGCATCCAGATGGTGTGGATGGTATCGGGACGTTTGCCGCATAGTGCGTAAAGAAAATACAAAGTGATGCAATATCTCTTCAAAGTGCCAGTGAATCGAGCCGATCGGAAAGCACTCGGTCGTCGACGATTTGAGCTGCTCTGGGCTGGATGCGGTCAAGTGGAAGGAGCTGATACTGGGGAGCCCCAGCCCAGAGATGGGAACAACCCAACACCTCCCATGGCCCCACCGACCCTCAGGTCATACGGGCCTAATCTCGGGAGATGCGCGCGGTACTTGCACCTTGCTCTTTCCCGCGCGCACTTTCTTGACTCCCTATAAATATTTATTCGGTTCCTTGTCCCAGTTTAACGTCATTCTCTCCCTTCTGGGGCTGACGGCACAATAACACCTACGTCGTTGGGCCTTCCTACCAGCATCCTATCCTGCCTTGTCCTGCGATCGTGCCACCTATGCGCAAACTCACGCAACAATCCGTAGTTCACCCCATCGCTGACGAGATCCAAGTAGTAAATCGGTCCCTGATCCGTTCGAACCAGCCCATTCCACGCTTTCGCTCTTAGATCGTCATACAGAGGACATTCCCATAGGACATGGTGAACATCCTCCTCTGCCGTACCACACTCACACATACTGGTTTCACACAGTCGCATGTCATACAGCCTCTTCCGAAAACATCCATGTCCATTGAGAATCTGGGATGTTTGATAGTCCGGTGAGACCCAGGTATACCTGAGTCCCAACGCCACGTCCGGGAAAAATCGATTTAATTCACGTCCTTTCGTTTCGTTCTTCCATCGATTCTGCCATACGCCAATCACCTCAGTCCAGATTTCGCGCTTTCGTCTGCTCAACTCCTCTCTGGGCGCGGTCAAGCGTTCCATACCCATCCTACCAGCACGAATGACCTCCAGGTCAGCAGGGAGAACGCCAGCCAGTACCGGTAAGGCCGCCGCGCTAGTGGACCGGTACGCCTTGGTCAACAAGACAAATGCAGATCGTTGCGATCTCAGTAGTACGCTACGGACTGTGTACATGTTCGCCCGCTCGTACCAGCACTCTGCTGCATACGTGAGCGTGGACACAAACACTCCTCTGTAAATAATTTTTAAACTCGGGAATCGCATGCCACATGACGATGTCGATACGCGAGTCATTTTGCCAAATCCCTTAGTCGCTCCTTCAGAGATATCAGAAGCGTGTTGCACAAATGATAGTCCTGAGTCCAAAACCACGCCATGTACCTTAGCGGTAGTCACAGCCTTGATAGATTCCCCACCAAGTTTAATAAGGGGGGGGGGGCGTTGAAGTTTCCCTCTAACCGTCATGGTGGTTGACTTTGAGGAGGAGAACTTCAGTCGATTCCTCAGCCCCCACTCCCGTACAAGGTCCAGAGTGACCCTGGCCCTGGATTCAATACCTGCTCTCGTTTCTGATTCAACCAAGATTGTGACATCATCGGCATAGGCAGTCATGGCAACTCCCTCAGGCAGAGGGAGTCGGAGCAAATCATCCATCAGCACGTTCCACAGTGTTGGGCCCAGCACGGAGCCTTGAGGACATCCCATGGTCGAGGTCTTCCACTCTACCCGGTCCCCGATGTAGTAGTAGTAGTAGTCCACCAACATTTTATAAATGTTAGGTGGACATGGCAACAGGCACACCCTCTTAGCTTTAACCAACATCATCGGTCACCAGGCATTGACGAAGGCACCGGAAATATCCAAAAAGATAGCTTGCACGTAGCATGCCCGAGAATACTTGGCCGTGCTGAGCAATACTCGCAGCGCTGTTACCGTAGATTGCCCTGGAGAAAATCCGTGCTGGTGCTCGGATATCCCGTGACTAATCACAGGAGCACACCTTAGAAGTACACGTTCAAGTAACTTTCCCAAAACAGGCAAGAGCGTTATAGGACGATACGCCTTGGCGTCAGTGAGTGGCTTGTCATTACCCTTAGGAATGACAATCAATCTACCGTACTTCCATACCTGGGGGAAAACCCCCTCTATTACACACTTGGCATACACCATGTGGAATTCCCTCGGTGCAGCCATCCAAGCTTTCCTCACGAATCTCGCACTCACTCCATCGAGGTCCGCAGCCGTGTTGGGCAAGGCCTTGACTATGCCTCCCAGGTCCTCAACCGCAAGTGGAGGTGCAGCTCTACCAGAGGTCATAAACGCCGCCAGCATTTGAACCTGCCGGTGGTAAGGCTTGTCACAGCCAGGGTCGTCATCCGGACAGAGCGCAGACATCAAACTGCTCATTGCAGCTTCCAGACTATCTGGGTGCCCACCCGCGAATACAATCCCATTGATCACATTCGCAGGCGGACGCACCCTCCCGCTGGCCAACCTGTATACCAGGCCCCAAGGGTCCTCATTGCCAGTATTGGCGACCCTCGCGTGATGCGACTGCTGCACCTCCACCATCATCTTCCTATATCTCACACGCACGCTATGAAAAGCCATTCTGGCTATCTCCTCTGATCTACCTCCCAGACGCCTTTTACTCTGCCATACACGCCTGAGCTTACATTGTAACTTCCGAGTTTTATCCAGTTCATAACCATTCATACTCCCCGGAACACCTAGGGCGACGATCCCCTAGGCCTTCTTCCGCGGAGCGGATGATGACCCCTGAGAACTCCTCCGCCGGAAGGGCCGCGGGTTTGTCCACATGCAACCATCCCATTCTTAATTTGATAATCGCCCGGAACCTGTCCCAATCCACCCCCCGGTCACGAAAACGTGGGGGATCCCTGACGGGTATCCCTGACGGCCTGCTGGTAATGGCCGTGTATGTGATTAAATTATGGTCGCTGGCGCAGACTCCCTCATGCACTCACCACTCGGCAAGGTATATGTCCCCAGTAGATAATGTGAGGTCCATATTAGACTCTCCACCTGGCCCAGAGAAGGTATAGGGCTGGTCAGGCTGGTTTGCCAACGTGAGTGCCTGTGAGAGTATGAACGCCTCAACTTGCTGCCTCCGGTGTTCTACAGTATTTCCTCGTCCCACGTAGTGTCGGCGATCGCAATGCCAAAGTGGCGAGTGCGCATTTGCGACGAGGCCGACGATGACCCTTCTGCCCTTTAGGCAACTCAGGGTGACCTTCAAGTGGTGCAGGTGGTCATCAATGGTGTCACTGTATTTAACGTACGCTGACACCACATAGAGATTCCATCAGTTTACGTGGCACACCACACAGAACTCGTTGCTGAGGTGGCTCAGCAAAGCTACTCCAATTGTTAGGTCGGCAAGATAGATGCCAGCCCACGGGTGACCACCCACCTGGACGATTTCTGCAGCCTGGGAGTACTGTTCTTGTACAAGAACAATGTCCAGGTGCAGTTCACGCGCCAGAATAGGCAAATCAGCCGTGGCAAGCTCCCCCCGACCCAAGTTGATCTGCCCCATTTTGATGGTTTCTTCTTGTAAGTCACTGGACATGCCCTTATCGGCAGTATTGTGTGGCAGCCACGGAGCATTGCTCTGCATACAATCTTGCTGGGCAGTTCCTTGCCATGGTCACGTGCGTACCAGAGTCGGGCCGACCAAATCACTTGCAGGTAGCGCACTTTTCTTCTTTTGCTTTGCAGGCCCCACGCTCGTGTCCCGTCTTGCCACACAAAGTTTCCTTGGACCTGCAGTACTTTGCTGGATGCCCGTATTGCTGGCACCTCTGGCAGCACGTGACATCTACGTAGTCGCAGGGCTCCACCACGTCCCAGCCATGTAGAGGCGATTATGACCCCCCAGCGCGTCTCTTAATGCAGCCGCGCATTGGAGTATAACAGTGGTGCGCCTGCTTCCTCTCCACAATTTTGAAGGCCACCTTGCACTCTTCCTTCACCTTATTCTCATTCCAGCCACAAGCAGCAAGATTTTGCTCGTAAAGGCCGCTTTAAACTGGGGCCCTCCTCAAAACCCCTGAGGGCAACCAGGGGAAGGCGCTGCCTGGGTCCAGACACCCTCAATGATGGAGGGGCTGCAGTTTTCAATTTTTCGGCTGCCTCCTGGGACGTGGTTTGGACCACAACACTTGCATTCCCCACCTTTCTCAACCGGTCTATTTGCAGGCCGCTGGTCTTCGGGTTCACTGCCTTCTTCAACTCCGACTTCGTGTCCACCGTAGTTTTTATTTGCCCCTCAGCCTCAGCCGGATAAAAAGCAACCACCGGCCCTTGCTGACAGGCATCAACACCTGGTCTGCTCCCTTAGGTAGCCTCAATGCGGCCGAGTACGAGCGTTGCGGTGCCGGGTCTGTCGTGTGGCAAGGAACTGTTCCGGCCTCGACCTGCGCCAGTCTCCCTTCTGCTAACACCTTCTCCTTCTCCGCTCGAAGTCTAGCCAGCTCCAGCTCGGAGATGTGGACTTCTATAGTCGCCACCATGGCGATGAGGTCATGACCGTATGCTGAAACTTTGTTCACCTCCACCTTGTTTAGCTTGGAGCCGGGCCCTGTTATGATGGTCATAATCCCCCTCACTGTCTCCCGCACCTGGTAAACGACCTCCAGCTTCGAAGCGGTGGTAGCTTTGAAGTTCCCCCTCGCACCCCGAGTTGCCTCCCTGGAGCAGTCCTCTTCTTCGGTTTCAGGAGCAGACTCCTCAACATTTCTTGTCAGTAAACCTGCCACCGGTGCCACACTCCGGCGCGACTCAGTGCGTTTACCCACCCTTGGCCGCTGGGAAGATGCCTGTGTTTCTTCCGGAGACACCAGTGGCCGCTTCTCCGGCACTACTGGCGGTGGGGGGGGCACCGCGACCGGCCGGCCGAGTGGTCCCGGCGGGGTCCTGGCCAAAGACTTCCTGGGCGTAAAGCCCTCGTCGCCATTTTAATTTAAGAAAAGCCACTAAATAAAAAAATTTTAATAGAACGCAACCTAATAAAAACTATGACAGGTCACCCTGTCAACGTCACTGTCTATGGAAACGTCATCCACAATGACGGCTGCCAACGTCACTGTCAGTGTCCTATAATAAGTACAGCTGTCAGTGTCAAACAACAACGGCACAACCTAACCTCACTTCTAATTCGGTTCTTTAAATTAATCTAACACTAAAGCTACCACGCGGTAACCGCGTGATCTGACCTAACCTAACACGTGCTTACAGCTAATAAAAATGTTCAAAAATGTGTAAAATATTACATGCATTGCACAGTTGCATGCACTGTACATTTAACACTACAAAGTAAAGTTTAAATAATAACAAAGTCAACTATTATAACGAAATATTACTATAAAACACCAAAAAAACAATTAAAAATATCTACACGTGGTCACGCGAGAGCGCTTCGAAACGTCCGCTCAGTACGAGTACCGACGATGCAGAGATGGGAACAGTATTCCATATGCGGCTGAACCTGCGCCTTGTAAAGTTGCAGGCGGTGTGCCGGCACGAAATACTGTCCCACTCTGCTGAGCACGCCAAACTTTTTAGAGGCCAATTTGGCCTTCTCTTCCAAGTGACCACGAAACTGCACGTCACTCGATATGTCGACGCCAAGGATTCCGATACTGGCTGAGGCAACAAGGGGAGTGCCTTGAAACTGAGGAGATACGACAAAGGGGTTCTTTTTAGCGGTTAACGCGCAAACTTGTGTCTTCTGGGGGTGTAAATTGGACTAGATTTAGTCGCCCCCAATCCGAGACTCAGTTCAGCAAAGACTCGACTTCAGACACAAGGTTGTTCCGGCACTCGGAGACGTTTTCCCGAGAAATATTGGCTCGGCCGGTGTAAAGAGCATCACCAGTGCTGTCATCTGCATAGCAATGAATGTTACGGGTTTGCAATATATCATTGATATGCAGAAGAAACAGCGTTGGCGATAGCACGCAGCCCTGTGGAACACCAGCATTAATAGGCTTGCAATCGGAGCTTGCACCGTCTACAACGACCTTGATGCTCCGATCTGCAAGAAAGCTGGTGATCCAATCGCACAATTTTTCGGGAAGCACATAGGAAGGGAGCTTCGAAAGAAGTGCTTTGTGCCAAACCCGATCGAAGGCCTGCGCAATGTCCAAACTAACGGCCAGTGCCTCCCCCTTGGACTCTACTGCCTCCGCCCATCTGTGAGTTAGGTAGACCAGAAGATCACCAGCTAACCGACCACGGCGAAAACCGTATTGGCGGTCACTAATCAGCTAGTGACCCTCAAGGTACCTCATGAGCTGGCAGTTTACAACGTACTCCATTGTTTTGGAGAATAAGGAGGTGATGGCGATAGGCCGGTAGTTGGACGGGTCTGAGCGGTCGCCTTTTTTAGGGATCGGGTGGACGAAAGCCGTCTTCCACGATTTTGGGAGTAACCCTAGGGAGTAGGAGTACCGGAAAAGGTGCGTTAAAACCGGTACCAACTCTGGAGCACACGTCCTCAGCACAATTGAGGGGATTCCGTCAGGCCCACTCGACTTGTGGATGTCCAGGGAGAGGAGTGCTTTGCGAACCGAGCGCTGTGTGAAGTGCACTTCCGGCATGGAGCACTCACACCGCGGGTTGGTCGGCGGCGTACTCCCCCCTCATCGAGAGTCGAGTTGGACGCAAAGGAAGAGCCTAGAAGATCGGCTTTCTCCTTTGCGGTATGGGCCAGTGAGTCGTCCTCCCAGTGCAGAGATGGAAGAGATGGCTGACAGAAATTCCCCTGGACAGCCTTGGCGAGAGACCAGAATGCACGGGTTCCAGAAGGAAGACGAACCAGTTTCTCGCCAATTCTGCCTATGTGCTCTGACTTTGCCTTGGAAATGACTATTTGGAAGGACCTAGAGGCGGAATTATACTTCTTTTTTAGAGCGCTGGTGTTTACACCCCGGGATGCTGATGCGTCAGTCCAGGCTTGGTAGCACTCCTGCTTATAGCATGATGCTATTTTACAGAAGAGACCAAACCATGGCTGAGATTTGCTTCCAATGGACACCACAGAGGAAGGAATAAAAAGTTCCATACCCTGAAGTACCACATCAGCGACAGAATCCGCAACAACGTTGGAATCGTCTGGCGAGAAGCAAAACCCGCCCCCAAGGGTAGGATGCAAAGCCGCATCCTACCCTTGGGGGCCATAGGACCGCATCCTATCCCAATCGGCTGACCTATAGTGCCAAACACGGCGACAGCCTGCAGAATGCAACTGCGATTTCAGCATAAGTGGCACCACACTCCGGACAAGACAATGGTCCGAGGAGATATTCTTAATTATTTCTTCTCCTTCTTTCTTTTGGACTGTTTCTTCTATATTCATTAAAGCATGAGTCTATATCACAAAGAATGAATCAGCAAAAGTGGTAAAAAAAATGATTATGAATGACTTTGAAAGAGATATTAATTTTGACTGCATTATTGAAAATCAAATAATAATTAATCTAAACAACGACAGCTCAACTAGTTGTTCAGAAAGTGATTGAATAAATTTATTTTTAATCTAGTTTCAATCATAGTTTTTTATAATTTTGCCTCTAGAAATAAGCATTAACGACAAATATGAAGAAACTGTTCTATATATAGTTCTAAATCCTGTGTATTAAATTATCCGTTCTAAATTTATTTTGGTATTATTCAAACCAAACTGTATATAATTACCGACTCTAAATAATCGATATCGATTTTTTAAAGAACCGAATATTGCACGTTCCCATATTTTGGTTGGCATGCTTGGTGCAATAAGTTTGACAGCTCTACTAAACAAAAATAAAAATTGTATTTCTTAGATTTGGTAATTGACCTATATATTACTAGTAGTAAGGACCGAACCGACCGAACAAAAAAAGCGGATCAGTGCGCTGGCCTTAAAATTACAGTTTAGGGCCAACGCGAATCGGTAGTCATTGGGTAAAAGGATGCAAACATCACGATACAAAGATTAAAAAGGAACATGAGATATAGTATCATCAGCACAGCGGTGACACTCCCTGTACGTGAGAGCTTAAGCGCCGGTGACCTTGAGTCGAAGCGTGTAACGCTAGGGTTGATATCAAACCGAAATGGAATATTATAGACTTGTACCAAAGAAGACACATAGTAGGTGTGTGTTATATATTATGTAAACTTATGTATTTGGGTAGTGAAAGATACGTTCAATTTTAAATCAACTTTTATTAAATGAGGAATATTAAAACTTCCGACAAAACCAAATATGCACGACAGTTCATGGTAATCTTAAATAATTAACCAACACTTAGTATTTCTGTACGCAATAATCAGTATTACCTACTATCCTTTAAAAATAATCTACTCTTATATATTTTTGAATTTTTCGATTAATTTTTAATTTTCTAACAATTGCAAAAATTCGTAGCATGTATATTTTTTTTAGAAAATCCAAAGGTATGCAGGTTTCCTGGGACATGTCGGCCAACAAATTGTTCCCTATGTGTTGATGAGATAAGTTATTTCTATTTCTAATGTAATAATCCATAAATACAACAATGAACGAATACAAAAACTCTTTATATATATCTAAAATTTCTTGACTCTCTAGTGGTATTTTTAATAGTGTGTATTTCAGTTAATGTTATATAATAAAATTATTGGCGATATATTAGTTTTATTGTCATGGTATTTCCCCATAATTCTTGTTAAGATCATTTCGACTTTCATTAAAATGAGTTCACATATTTTTAGGTAACATAAAACATTATTAAAAATTAAACTAACAAAACAAGGGCCCTTGTTTTGTGCAGTGGAGTTTATTTTATTTCTAATTACTTAAAATCACTTTCAGTAATACTTATACATATAGTATATCATTTATTTAATAACAACATTAACATAATCAAAGCATATAAACCTAGCATACACGGCTATAAAAACTAATAACGTTACTTGGTAACATAAACTTAATACCTACATGAATAGAATAGTAATATGTACATTAAGATATCAGTAATATTCATATATTAATTGAAATATTATATCACTTGACGAATATATTCATATTAACTAATACTGACAAATATCGGTATTACTACTAGCCCTCGGTCAGGGCAGTCGGCGACTGCCCGTTCCACGCTCCGCGCGCCTCTCAAGGCCCCCGCACACATCCAGACACCCACACATAGCCGCAAGCGATTTTACGTGCACACATGCTTAAGTGTCGTTTCTTGTCGCGTAGTGTATATATTCTTTGTCATTGTCAGGTAAATAACCTTATATTCATTTTGTTACCATAAAATTATTATATAAGCCCAATTTTAAAATTTTATTTTATAGTCAGTTTCGTTACGCTACCAAAATTAGGCCAAACCCTAAAAAATATTTTACAGGGAAAATAAAATTATACTGTTTGTCAAAAATTATATCGAAAATGATGTTTCATGTTTCTTTTTTCCCATGCGCCGGGATTTAGCAACACGCGTCTAGTTTATCTCTACCGAAGCGTATAGATAAACTAGACTTTGTTGACGGTTTTATTTTTATTTCTATTTTATTTCTGTTTTAGCAGGGATGGGAGATATGATAAGGATATAGAACGAAGAGTGAATGCGGGAAATACAGTAAATGGGGCCCTGCACTCTATTGTGAAGAGTCAAAATGTGTCGAAAAAGTCACGTATGGCAATTCACAATGCTGTGTTGGTCCCTACTTTAACGTATGGTAGTGAAAGTTGGGTGTGGCAGAAGAAGCACGAGAGTAGAATGAACGCAGTAGAAATGCAGTCGTTAAGGAGCATGTTAGGGCTGAATCTGAATGACAGGGTAAGAAATTGTGTAATAAGAGAAGAGTGTATTTTGCAAGATGATGTTGTGACCAGGATTAAGAAAGGAATGCTTCAGTGGTTTGGTCATGTGGAAATAATGAATGAGGAAAGAGTGACAAAGAAAATTTATGTTGCAGAAGTGAATGGCAGAGTCGGAAAGGGACGTCCTAGGCGAAAATTTATCGACCAAATTGGTGATTTATTGAAAACGGGCCAAATTAGGGGTACCCTTAACCGACGAGCATGCATGCGTAGGTGTATGGATGTGAAGGAGGCGAGAGAGGTGTGTCAGGATCGTGCCTAATAGAAGTCTGTAGTCTCTGCCTATCCCTCTGGGTGACAGGCGTGAGTGTTTATGTATGTATTATGTTCTGTTTTATTTTTGTCTAAAGAAGTTAGCGTAAGCTAAATTATATTATATTCAATAAGGCTAAAACGAAAAGAGGACAAAAGAAACTATACCTACTTAAAAACTATACCTACTTACTTAAAACTAAAAATCTGATTCATAAAATATTTTGAAATTCTGTTTTTAAGACGATTGCTTCTGGAGCATAGACTTTTTTATCGTGGTAACCCCACATTATAGTTGTATCAAGGATACAACATAAATGCATCGATCGAGCACTAATTGAACAGAAAGGGAGCTAATGCTAATTTTATTAAAAAAACGCGGTACTTAAACATGAGATACAGAAATCCTAGATATCGTAGAATTAATATTAAAAAGTAAAAGGACTCAATAATAATACAAAACGAAAGATATAATGGTACAAATACGATAATTATACCGCGAAAGCCGACCCTGGTTACGTCGTGTTATGACGTTTGTATAATGACACTTGCGCTACTTTTTCTTGTATGAAGAAGTTATGAGTAAAATATTTAGATAGGCGTATTCTTCCTTTTGAAATGATTGGAATTGGTTGACTATAATGTGGTGTTGGATTCTCCCACACCACCGCAATCACAAGTCTCCTGAAATAAAGTATAGCCGCTCTTTATTGTGTTTGGGTCTCATCATACACATTCCTTTTCGCTATGAATGACAGAGTTCTGATGAAGACTAGACGAGAAAAGAGACCATGACGAAACAAATTTTGGCAAATTATATAAATAATGCTACTTACAAGCAGTGGCGAAGCTAGAGTTCCAAGCTAGGGCAAGCCTAAGATATAAATTGATAAAAATATAGATTGTTGTTTTTAGCAGTTTTATAAAAATACACCAATCTTGATCTGTCTCCACGCTTCAGTTTCATATTTAATATAAAATATTAAATATGAAATATTAAATATGAAACTGAAGACTTATATATAAAATAATATGTTTAAGTGAAAGAAAAAAAATATTTACATCCAATACAATACATGAACAAAAGTAAAACACGAACAAAGTACAAACAATGTACAAAATTAAAAAAAAAATTATTTA
Source organism: Parnassius smintheus behrii (assembly GCA_036936625.1). NCBI lineage: Eukaryota > Metazoa > Arthropoda > Insecta > Lepidoptera > Papilionidae > Parnassius > Parnassius smintheus. Next base: position 53,419,607 of record JAUPFT010000011.1, read on the forward strand.
CATTCTAATAGATAAGAGATAAGATAAGATACGTGGAATCGTCTCGCTTTCTTATGGAAAGATTTAATTACGTCCACGTAAAATGTTGGTAAACGTTTAAATTGTACCAATAACTGTTTTTAATTGCGATAATTGATAAGTCTGAAATACACTCTTAACCTTGTGTATTATCTCAACAAAGTTTAAAGATTTCCTCTCCGATTATCACTTTAACACACTTCAATTCATCACAAGGAACACTATTATCCTCCATTTTCATTAAAAATCCATAAATTTTGAACTCGTAATATTAAATCGCTTAAGATAAGCACACAGAGTAAATAAACATTGAAACGTGAAATGAACTTGAAAACGTATTGCCCGCGCGCCTCCGCTTTCAACAAATTTATTCCCAAAAGCCTGGCTTTAAATCTCTATACTAATTGCTATATATACAATCGTAGTTATATTTCATTATAGAATATTTTGCCATAGGTTAGAAAGAGAGCGATCGTCTTCTCGTAAGCCCCGTAAAAAGCCCACGCGGGCGAGGGAGACAACTATTAGCTCTATTAAAACTCATTTTTTATGACAGCCGCAGTATCGCTAGGGCAATACGAGGTCAACGGTCAAAATGTGTCGAACAGTGGAGTGCGCGGGAAATTTGAAATAGCTTGAAACATTTTACGAGTTATTTTATTAGTTGATATTATTGATTGATTCAGGTTTAATAAGGCAAGCCCGGCTTTTCGGCTTTAATGGAAGCTTCGCCACTGCTTACAAGCTGCCTACTTAAGTACGTATACACCGCTGTTGTTTAACTTAAAATATATATTGTATAAGAAATCCATAAACTGTTGTTGCCAAGCGCTTAATATTATGCAAGAGGACATACTACATACCTACAACAACCAACCTATCGCCTTACATCCTGTTTTAAATTAACCAAATTCCTTGAATACTTAGATAATATATTCTGACACGTTTTAATAAGACGCAACTTTGAATCGGTTTATAAAACAGAACACCTATTTAGTCTCAAGTTTTAAATTAAGCGTGTGACGTTCATTTTGTTTTTGTATTTTTTTTTCATACTGCCTGCATTTTGTACGTGGTAGAGGCACGGTGTAGGTATGTTAGGGTTGTAGCACGAATGGATCGGGGTCGGATCTCGCTCTCACAGAATACCAGCTGAATGCTGCTGTGTTACGTATAGTGCGTGTAGAGAACCGGAAACCCTTATTACTTTAAGCGAAACATTGCATCTTAGTCCTTGGGGGTGACAACGCATCTTCTTTTTATTTTTTTCTTATTTTTTTTAAAGAATATTAACAATGCTATAAACATTACTAATATTCCTCTTAACCACTCGTGGTAAGCTTAAATTGCTTGTGTTACGAGTGGTTCACGCCAGTAGTCGAATGGCGGATTCGAACCCACGACCTTTTTGTGATCGCGGTCCGCAATCGTCCATTAGGCTACTGTCGCTATAGCATCTGCATTTTGATTCTAAATTTAGGGTAAATGTAGATTTATATGAGCCACAGCATCCACTTACCGACAAGAAGACTGTGTGTTCGTTCGTCACTCTTATTCTATTAAAAATATAAAAAAGCAACGTTAAGGCGTGACTCGGCGGTAGGAGTCCATTTCTGCTTAAGTTTCCGTGTGGGGAATTCCCTACCCTTCAGACTGGCAACAGCAGAGGGCGCGTTCAAAGTTACAGCCTATATACGTCCCGCTGCTGGGCACAGACTCCCCTCATTTCTGAGAGATACAAACCAGGGGAGCGGTAACAACGTCTTACCGAAAACAACCTGGTGCCAAGCCTGGCAGGCGTGGCACCTGTAGCAAACATCCACCTTATGAGGCAACCGGTAGAAAGGCTATGTTAGTAGGCTTATGTTCAGCAGTGGACTGTAATAGACTGTAATATAAGAATTAATTAAGTGACATAATGCACCATTTTGTCTTCTTGTTTTGTCGTGGCAAATGTCAAGTTTGGTCCTTAGCTGTGGTTTAAAGCTTGTGTGGAGGCGTGTTTCTTTTGAAATTACTTCTAAATAATATGTTCTTAAGTTTTTTGTTGCCCTTTCTTAATACACAGATACGCATGTAAATATTTTTTAAGAATACTCCAATGGCGCTTTCTGCAGGAGAGGGGGAAAACGAGTATGCGCCACACCTTATATTAAATAACTACTGCCCATAAACTATAGCAACACCAGGGGAATTGCAGGTGCATTACCGGCCTTTTAAAAAAGAGCAGGCTCTTTTCTTAGAGGTCACTAAGTCATAGTCGATTTAAAAGTGAAGTCGTGTAAGGTAGAATCCTGGTAGATCGCACAGTAGTGGACCGTCGAGCATCCAGATGGTGTAAAATGGAATAGAACCGGGAATTTAGTGGCGAACCTAACTCGATCGATTCTTCTGAGCATTTCATGTAGTAAATGGGATATAAAATGCAAAAGAATGCAATATCTCGTCAGTGAGCTGAAAAACTCGGTCATCGACGATTTGAGCCGCTTTTTGCTGGATGCGGTGAAGTTAAAGGATCTGGCTGTGGGGTGCTCCGGCCCAGAGATGAGAATAGTACGTAACGCATTCCATGTGGGGCTGAACTTGCGCCTTATAAAGTAACACTGTCTTGCTCTGCTGAGCACGACAAGCTTAACGGCTGCGTAACTTTAATGGTATTACTTCAATACTACTGCTCTTTCACATTTAAATTATAGAAATAGAAATAGAAACTTTTTTATTCAATGTAGATTATAAAAATACTTATTGAAAGTCACTTTGTGAGCAACACTTAATTGTAGTATTAGAAGTTAAGTTTTACAAGTGTAGTCATAATCACCATAATTATATAACCTAAAAACCACAATTACTGCTAAAAACTAAAATGAGTTAAAATAAAAAATTGAAACATGGGAGCGTCAGAGGCTCGTCTCTGTCCTTCATACATATTAATAGATTACACACCTCCACACAAGCTCTCAAGTGATTCTAAATAGCTAAAAATTGCAGGTAACCAAACTTTATTTACGCATTGTACTACAAACTTGATTTGTAATAAATGCTAATTTTAGTGGAAAAAATGTATTAACAATGTAAATTTGTTGATTATACAAAACTTAAAAATCAGAGATGAGATGATGTTTTTATAAGTACACGTACTCGTATATACTAGACGCCGCGGAAGATTGTGTAAATGCATTGAATAATTATATAGCGTCATTCAAAATTCAACCTCAAATGTTTGAGAATAAGGTTCACAATTTGACCATCTAGTTTTATTTACAGAAGCTAAATAATGAAAATTAAATAACGGTTTGTAATAGAATAACATTTAAAAGAAGTGTAGAGACGGAGTGGCGGCGGCATTAGAGAATCTACTCCATTTTGCTTTGTAGGTATCGTAAGAGGTATCGGAGTGAAATGCCAATAAGAACTCACAGTCTCCAATAGATGGCGCTATCTACTTATCCATTCATTATTGATCATTAATTCTTCCAAACCGAAGTTCGGTTACGGTGACCAGAACGCAGATCAAGGACCTACGTCTTTACCGTCTTATTACCAAAATTAGTTTATTATAAGACGTATTTAAACTAGAATCTTTCTAGAAGTCCAAAAAAATATAATAAAATGTAAAGTACGGAATTTGATAGCAAATGTCAAATTTAGCGCTGGCTTTAGACTGTGGCGCCGAGGCCAAGCGACTTCTTTCGTGAAAAAGACTATTTTTAAATTATGGTTTAATTCCGACATTAACAATAAATTAAAACGTTTCAATAAGGTAAAACTACGGTTATTCACGCCGTTTCGAGAATAATAGTTAAATGAACGAGTGCATTTTATTATTCTATTATTTTTTGAAAAAGGCGAACAAATTGAGTACTTCGCTACTGAATTTTCATGCCAACAAACGTAATTAAACTACAACCAAATAAAAATTCCCTCCATTCACACATTAGCACTAGATTAACTTAAAAGTTTTATGTTATGATACCGGTTAATATGATATTGTAAGTCGAGTTAACCGTGTACTATACCGAGTAGTGGCGGCGTAAGAATATCCGCTGCACCATATCATCCCGTAGATGTCATAAGGTTAATATGATATTGTAAGTCGAGTTAACCGTGTACTATACCGAGTAGTGGCGGCGTAAGAATATCCGCTGCACCATATCTTCCCGTGGGTGTCATAAGGTTAATATGATATTGTAAGTCGAGTTAACCGTGTACTATACCGAGTAGTGGCGGTGTAAGAATATCCGCTGCACCATATCATCCCGTGGGTGTCATAAGGTTAATATGATATTGTAAGTCGAGTTAACCGTGTACTATACCGAGTAGTGGCGGCGTAAGAATATCCGCTGCACCATATCTTCCCGTGGGTGTCATAAGGTTAATATGATATTGTAAGTCGAGTTAGCCGTGTACTATACCGACTAGTGGCGGTGTAAGAATATCCGCTGCACCATATCATCCCGTGGGTGTCATAAGGTTAATATGATATTGTAAGTCGAGTTAACCGTGTACTATACCGTGTAGTGGCGGCGTAAGAATATCCGCTGCACCATATCATCCCGTGGATGTCATAAGGTTAATATGATATTGTAAGTCGAGTTAACCGTGTACTATAACGAGTAGTGGCGGCGTAAGAATATCCGCTGCACCATATCTTCCCGTGGGTGTCATAAGGTTAATATGATATTGTAAGTCGAGTTAACCGTGTACTATACCGAGTAGTGGCGGTGTAAGAATATCCGCTGCACCATATCATCCCGTGGGTGTCATAAGGTTAATATGATATTGTAAGTCGAGTTAACCGTGTACTATACCGTGTAGTGGCGGCGTAAGAATATCCGCTGCACAATATCATCCCGTGGATGTCATAAGGTTAATGTGATATTGTAAGTCGAGTTAACCGTGTACTATACCGAGTAGTGGCGGCGTAAGAATATCCGCTGCACCATATCATCCCGTGGATGTCATAAGGTTAATATGATATTGTAAGTCGAGTTAACCGTGTACTATACCGAGTAGTGGCGGTGTAAGAATATCCGCTGCACCATATCATCCCGTGGGTGTCATAAGGTTAATATGATATTGTAAGTCGAGTTAACCGTGTACTATACCGAGTAGTGGCGGTGTAAGAATATCCGCTGCACCATATCATCCCGTGGGTGTCTTAAGGTTAATATGATATTGTAAGTCGAGTTCACCGTGTACTATACCGAGTAGTGGCGGCGTAAGAATATCCGCTGCACCATATCTTCCCGTGGGTGTCATAAGGTTAATATGATATTGTAAGTCGAGTTAGCCGTGTACTATACCGTGTAGTGGCGGTGTAAGAATATCCGCTGCACCGTATCATCCCGTGGGTGTCATAAGGTTAATATGATATTGTAAGTCGAGTTAACCGTGTACTATACCGAGTAGTGGCGGTGTAAGAATATCCGCTGCACCATATCATCCCGTGGGTGTCATAAGGTTAATATGATATTGTAAGTCGAGTTAACCGTGTTCTATACCGAGTAGTGGCGGCGTAAGAATATCCGCTGCACCATATCATCCCGTGGGTGTCGTAAGGTTAATATGATATTGTAAGTCGAGTTAACCGTGTACTATACCGAGTAGTGGCGGTGTAAGAATATCCGCTGCACCATATCATCCCGTGGGTGTCGTAAGGTTAATATGATATTGTAAGTCGAGTTAACCGTGTACTATACCGAGTAGTGGCGGTGTAAGAATATCCGCTGCACCATATCTTCCCGTGGGTGTCGTAAGGTTAATATGATATTGTAAGTCGAGTTAACCGTGTACTATACCGAGTAGTGGCGGTGTAAGAATATCCGCTGCACCATATCATCCCGTGGGTGTCGTAAGGTTAATATGATATTGTAAGTCGAGTTAACCGTGTACTATACCGAGTAGTGGCGGCGTAAGAATATCCGCTGCACCATATCTTCCCGTGGGTGTCGTAAGGTTAATATGATATTGTAAGTCGAGTTAACCGTGTACTATACCGAGTAGTGGCGGTGTAAGAATATCCGCTGCACCATATCATCCCGTGGGTGTCGTAAGGTTAATATGATATTGTAAGTCGAGTTAACCGTGTACTATACCGAGTAGTGGCGGTGTAAGAATATCCGCTGCACCATATCATCCCGTGGGTGTCGTAAGGTTAATATGATATTGTAAGTCGAGTTAACCGTGTACTATACCGAGTAGTGGCGGCGTAAGAATATCCGCTGCACCATGTCTTCCCGTGGGTGTCGTAAGGTTAATATGATATTGTAAGTCGAGTTAACCGTGTACTATACCGAGTAGTGGCGGTGTAAGAATATCCGCTGCACCATATCATCCTCCATGGTGGCACTACTCCAGAGGCGTGGAGCAGAAGTGCGGTGGTCTTGTTCTTTAAGAAAGGCGACAACGCTCTCTTAAAGAACTACAGACCGATTTCCCTTCTGAGCCGCGTCTACGTGCTGTTTTCGAGAGTCATTACGAATCGTCTCGCACGCAGACTTGACGACTTCCAGCCTCCCGAACAAGCCGGTTTCCGAAAAGGCTTCAGTACCATAGACCACATACATACCCTGCGGCAGATTGTACAGAAGACTGAAGAGTACAATCTGCCACTTTGCCTGGCGTATGTGGACTATGAGAAAGCCTTTGATTCCGTCGAAATTTGGGCGGTGCTACAGTCCATTCAGCGGTGCCAAGTTGACTGTCGGTATATCGAAGTGCTGAAGTGTTTGTACAGTAGGGCTACGATGGCTATCCGAGTACAGAACCAGAGCTCGAAACCTATCCAACTGCAGAGAGGTGTAAGACAGGGTGACGTTATATCCCCGAAACTCTTCACCGCTGCATTGGAAGACGTTTTCAAGCTACTGGACTGGAAAGGATACGGTATTGACATCAATGGCGAGTATATCACTCACCTTCGATTTGCCGACGATATAGTCCTTATGGCAGAATCGCTGGAGGACTTAAGCACTATGCTCAATGACCTCAATAGTGCCTCCCAACGGATAGGTCTTAAGATGAACATGGACAAAACAAAGATCATGTTCAATGTCCATGTCACACCTATGCCGGTAGTTGTTGGGAGCACTATGCTCGAAGTTGTTGACGAGTACGTTTACCTGGGACAAATAGTCCGACTAGGTAAGTCCAACTTCGACCGAGAGGTCAATCGACGGATTCAACTCGGCTGGGCAGCGTTCGGGAAATTACGACATATCTTTTCGTCAGGTATACCTCAATCTCTAAAAACTAGATTGTACAACCAGTGCGTGTTGCCAGTGATGACTTATGGATCTGAGATGTGGTCCTTCACTGCTGGCCGTATGAGGACGCTTAAGGTCGCTCAGCGAGCTATGGAGAGGGCTATGCTCGGAGTTTCTCTGCGTGATAGACTCAGAAATGAGGATATCCGCAGTAAAACCAGAGCGACCGACATAGCCCAACGGATTAGTAAGCTGAAGTGGCAATGGGCCGGCCATATAGCTCGAAGAACTGATAACCGATGGGGAAGAAAGGTTCTCGAGTGGCAGCCTCGTACCGGTAGGCGTAGTGTAGGGCGACCCCCCACTAGATGGAGTGACGACCTGGTAAGACATGCAGGAAGTCGATGGATGCAGGTGGCTCAGGACCGTGCTTTGTGGCATTACTTGGGGGAGGCCTATGTTCAGCAGTGGACTTGTGAAAGGCTGTAATGATGATGATGATGATGATGATATCATCCCGTGGGTGTCGTAAGGTTAATATGATATTGTAAGTCGAGTTAACCGTGTACTATACCGAGTAGTGGCGGTGTAAGAATATCCGCTGCACCATATCTTCCCGTGGGTGTCGTAAGGTTAATATGATATTGTAAGTCGAGTTAACCGTGTACTATACCGAGTAGTGGCGGTGTAAGAATATCCGCTGCACCATATCATCCCGTGGGTGTCGTAAGGTTAATATGATATTGTAAGTCGAGTTAACCGTGTACTATACCGAGTAGTGGCGGTGTAAGGATATCCGCTGCACCATATCATCCCGTGGGTGTCTTAAGGTTAATATGATATTGTAAGTCGAGTTAACCGTGTACTATACCGAGTAGTGGCGGCGTAAGAATATCCGCTGCACCATATCTTCCCGTGGGTGTCATAAGGTTAATATGATATTGTAAGTCGAGTTAACCGTGTACTATACCGAGTAGTGGCGGTGTAAGAATATCCGCTGCACCATATCATCCCGCGGGTGTCATAAGGTTAATATGATATTGTAAGTCGAGTTAACCGTGTACTATACCGAGTAGTGGCGGTGTAAGAATATCCGCTGTACCATATCATCCCGCGGGTGTCACAAGAGGCGACAGAGGGAATCAAATCAGGAGATGTGCAGAAGTGTCTTCCTAATAAAAAATTAAAAAAAAACTTCAGTTAGCAGCCCGCTTGCCACGGGTGGCAACTATGGCAAATATCCCCCTATGAGGCAATCTATGGGGGAAGCCTATATGCAGCAGTGTGCTTCAATGCTGTACAGCATTTTCAGGGATGTCCTGAGAATGACACGATGGAGCACGTTTGATGAGTGTAGAGAACTTAAGACCCTTTTTACTGGTAAGGAATCATTCCATCTTAGTATTTATAGACACATCGAATTCTAAACCTAGGGGAAACGTAAATATCTATGGGCTACAGCATCCACTTACCACCAGGTGAACTTTGCGCTCGCCTGCCACATATAAAGATATGCTTCCTGATACCCACTAGCTGAGCACCTAAAACGAAACACAATCACTTACAGACGGAACCACTATAATCACAGTATAAATAATAGTACTACGTACTATAATATGAAACTATTCACGTAGTTACAGATAAGCATTTTCTTTTTTCTTCCATATAGCAATGTGTTGGTTATAAAAATATAAAATAGGTAACACAAAGAGCCGTAATAGCTCAGTAGAATTCACAGTACGCGAGTAACCCGCGGGCATCAATGAAATTTGTATGCAATTTTAAGTGCTGATTTACCACATGCTCAACGATGAAGGAAAATATTGTGATGAAAGCTGCATGTCTGAGTAATAGGGAAAAAAATATTTCGAAGCCATGGCATGTGTATTGCGCCAACTTGTATTGGGGCAGCGCGGCAGACGTTTCCTTACCCTAAAACCCTCTCAGAAATAAGAAAACGCCTGTGCCCACCAGTGGGTCATAAATATGCTGTAACTTGCATATAAGAACTTAAGTTTTTTTATAGGATAGGGTGACAAACGATTACACAGTCCACCTGGTAGTAAGTGGTTGCTGTGGCCCATAGACATTTACATCTATCCTCGATTACGAATCAAAATGCAGATGCGTTTTCACCCGTGAAGACTAAGATGGAATGCCTCGTTTTCAGTAAAAGGGTCTCGGGTTCTCTACACTCACCATACGAAACACAGCAGCATTAAGCTACTATTTGACGCTGGTATTCTGTAAGAGCGTGGTCCTTCCCCGGCCGAGCCGACCCATTCGTGCTACAACTATACTACTAATATAACTGCAGCATAGCACTACCATGTATAAAAAGTGGAATATGATTTCGCACCAAATATATGGGATAGGTCTGTTTCATTAAACCGCCTGCCCTACGTTACGTACCGAAAAGCATTATTAAATATTTCTAACTTTATGCAAAGAAATAAAAATGCGCATGAGTTAAACATGCGTGCAATTGCGCACTAGTACAAAGCTCTCTTGATCAACGGTCTCCGCACCTGCTCGAACAAGCTACGGTATGTTCTTTTTTTTCATCAGCCTTTAATTCATTCACTATTTCAACTCAATCGCGATAAAAACTGGTTTCAGAACACTCGGCGCCATCTCTTTCGAACAGTAAAGTCTATTCACACGACGAGATGACGCCACATTTTATATAAGTTTGTTCTTAAGTTTGGAAATTAATTCGTGTGAACTTTAATTAGTACGGACCTCGTAGCCGTTCTCAGCCAAGTAAATATTCGAATCGTACAGTTTTAGAAGATTAGCTAAACTATGACCAGAAGAATAATTAATTTATATCACAATTATTCATGAAGGTAAAATCAACCTTGGAAGCTACATATTAAAAATAAAACTAATTTTACGGATTTTATCGTGTTTAATTTTAACTTTTTTAATTCCTGACACTCCGGGCGCTTTAACAATTTTGAGATCAAGCAAGAAGTCACAGATAAAACATCTTGAACTACATCCTGAAGCGAGCATTTTTTGGACATTCTAAAATCTGCCGAAGAAGATTAGTTATCCGTCAGATGTAATATCCCTCTACAAGATGCAGGAGTGTACAAGATTGATTAAGAATATGGTCTCTCTTACGCAGGATAAACAACAAGATCAATAGATACCCGCGAAAAATAACCTATAGCTAATGTGAAGCACTGACGCTCCGGGAATTCTGCATAATGTTAACATGTCCAAGAACCCAACCATTACATCAGATTTGGTAAACCACAAATCCTTGCAGTAGAACATCAATTCCTACCAAGGATGATTTGCAAGGCTTTAAATTTAAAAAGAAACGTCGTACTCGTAATTTCAATAGAGGAGATGTCTGGGTTATGGCGGAAACAAGAATTAACCAGTTTTTGAACTTGTTGACCTTTGCTTCTCATTCATTACTCTTTCTGAATTTCTCACCTCGTTTATATGCTCAACATTAGCATTTTTTAACTTGTTAAAATGTATTTATTTGTACTTTAGTACAGATTAACATGTTTTTTGATTTATTAGGATTCAGAACTAAGATATTTGCTTCAGATCAGCCTACTATACTATTTATATCATCATTCAATTTAAAAAAGTACCTTTCGAAAATAATGAAGCAATACAATGCTTCAGTACTTTCACTGTGCTTCAAGGAAGTGTATAGGTGTACATCGTCAGCATATACGAGTATATAGTACTAACAGTTTGTTATATTTTTCTCGATGTCTGTAACGTATGTATAAGGCAAAAATCAAATGAGCTAGTATTGAACCTTGCGTCACTACTCTCGTAAAAGGAGTATTCAGAAACTAGACTAAAGCTGTCATTATCCGTCGCTTCAACAGTCTTCTTTTGATCACTAAAGTAAATAGCAACCAGTCCTCCATTATGTTTACAGAACAAGAATGACAAACGTTCACGTGATTCACCCAATAGTAAGTGGAAACTGCGCCCAATAGACATCTACATCTATCCACTGTTAAGAATCCAAATGCAGATGCGTTGTCACCCCAGAGGGCCAAGATGGAGTACCTCGTTTCCATTAAAAAGCGTCTCCGGTCCGCAACAGTCACTATACAAAACACCGTAGCACTGAGTTGCTATTAACGCGAGTGAGAGCGCGGACCTTCCCTGGTCGAGCATACCCATTCGTGACAAAACACCGTAGCACTGAGTTGCTACTAACGCGAGTGAGAGCGCGGACCTTATCTGGTCGAGCACACCCATTCGTGACAAAACACCGTAGCACTGAGTTGCTACTAACGCGAGTGAGAGCGCGGACCTTCCTTGGTCGAGCATACCCATTCGTGACAAAACCCTAATACAGCTGCAGCATGGCTTTCGTATCAGAATTAAACCCATAATAATTTAATAATAAGCAGTATTTAATGTCTATTTATGTTATCTAAGCAGCGGTAGGTCAGATAGTTAACGGTCGCTGTAAATATAACAGAACGCAAGTAACCCGGGTTCGATCCCCGTCGGCACCAATGAAATTGTTAATTGCAATTTTAAGTGCTGATATACCACGTGCTCGGCGGTGAAGGAAAACATCGTGAAAAAAATTCGAAGACATGTGAAGTTCGCCAACACGCATTGGGGCAGCGTGCCGGACACTTCCTTGCCCTAAAACCCTCTCAGAAATGAGGGGAGGCCTGTGCCCAGCTGTGGGACGTATATAGGCTGTAACTTTACTTTTACTTACTGTTTATGTTATTTATGAGTAGTCCAACAGTACTAGAATGATAACCTTACCAGAATTTTGCGAGATTAATTTGCGAAATCTGGGGGCACGGCAGTGCCCCCGCCAAGTCAAGCAAAAAAGCGGCACGGCCGTACTATACTTTTCTCGAAGCAATTCAGGCTATTTTCGACACTCTATAACTTCGTAGAGGATGAAACTAGAAGCCTGACTTTTCAGTTACCGAGTAGACATTGTATAAACATGATATATTTCAAATTTCATTCAATTTGAACCAGTAGTTTAAGAAGTATAACTAGTCAAAGTTTCTTAATTTTGTCACTCACTGGCTGACCGATCTTCAAAAGTCTAAGGCACTTCTAGCAGACATAGAAGCTTCAAATTTAGAATACAATTAGTGTTTAGTGTATAAATTAAGGAAAAACTAAAATACTTTTTAATTTCGGTCCAGTTTTCTACATATACTAACTGCACAAATAACTTTGTAATCCTATATAAATATATAGAATTACAAAGTTACATTTGCAATTAATGAATCAGTGTACATGTATATTTATAATAGGTGTAGATAGATACGTTGTTGGCATTCAGGAAGTAGAAGGTACCGAAAAGTAAAAATGTAGACTATCTTATCTACAAAAAGAAATGAGATGCCATCAAAAACATAACTTGTAAAAAAACCGTTTACGTGGTAGAGCCATGCTGCAGTTATATTAGTAGTATAGTTGTAGCACGAATGGGTCGGCTCGACCGGGGAAGGACCACGCTCTCACAGAATACCAGCGTGAAATAGTAGCTTAATGCTGCTGTATTTCGTATGGTGAGTGTAGAGAACCGGAGACCCTTTTTACTGGAAACGAGGCATTCCATCTTAGTCCTCACGGGTGACAACGCATCTGCATTTTGATTCGTAATTGAGGATAAATGTAGATGTCTGTGGGCCACAGCAACCACTTACCATCAGGTGGACTGTGTGCTCGTTTGTCACCCTATCCTATAAAAAAAAAAAAAAAAAAAAAAAAAAACCAAGTCTCGGAACTCAGTTTCTCTACCTTAAAAAGTAGTGAAATCCATGTGATATCAAGTCGGTTAATTTATTCAGTCTCTACTTAAGGGACCATCTGTTTTAAGTTATTATGTAATTAGCTAACCTTACAACATTTTTTATAGTGACCAGAGAGTCAATGTTAAAAATCTTTTGTGTTTTAAATATAAAGATTGACTTGGTAATCGCAAGAAAACACAATGTATCTCACAAGTAGTACATATTATATTAAATTAGATTGCTTAGAACAGAAGGTCCCTTAAGTAGGGACTGAATAAATTAACCGACTTGGTATTACATGGATTTCACTACTTTTTAAGGTAGAAGAACTGAGTTGCGATACTTGGTTTTTTTACAAGTTATGTTTTTGATGGCATTAATATTATCAATAACATCGGCTAAGACTGTTGTTGGACTATGTTGTTTCCTAAAATCGGATTGTACGCTTGGTAGAATGTTATTCAAGTTTAAGTTATGCGTGACAGTCAATGTATTCTAAAATTTTAGATATACACTTCGGTATGGTTATTGGCCACAAATCCTTACAGTCTATTTGCCGTAGAGTGGAAAATCTTTTAGTTATGAGAGAGGTGTTTGTAATCTTAGTGAGAGCACCTAAGGAATAGGGTAGAATTGACAGTGGCATTTTCAATAAGATACCATCTACACCTGCAGCATTTTATTTTAATTTGTAGGTAGAAGGTAAAATATTGCATAACTAAATTCATTCGGCTTGTGGTAGTAGGTAACTGTAAATCAGAACTTGGGCCCGGGAGATGAAGGAAATGATAGTTTATATTTTTAGGATCGCTGAAATTGGTTGGTTAGAGACACTTTCAAGTCATTTTTTAATATCAATTTGTCTTTTTAGGTGGGTTGCAGGGTATTTGAGAATTACTTAAATTATAATTGACGTTGGTCTTAAAATAAGTAGATTTTTTATTATCTATAGCAATTAGTGGGTTTTTAAATTTATTGTATGTATAATTTATGAGTGGACAGGGATGTGTTATGGCAAACGCTGAACGCATTTAGGTTGAGCGCTGGTTTGATACAGGCATTAAAGTCTCTGTATAGGGACTCGAGTGCTTGTGTTAGAATCAACGGGGTCTACACGGACTAGTTTGGCATCCATAAAGGTGTCAGACAGGGCTGTGTAGCTTCCCCGTGGCTGTTCAACCTATTTATGGACAGCTGTTTGGAAAATTTGAAAGTTGAAGAATGCGGGCTAAGAATGGGTGAGTTAACTATCAAATGCCTTTTGTACGCCGATGATCAAGTCATACTTGCGTCGTCGGCGGCCGAGTTGCAAATGATGGTTACATTAATGAACAGGTCATTAAAAGAAAAGGGAATGAAAGTGAACGAAAGTAAGACGAAAGTGATGGCTTTTGAAAGAGAAGAAAGCAAAACGGTATGTGAAATAAGAATAGAAGAAGAGTTAATTGAGCAAGTGGATGAGTTCGTATATTTGGGATGTGTATTCAGCAGGGATGGGAGATATGATAAGGATATTGAACGACAAGTGAATGCAGGAAATAAAGTAAATGGGGCTCTACAGTCTATTGTGAAAAGTCAGAATGTGTCAAAAAAGGCACGTACGGCAATTCACAGTGCGGTATTAGTCCCTACTTTAACGTATGGTAGTGAAAGTTTGGTGTGGCAGAAGAAGCACGAGAGTAGAAGAAATGCGGTCGCAAAGGAGTACGTTAGGGCTGAATCTGAGTGACAGGGTGAGAAACTGGGTGATAAAAGAAGAGTGTTGTTTGTAAGATGATGCGGTGACCAGGATTAGGAAAGGAATGCTTCGGTGGTTTGGTCATGTAGAAAGAATGAATGCGAAAAGACTGACAAAGCAAATATATGTTGCAGAAGTGAATGGAAGAGTCGGAAAGGGACGTCCTAGGCGGAAGTTTGTCGACCAAATTGGCGATATACTAAAAATGGGCCAAATTAAGAGTACCCTTAACCGACGAGCATGTATGCGTAGGTATATGGATGTGGAAGAGGCGAGACAGGTATGTCAGGATCGTGCTAAATGGAAGTCTGTAGTCTCTGCCTACCCCTCTGGGTGACAGGCATGAGTGTTTATGTATAATTTATGTATACGTATATATAATTAACAGAGGTAGATTATCATATACACATATACGCTCTTGAATGCGCTCGATCAATGAGGCGCATCATTAATTTAACATTGTTAGTGATCCAAGGGTAGTGTGCATACCGATCTAAGTAAAACAAATAAAATGGCTGTGTTAAATTCAGTTAGCACAGCGTCAACGTCTGACTTATTTGAAATTGAATCCCAGTCTATCACGGAATGCATTACAGCTGCAATTATACTTGCTCTATAATTAAGTTTAAATGGTTGTAAACCGGATCACAACAATGTAAAGACTACTTAGCGGCAGAAATGATCAGAAAAGAGCACTACCTTGTTACGTAGTAAAAAGTAGTGTAATATATATGTATATATATATAAGTAATATATATATATATATATATATATATATATATATATATATATATATGCTATAATTGACAACCGATGGGGAAGAAACATCCTAGAATAGCAATCTAGTACAGCGAAGCGTTATGTAAAGATGTGTATGCATGTGTATGCAGGAATTCACGAAGGATGCAGGTGGCTCAGTACAGTATTTTATGGCGTTCCTTGAGGGATACGGACGTTTAGCAGTGGTCTTGTAAAGGGTTTTATTCTGTAAAGGGTAATAATGATGACTATGATGATAATGATATAATATTAATAAGATTGCTGTTATACCCTTTACATCTTAATTTCCCCGTGACCAAGAGTATGTAATATAAAGATAATGTAAAGTATGTAATACGATAACGACTTGAATTAAAAAGTTAAAATTAAACGCGATGAAATCCGTAAAATTAGTTTCATTTTAAAATTATTGTCGATATTGTTGTTGATACAATATAATTAATAAGATTTTTGTTATTATAATTAATAGATTACATACTTTTCATTACATCTTATCATCAGATATTATGTACCGGTGTTAATTTCTTTATTAATCAAATTGCAAAAATTCTTCCAAGTTAACCTTGTGTACCTACTTATCTACGTAAAACTCTGCTCTATCTCGTTATTTACTCACAAAGCCATCTCATTGGCTACCCGGTAAAGTGATAACGTGATATCTAGTTAATGAAATTTATCTCGTAGATACGTTATAATGTAAGTTTCGTTTATATCCTAATTATGTGTCTATTTTTATTTAACAACTTAAGCATAAAATTTTCCTTAAACTTACATTTAACGAATGACAAAAAGGTAATGGAATACCTTCCGAATTTAAGCTTTTCTGATAGTTAATTACAAGAGGAGAAGAAGAGCCACGCTGTAGCACGAATGTGTCAGCACGGGGAATGCAGATGAGCATGTAGGGGCTGTGCACGAACATCCGCTGACCCGTATCCTCCCGCGGGAGACGTTAGAGCCGACAGAGGGGAACGAACCAGGAGATAGGAAGCTGCGTATTCTTAATTACAACTAAATAAATAAAAATAAACTGTGGTTGCCAATCCGCCTACCAAGCGTGGCAACTGTGGCAAAATCTTCCATAAGAGGCAATTTATTGGGGCCTATGTTCGGCTGTAGATTTTTGATAGGTTGTAACCATAGAAATATAAAAAACGGGTTGTAACGATAACGATACTAATGAGTCAGCTACTAGCTCTACCAGGATAGCACCACAACTTTACAGAATAACAGCGTAATACAGCAGAACATTGTTGTTATTTTATGTACAGTGAGAGTAGAGAAGATTGGGTAAGGAGGCATTCCATATTTGTGTTCAGAGGTGAGAACGATTATAGATTATTCGTCGAAGACAGATGTAGATGTCTATGGGCCATAGTATTCCCTCACCATACACGCAGAATACCTTTTACATGGTAGAGCCATGTTGCAGCTATGTGAGTAGTATAGTTTTAGCACGAATGGGTCGGCTCGACCGGGGAAGGACCACGCTCTCACAGAATACCAGCGTAAAATTACTGGCGTGTTTCATAATATGGTGAGTGTAGAGAACCGGAGACACAGTAAATAGTACTGAAAACGATGCAAACGATATAGATGTCTATTGAAACACAGCATCCACTTACCATCAGGTGAACTGTGTGCTGTTTAGTCATCCTTAAGATATTAAAAAAACCATCAGGTGGACTAATTTCTCATTTTTCAGCTTCACTTTGTATCATACACTATTTTTTTTACACTTATCGTACACTTATTGAATATTAGCCATATTTCTTTTTAATGATCAGCCCGCAAAAGTTCACTGCTGGTAATGGCCTCTCCCGTTGTAGGAAGAATTGAGGTTTAAAGATAGTTTATATCTCAAAAAGACAGGAATACCAGCATAAGAAAAATATATAATAAATTGATCACACAAGCAGCACCCAAGCGTTAAGAACATCAATGAACGAGCCCTCATAGAACTTAGAGTTCTTTTAAAAGCGTATAAAAGTTTTAAGCGTATTAGTTGTGGAGTTTGTTTGACCTTTGTGTATGTACTTTAATTTTTTTCCTATGATTTGCTTTCATTAAATTTGTATAGAAGCCGTTTTCTGCAAGCTGGCACTTGCTTATTATATATGGACTTGTAAGTGTTATCATAGTCATCATCATCATCATTACAGCCCTTCACAGTCCACTGCTGAACATAGGCCTCCCTCAAGTAATGCCACAAAGCACGGTCCTGAGCCACCTGCATCCATCGACTTCCTGCATATCTTACCAGGTCGTCACTCCATCTAGTGGGGGGTCGCCCTACACTACGTCTACCGGTACGAGGCTGCCACTCGAGTACATTTCTTCCCCATCGGTTAACGGTTCTTCGAACTATATGGCTGGCCCATTGCCACTTCAACTTACTAATCCGTTGGGCTATGTCAGTCACTCTGGTTTTACTGCGGATATCCTCATATCTGAATCTATCACGCAGAGAAACTGCGAGCATAGCCCTCTCCATAGCTCACTGAGCGACCTTGAGCGTCCACATACGGCCAGCAGTGAAGGACCACGTCTCAGATCCGAGACAATCTAGTTTTTAGAGATTGAGGTATACCTGACGAGAAGATGTGTCGTAATTTCCCGAACACTACCCAGCCGAGTTGAATCCGTCGATTGATTGATCATAGTATCGCTCTAATTTATTTCTGAACAATGGTGTTTGCAAACTCCCTTTAAAGTTTATTTTTATAGCATAAATGTACACTTTTGTAAATGCAGTAGTTTTATAACATTTGATATGAAGAGAGCAAAATGTTATTTGTCTATGAGTATTATATAAAACTAAAAAAATAAATAACAGCCGTAGTACGATTTAAATCCGTATAAGTGATAAAATATCGCTATTTTGCACGCGTTGTGTGTTTATATTATGCTTGTGTAAAAAAATTAATTTGTTACCAACAAATGGAAAAAAAGAAACAGATTTGGTGTAGTTAGAAAATCATGTTAAATCTAAATAAAATCACTGATTAGTAACCAATAGCATGATAGAATCCATAGCACACATAGTACAGCTAATAGGACTATAAGACTTCCTAAATACCATTTAGGTTGTTTAGCAAATTGTCGCCATTTTAGGACCCATAAGAACATTAGACATAATTTAGCCTACACCATTATTTACAGTATGATTAATGATCACTGTGCCCTAATGTGCCTTCATATCCATTAATTTAATATTGTTTTATTTTAACCTATACAACCGACATTTAGCTACCGTATTTAGTATTTTTTCGTTATATTATTTGGTTATTTTGCCGGTGCTGCATTTTTTTATACAAGTTTACCGTAAATCTAACTTTACACTTTCAATTCACCAATCATCATCGTCAAAACTCAGCTCCAATCCGAGTATAATATTAATGTGTCAAATATATTTTTTATTCTCACATTAAATGTCGCTATCATTCAATAAAGTATATAAATACAATCTAGTCAATGAAAATAAAGTTCTTATTATATTATATTCATTTGAGATTCCAATTTCCGATTCCAAATAAAGAGTTGTAATTATAATAATATTAAGGAATGTATAGGTGATGAAAACCTCTGGGAATGAGGTGGTCGCTAACAGCTATTTTTAAGTTGTATTGTATTGTCAATTATTTTGTAACTTTAAAATGATTGTAAACTGTTCTTTTCTTTCCAAAAAAAACCGCTGGGTTTCTTGAACGTTCTTCCCCGGACAAAGGTATTTTCCGACCCGGCGGTAAATTAGAAATAAGAGTGAATTTCTATAAGTAGGTATTATTTATAAACTGTAAGGGACAAAAAGTTTCTGTTTCTAAGCAGCAATAAAAGACATTCTACAGTTCCGAGGATCTAGTGGATTTGCATTAATCGGCACGCTTGGCAAGTGACCTGATGTGCACTCAAGTACTTCTCGCAACTTGACGCTGCTGTTCCTTATTGGTCCGGATATTTTACGACTGGAGTAAACAATATGATTACAGCGCAATCTATCGGAAACCATAAGTATTTTCTGGCATTTCCCATTATCATATCATGAAGTGGCGGTGTAAATATATTCACTAGCCCATATCGCCCTGTGGGTGTCGTAAGAGGCGACAGTGGGAAACTGAAACAGGCGATGGGCGTCTGTGTCTTCCTGATAATAACATAAATAATAAGAAACTGCGGCTAACAACCCGCCTGCCACGTCTGCCACGCGCGCCATCTGTAGCAAAATTACCATGTCTACTGAGGATACGAACGTTGGATCGAGGACTATAGGGAATGTTGGTTCGAGGACTTATATAGGCTGTATTGGATAAATGCACGAATAACTTCATGCGATACACACGGGACGAAACTGAGTGGTGGATTCTCTTGCTCTGCTACCTACTACTAAATTACCTGCTACTGCCTTAACCTGCTACTGCCTTAACCTGCTACTGCATTAACCCAACTGTATATCGTGCTTATAATGCCTTAGATCACATGTAGCTATGATGCAATGGCACAAGGTCCATCACAATATATCCATTACAAAAAAATTATCCCCACTGTTGGCATTTCCCACGGAGCTTATATTTTCTCCGTGGCATTTCCCTTGCGTCTTGAGAGTGATTTAGAAAAAAATGATGCATGTCAGCTCCAACGCGTGTTTGGAGATTACTGCATAGTGTTGTTTGTTATTTTATTCTCGACGAGATAGCAAATGATACATTTTCCGAACCATTAAAATTGGCACTTATTTTTTAAGCTAATAACTTTTAAAAGACCACAAAAGAAATTTTATTTTCCAAGTAAATAAAACAAATATATTTCATTACATTTTATAATCCTTAAAAGAGTTTATAAAACTAGAATTAAAGGATTTACTTTCGAAACGAATATATTAATGAAAAAAATGTAAAAGCCGTCTGTGTTAGTGGAGCAATTCAGAACTGGTCGACGATGCGTGCTCCAGAAATTTGAACTTTCTTTTTAATATTTCTTGACAAATGTACCGTCTTTTATTTTTATTCTACAGTCCACATGACAGAAATTCAGTTTATAAGTAAAAAACATGATCTATCTTATTACAAAAAGGGTTTTATTGATAGTATCGACTACCATCAGCCATTTCTCCTGATTGATAAGACGTAGGGACCATCAAGAAAAGAGCCTACTCTTTTTTAAAAGGCCGGCAACGCATTTGCAATTCCCCTGGTGTTGCAGTTGTTCATGGGTAGCAGTAGTCACTTATCATCAAATTATGCTCGTTTACCACTTTTTATAAAAAAGGAAGTCTCGAGTCCAAACCATGGTTTAAGAAAAGTCCTACCAAATGTAGAAACCCCCTAGCCGAGGCGCCACAGTCTTCATGAAATTTTACTTTTGCTGTCAAGCTCCGTACTTTTTACATATAATTTATGTTATTGCTTTTTAGTCTAAAATTTTTACATTTCAGTTTGTATTTTTGAGCGGGACTTTTTTCATGAAATATATTATTCTAGTTCAAATGTAAGACGTATAACACACTACTATCTGA
The DNA here is from genome assembly GCA_036936625.1 of Parnassius smintheus behrii. Lineage (NCBI taxonomy): Eukaryota > Metazoa > Arthropoda > Insecta > Lepidoptera > Papilionidae > Parnassius > Parnassius smintheus. Next base: position 53,440,625 of record JAUPFT010000011.1, read on the forward strand.
AAAATTACAGAACATGTAACTTATACAAAAGTTTATAATTGTAGCAGGCAGGTAATTAACACCTACTTCTAGACGTGGTAAAGCTACGTTACACTTACACTAATGTTGTAGCACGAATGGGTTGGCTAGACCGGGGTACGACCACTATCTCACAGAGTACCACCGTAAAAAAAGCGGCTTATTGTTGGCCCATAGACATTTATCCTCGAATAAGATTCAAAAGGCAGGTGCGTTGTCACCCCTGAGGACTAAAATGGAATGCCTATTAACCAGTAAAAAAGGGTCTCCGGGTCTCTACACTCACCATACGAAACACAGCAGCATTAAGCTACTATTTTACGCTGGTATTCTGTGAGAGCGTGGTCCTTCCCCGGTTGAGCCGACCCATTGTCGCTACAACTATAATATAGCTGCAGCTTGGCTCTACCACGTATCATTATAACTAACCTATCGGACTATTGGAGTTAGGGAATAGAGAATGCACCTCTGATCGCACACACACATACTCACGTGTTTACACTAATCCTACCCTGTGTGGACAGCTAGTCTCCATTGAGACTTGCCTCCGTCACCGAAATTCAGTCTGGAGGACATTATATTTCATATTTTTAAAGTCGTTATTATTAAACCCCGAGAGATATCAGAGCCGTGGTAGCTCAGATGGTTAGCGCTCGCTGTAAATTTCATAGAATGCGAAGAACGGGTTCGATCCCGATTTACCACATGCTCGGCGGTGAAGGAAAACATCTCGAGGAAACCTGCATATCCAAAAATAAGAAAAAATATAGTGTGTAAATTCTCTATTTTAAAGAACTATTACTTTTTAATAAAAGCGGTTAGATGCAGGGTGGTTAATTGGCTTGACAAAGGAAGGGCGCGACGTGTGGACACGGAGGGCTGCCACCTGTGGAGCGCTTAGCCACGGTAATATTATCTATAATAAAATTACCGTGGCTTAGCTTAGTCACGACCTCTTTCTATTAGAAGAATAAGAAAAAGTAGTTACATTAGCTTGGTGTCTACGGACCAGAGCATTCAATAACATCAAGGTAGAATTAGGGATCACTTGCCATGCTTACTTCTATAAGAAATTTGCACATATCCTCGATAGAAAATAGAAATGCCGATGCGTTGTCACCCTTAATAACTAAGATGGAAAGCCACGTTAATAGTTAATAGGTTCCTTTTTTCTGTAGCGTTATGTGATCATTGACACAACGTATACCCTATGTAGTTATAAATACAGTAATTGCAATAAAACTAAATTTACTTTTCTGAAGATTATCAAAAAGCGTATTCGTAAACCTGTCCGTTGCCACCCCTAGTAGAAATGTATAATATTCCAAACTATATTATACTTGTAATATCATAAGAGGCAACCATTCATCTTTAAATACTGTGCTAAAGCATGCGATTGGTCAATAAATAACTGAATCCACACTCTAAAGCAACAGTCTTTATTTTGGAACATACGTGCGTATTTTTATATTTATACGTAGGTGTATATATTATCGATCGAAGGCCTTCGCAATGTCCAAACTAACGGCCAATGCCTCCCCCTTAAACTCTACTGCCTCCGCCCATCTGTGAGTGAGGTAGACCAGAAGATCACCAGCTGACCGACCACGGCGAAAACCGTGTTGGCGGTCACTAATCAGCTGGTGATGCTCAAGGTACCTCATGAGCTGGCAGTTTACAATGGACTCCATTGTTTTGGAGAACAAGGAGGTGATGGCGATTGGCCGGTAGTTGGACGGGTCTGAGCGGTCGCCTTTTTTAGGGATCGGGTGGACGAAAGCCGTCTTCCATGATTTTGGGACTACGCCTAGGAAGTAGGAGTACCGGAAAAGACGCGTTAAAACCGGTGCCAACTATGGAGCACAAGACCTCAGCACAATTGGGGGGATTCCGTCAGGCCCACTCGACTTGTGGATGTCCAGGGAGAGGATTATTTAATTAATTATTTTTTGCATTTTTAAACCAAAAGAAAGCTTAGCCAACTTACACATCGTAACGATTAACTTTCTAGAGGAAAAGGTGATTGTGTGAATGTGAATTCTACTAGGCTGCACTAAAAGTATCGGAAATGGAATATTTCTACTGTTCCTGTCATACTAAAATCTTTTTAATAGAAAACTCCTTGGTTTTAAAAATCGAATACCGTTTATTTATTTAAAAAAAGATTCTCGGTCTTGTCACAAGGTTTTGTCAAACTTGTTTAGTCGTTGAGAAAATGGAATTGACTCGAGAAAATTTAAGAGCGATGATTTATTATGACTTTCGAAGTGGTTTAACACAAAAACAGTGTGTTGACCGGATGATTTCTGCATTTGGTGATGAAGCCCCATCCAAAACCACAATTTATCGCTGGTTTGCTGAATTTCAACATGGACGTGTCAAGCTCAGTGATGATACCCGTCAAGGTCGTTCAAAAACTGCAGTCACCCAAGAAAACGTTGATGCTGTGCGTAAGCTGATTGAGGAAGATCGACATGTGACATACCGCGAAATTCAGGCAATTTTAGACATTGGCATGAGTACAATAATCTTGCAATAACAATTAGGTAAATAAATACAAATAATCTTGCAATAACAATTAGGTGTAAAAAAGTTGTTTTCGCATTCGCTCTGTGAAGAGCAAAAAGCGGCTCTAATGGTGGCCACGTTTGTCTCCAAAACCGGCCATGTTACGACTATTCCTCTTGAGGGACAAAAAACGGTTAATGTAGAATGGTATGCTAGCATTTGTTTGCCACAGGTCATTTCTGAACTCCGTAAAGAGAACTGCAACCGCCGCATCATCTTCCATCACGACAATGCGAGTTCTCACACCGCACACAGAACAAAAGAGTTTTTAGAGCAAGAAAACATAGAATTATTAGACCATCCCCCGTACAGCCCCGTCCTAAGCCTTAATGATTTCTATACTTTCCCTAAAGTAAAGAATAAATTGCGTGGACGGAGATTTTCATCACCTGAAGAAGCTGTGGACGCCTACAAAACGGCCATTTTCCCCAGAGACCCCAACTTCCGAATGGAATGGTTGCTTCAATGAATGGTTCCATCGTATGGAAAAATGTATCAAATTTCGCGGAGAATACTTACTTTTTTCGAAAAGCAATAAATACATTTTTAAATAGTAATGTTGTGTCACTTCCTTGATTCCCGAAGTGCCGCCCTCATATACACTTAATTAGCTAATTATATCATCAGGACATGTACATATATTATTTCCGGTCTTTTAAGGAAAGTTATGAAAGCATGAAAGTGTTCTAAACACAAGGCAGTTTTTATAAGTACTATGAAAAATTCCAGACAGACAGTTTGTTCAGAACTGGTATGATCACCGATCATGAGATGAGATCACCGGTAGATGAAATAAATATATTGTATGTTTTTTTTTTAATTAAAGTAACAAACGGACTTACAGTCAACCTGATGATATGTAGCTACTACGTCCGTGGACATGTGCAGCCAGCTTTAAGTAAAGAAGGCGAAAAAGTTCAAATGACTAACATGGAACGACTCACATACAGTAATTAAACTGGCATTCACACCGGACCACAGCAGAGTAAGCACTGCTATTTGGTGGTAGGAATAGGAAAAAAAGGATACCTGTCCAGACGAAGTTCGAGGCAGCAAAGGAAGGACGTGTTCTGCCACCTAAAAATCGGTACGCCTATTCACACCCACATTATAATTAATGTTTAATAGCTTAAGGGTGACACTAGAGTACACAGTCCACCTAATTATAATTATTTGCTGTAGCCCATAGATATCTACATCTATCCCCGACTACATTACACTACACTCACCATACGTAAAATATCAGCGTTGAGCTGCTATTTTACACTGATGTTCTGTGAGAGCGTGGTCCTTCCCTGGTCGACCTGACTGGTTCATACTGCAACCATAATAGCTGCAACATTGCTCTACCACGTGTTTCTTACACTATACTCAGCACACAGTCCACCTAATGGTAACTACACTACTTACATTAGGTAGTCTGTGTCTGTGATCAGAAGAGTCGAAGTCCGTTCCACTGATATTGCGGCACGGCCCTAACCCGGCCCGCCACAAGGCGCGGCCGCCCCTTGCCATTTGTCATAATTATATTTGTCTGCGAACGCTGTCCCCTAATTGCGTTGTAGGTTATCTGTGCCATAGCATCGCTCTATTTTTTCTATGCCTAATGAAAATGAGATTCGTGCGACGCTAACATTACTATCCACCCGCTTTGTGTCTTAATTAGCACGATGCTAAAAGTTTTTGATGCTACAATCTCTATGTATTCTAAAAGTTCGTAAACGGAGTGGTTTTGTAGCAATTTCTAGCTGCGATGTTACAGCTGGTAAGTTTCCGTATATATCGCGCAGTGCAATGTTGCTAAGCATACAGACTAAATATTGCTTTATGATTATGGACTCATTTGCACGTCGATATAGTTGAAGTAGTCTTTTTACTGGAAACGGGGCTTTCTTAGTCCTCAGAAGTGACAACGCATCTGTATTTTAATTACTACTCGGGGATGAATGTAAATGTCTATAAGCCATAGTGCTCACTTACTATCAGGTAGACAGTGTGCTCGTTTGTCACGCTTGTTCCATAATAAAGTAACAATACCGGGACACGCACTACGAGGCGCTTCTCAGTGACACCTCAGCAAAATGCCGCCGACCATACCGGTGAGCGATAGTTTTTAGTTACATCTCCGACAAGATTCATTTCAGTTGCTCGTTACGAGGCCTTTGGCATACTTAATTAGTCATATTTTTTATTTTGCTATCGATGTATTTGAAATAAATAGATTATGTTATATCACTTATCGGCTTCATATCATATGCTGGTAGCGTAACAGAATACATCATTTCATTTTTTCTTGTGGCTATCACAAGAAGATGCCTGAAAAATTGTATAAATGGTAATATAATATATCATCTAATTTAAGCAAGACCTTAAAATTACAGTAGGTGGACATAAAACTCTCATACAGGCGATGGTTACAAAGTCAAAGATGCGGGACGTCAGGTACTGCAATTGTGATCATCAAACGCCTACCAAGGGGTGAAACCCGTGTCTATAAGTAGAATCCTACGGGTCAATGAAGAAGAAGAAAACGAAGAAATAACGACTACATTTCATTTCATACTGATGCTTCAACAGTGGAATCCTCTAACCATTCATCAACGTTTTTATAGAATAAGGTTAAAAATCAGCACATTCCATTAGGTAGACGCTGTAGCCCGTAATCATCTACATCTATCCTCAATTAATAATAGACTATAACACAATGTCAGTATATTATAGCTAGGATTGCTCACTTCACTTAGGCTGGTGTCAAAATATGATGGAGTGAGGCGAGCGCGCCCACTGTAACCCGACCTGTCTCGATGTAGTTTATTAAATAACAATAACAATAACAGAGGCACGCGAAAGTCACTTTGTTTTTTACACCTGGGAGAACCACGCTGCAGCTATATTAGGATTGTAGAACGAATGTGGAGGAACCACGGTCTTACGGAATACCAGTGTAAAGTGGCAGTTTAATGTTGTGTTGGTGAGTGCAGAGAATCGGATACCCTTTTTACTTGAAACGAGGCCTTCCATCTTAGTCCATAGGGGTGACAACGCATCTGCGTTTGATTCTTAATCGAAGATAGATGTAGATGTCTATGGACAGCATCCACTTACCATCAGGTGGACTTAGTGCTTGTCTGTCACCTTTATTCTTAAACAAAAAAAACACAGTTGAACTTTCTCGTGTATCCTTGAGGCGTTTTGAATACATAAATTGTACATTTATATGTATTCAAAACGTATATATATGTATATATATTTATATATATTTTTGCTTGAAGACCTAGAGAGTCATAATAAAATAGGCTATAATGCATTTTACCAAAGTCGTCAGTGGGTGAAAGACTATGCATCGATGATTATTTTGTTTGAAGTTGGTTGCAAGCGTTCACGGTCGGCAGTACCCACCTAATGTCAGGGTACCCTGTTAACAGTTTTACCGTTATTTAACCATGCAGTGAACTGACGGTGACCTTTTTGACCCTGAAGTGGCTGTGCAAGAATATCCACCGCCCGATATCGTCCCACGGCGATAGAAAGACATAAACAGAAGATGTGTAGCATCGTATAAAACAATTAAAAATAATAAACAATAGACAACACTGCCTGGCAAGAATGGCAACTATAGCAAAATCTCTTCTATGAGGCAATCTGTGGTGGAGGCCTATGATCGGCAGTGAATTTATGGATGGATGAATAGAACTCGTGTAATGTTCTTGTATTGTGTTTTATACTCAGTATTAAGCAGAGGTTAATGAATTAATATTTACACCGTTATGTTAATAGAATATTTCTACACCCGATATGAGAACGTGCATTTAGAACAAATGACCAATAAAATTCCGGAGTGTACATGTGGCCACTGCACAAGTTGCAACGCAAGCTTATCGACGCTTCACCGCTGCGACTGTCTACACTACAGCCGAACGTGACGCAACACAATTAGAAGAACATTAGACACATTGGAATGGAAAACAAAATGAAGACAACAAAACTAGGAAGGATAGTACGATAGCGCGGGTTCGCAGTCAGTTCCTCGTCCTAATTACATCGAACGACACATTCGACCTATTTCGGACCAGACCGATGCGTTCAAGTGGTTTTGGGCGCGTGTGTGCGTGCGAGCACACGCGGTGCGCTGGTGTGCGTGCGGTGATAAGAGGTCGCGTGATAACCCGGCCGAGGCCACGCTTAGAGGGTTTTAACTCAAAGATTGATTTTGTATTGAATATAATATAATATAGAGTCTGCATTTGTAAAACATGTAAGTCGGTATCATGCTATAATGTATATATAATTTTTAAGTGGTAGAGCCACGTTTCCACTATATTGTGGTAGTAGCACGAATGGGTCAGTTCAATCACGCTCTCAGAGAGTACCAGCGTAAAATGGCAGCTTAATGCTGGCGTGTTTCTTATGATGAGTGTAGAGAACCGGAGACCTTTTTTATCGGAAACGATGTATTCCGTCCTAGTCTTCAGTACAGTGCATCTATTTTTTGGGTCTTAATCGAATATAAATGTAGGATTCTGTAGGCCACAATATCCACCTACAATCAGGTGGACTGTGTATTTATTTATCACCCTTATTCTTAAAAAAAAACTCGTCTTGTGTGCGCGCGTATTTTTAGCGCCGCTTCGGAACACGCCGCGAGACCACGTGGTCGCGCCACTTCTACGTTAGCTCGGAGAGTTATTTCTAAACGGCTACTTAGATATTGAGTTCTTTATTGTTCCGCAAATTGTTTCTATTAATAATATCGGAGGAAAATCAATATTTATGAATGGGTCGTTGCGTCAGCAGAAGCCGAGCTCACTCGCTGTTCAAAACGCAGTCAACAAACATACATACCTACATATCATGTTCTCGACACGTGGTTTACATATCATCGCATAGTACTTTTTACGAATTAAGTAAAACAACAATCGTCATTCTGCTCGACAAAATCTCTCATTCCTGTGAGGGTTTTAGGATATAAAAGAGTCCGCTACACGTCCCCCATGGGATTTTGAAACTTATCTCCTAGATTTTTTATTTTGCAGGTTTACTTTGATTTTTTTTACCACTAAACATGAGATATATTAACACTTAGAATTACAACATTACTCTAGTGCAATTTTCTCCAGTAAAACGAAATTTTCAGGTTCTAGGAAGCAGTAAGTACTTTTTCCCTGCTGTGGCTCAACCGCTAATTTTTTTTACATAATTATAACAGACAAATATAAAGTAATACAGACAAATGAAAAGCAAGACAAATTTAGAACAAAATTTTAAACTATAGATCAATCAACGCTGTGGAATGGAAGACAAAGCATAGTTGGCGCCATGCCACGGGCGTCACTTTATCGTCTCACGCATGTCAACAACAACCCAAGCGTGGAGGAGTGAAAGCGACACCTATGCAATCGATTATTAACTATGTATAAAGAACATTGTTAGCAGCATTTTCATTAATTTCAATTTTTTCCTTTAAGAATTTAGGAAAGCACATTACTATGGATTCATGTCATAAGAAATAAGACAAAAATAATTTACATTTTTTTTATAGAAACACATAATGTGCATCCTATTGGTCTTGACATTGTATTTCATTTCTGCGAGGATTGAACGATTGGCCGATCTTAGAGTCAAGAAATCCTGTTGAAACTTTTAGTAATTGTCATCATATTACAAAATTAAGGTCAAGCGATCACTTTCAAGTATCACGGCTCGAATATCTAATCTTTCTCAACTACTAATAATAAAAGTTTTAATATACATCCTCAGGCAAAGTTATATAGAAAAAAAAATTGGTTAATAAAATATCCAAAGAATGTTTGTGTTTTTTTAAGGATAAGAGTTGCAATCGAGCACAGGGTCCATCTGATGTTAAGTGAATACTGTGGCCCGAAAGTATTGACATCTACTCATGACTAAATAAAATGCCACGTCTTTAATAAAAATGTTTTCCGATTCTCTATTCTCTCCATAGTAAACTCAGCAGCATTGAGCTGTTATTTTATCCTTCCTCAGTTTGGCCGCCTCATTCGTGCTACAACCAGATTATAGCTGCAGAAATATGTATATATTTAATATCTAAAAAACACTTGATGAATTCAAATGCTGTTTTCACCATCTTTTTTACGGATTAGTTGAAATGCCAATGAGAAAGTTTCTCGAATAGCGGCCTCGTTTCGGTGAGCGATGTATAGGAAAGAGAAGTCGATGAATGCGGGTGGCTCAGGACATTGCTTCGGGAGGTCGGTGTTCAGCAGCGGAATTGTGATGGACTGTAATGGTGGTGAATGATAATAATGATAATGATTTCAGTATTGCTAATTTCTTGAGGGAGTTTTTTACAACATGTGCATTAAGTTGGTAAGGGGATTAAAGATATAATGGTGAATCATATCCATCCGAAACCGAAACGAGTAATATTAATTTTAGTATGTATGGGAATATTCACAAAAACAAGCAGAATTAATTGCAAGCTACAGTGAGTGCTAAATTTGTACAAATCTAGCAAATTAACGAACCGTCTATTGTAAATTAGCATAAAATGCAAATGTTTTTTTCTAACTCGCGTCCATAATCACGATCTTCAGCACTACGAACGAATTCATTCACTGATTCCATTATCCGTAAAAAATATCATAATAGAAATAATAACTGGTTTCGAAGTTGCTCTGAGATGCGATGATATCTTTACTTTTTGTTTATAAAATGTTACAAAATTACAAAAGCAAATCGTATGTTTATTATGCGTTAATTTGTATAATTGAAAACCAGAAAAAAATTGAGTCCGACTGAATCATTCGGCCATCTTTCACAACGTAGTCTGACTCCTATTCTGACTATGACACTGTCCGGGTAAGCGCTACCCTGTCACCTGTATGTAAAAGCAGCAGATGCAGTGTTCCCCATACAGTACAAATACGGGCTTTGAGCCATTGTGTCTGAGTCCTCAGATAACAACCAAACATGTGTAATCCTCTCTTTCTACAGATGTTTGCAAACTTGCATGCTATATCCTTGGGTTTCAGTGGTCACTTAGCAAATGGAGCGTAAGTTTTTCTTTCGCTCTAATTTTTGATTACATTTTACTAAATAATACCATATCTTGGCATTCTCATTTTTGGCATTCCATCTTAGTCCTCACAGGTGATGACGCATCTGCATTTTGATAGATGTAGATGTCTTGGTCCACAGCAACTACTTACCATCAGGTGGATTGTGTGCTCGTTTGTTACCCTATCCCATAAATAAATTTCCATGGGAACAAATGAGGAATTCCCCATGACTAGCTGATAAAAATTCCCGAATAACCTACACCTATTGTAAGATAATAAAAATATTTTAAACAATATAAACTTCTCATTAATTCAATAAAAAAAATTGTTTACTTATCGGTCACCACGCTCAAAAAGTGTAACATGAATTAATATCAAAGAAAAAAAATACTGTATAAATAAAATAAATAATTATAATTGCATAAGTTGATGAAAATGCTATGCAATAGCTTTACCGCTGCAGTCCCCGAGTGCCACACGTATTTTTTAAGGTAAAACGAGGGTAACAAACGAGCAAATAGTCTATCTGATGGTAAGTAGACGCTGTCTAAGAGAAACGGAGACCCTTTTTACTGGAAACGAGATCTACATTTGACGCATCTATATTTTGATTCTTAATCGAGGATAGATGAATATATCTTTGGGCCACACCTTCCATTTGTTTCACTTATCATAATATTCTCCAGTCGGTCACGACGGTCAGTATCGTCGGACACTAGGACAAGGTTACAGTGCCCAAATGGATGTGCAAGCATATGTGCTAGTCTCTAATTCTTCACTCACAGAGTCCGATGAGACGGTAATCCGACACGACCGGGGAGAGACTCCGGGCTGCTATTGAGAATTTCTCAACAGAAAAACCCCATAATGAATTTAAGGTCCTACCCGGGATTTGAACCTGGCACCTCATAATCGGCAATCGATTTCACGAGTACTGGACCAACGAGGCAGTCGATACATTACGTATTATATTTAAAAAGCAGTGTCAACCCCAAAAGGCATTGCAGCGAAGTCTCGGGTGCGGCGGTTCGCGTGACGTTTAATTACGTTCGCATAAATGAATTAGTCGTAATTACTTTCACGTTGTAATTATTATATTAGCTACAAATGCGACAGCCGTTGACTACATTGTAAAGGATATTACGTTTTGAGCTATTGCGCTATAACAAACAGTGTTGAACATAGACATTCGACATAGATTGCTTTAAAAGGGGAATATTTGCCATAGTTGGCACGTTTGACAAGCGGGCTTGCAACTGCAGTTTTTTATCTTTAGAAGTTATTGGAAAGAGGCTGTTGCCATCTCGTGATTCGGTTCCTTCCGTTGCCTCTTACGACACCCGCTATACGGTAGATATTCTTGCACCACCATTACACGGTAACTGCATAACTCGACATCTCATTTAGTACAACATAGCTCCTATTCAATGTCTATAAAAGTGTATTAACAGTACATTAACAACAGTACAAACTGCTTTTAATTTTAAAAAAGAAAATACGTTTAGTAAATTTATTAAATTGTTAAAAATATTACTTCTTAAAGCATAATATACCGTCAATTGGTATTTGGAATATAAAATCTTTAGATGTCTGCGTCCTTCTTCTCCATATCGCTATACCTGAAAAGGTATATGTGTATGTTAGGGCTGTGTAAAATTCATGTAGCTACAATATCACTACTACAATATACACTATTAAATAAATAAATCAAATTGTCTTTATAAATATTTTATAACACTGTCAATAGAAAGCTGCCTTCTTGAAATTTGTTCTCGTAATTGTATCGTATTTGTATCGGCCTCTCTAAGCTCACGCGGATTTTCGAGCTAATTACAGTGTTTTGGTATATTTCAGTTTAATTACCGTTACCGTTACAGCCTATCAAAAGACCACTGCTGGACATATGCCTCCCACATTGATTGCCTCGTAGGAAATATGAGGTCGGCGAAAAGTTTCTTCGTATTTTATATGCAAATTCAAGAATATTTTTTCAAAGTTTAATTACATTTAACTATCATTTATATATGCAATTTTGTTCGATGATCTTATAGGTAGTGACAAAATCCAAATGCTGTAGCAAGCCTGGGATTTTTGATCAAAAATGCTACTAGTAGTTTAGACAGTCCTCTCTTGATGTTAACCTGACACTACCTAAAAATTTCTGAAAAGACCGAAACAGGTAAAAATCTAAGGGTGTAAGGTTAGGAATATATGGTGGACGCATAAACACTTCCCAACAAAGCTCTCTCAATTTTTGCTGAGTGGGTCTGACGTTGTCATGATGAAAGCCTACTCCGTTTATGCTGATCAATTCCGCCTGACTTTTCTCAATATCTTGCTTGAGTCTCTAGCTTTTACCAATAGAATAGTTATTAATTAAATTAAATAAAGTACTAATTAATAAAATAAAATAAATAAAGTAAAGTAGAGGTTTTACCCGGCGATAAATTATCATAATAAACGATGCCCTTCCAATCCCACCATACACACAGCAATATCTTATTGCGTGGAAATCCGGGTTGCGCTACAGTCTGTGGAGCTTGACTACCCTTTGACCATAATCTTTATCGCACATTCTTGTCATAGGTGATCCACTTTTCGTCACCAGTGATCAGTCTTTTCAATAATGGTTCAGTTTCATTAAGTTTCAAAAGAGAATCGCAATGAGTAAGTGGTTCATTAGGTTTCCTTTAGTGAGCTCGTGTGGTACCCAAATTTCGAGTTTTTTGTATAGCCAGACTTTTACAAATGGGTCAAAATTATTTTGAGATTAATGCTCGATTTCTCGGCTATGTTGTAATTGCCAATATGCCGATCTTGCTCTACTTTTTCACAAATGGCATCGACTTCATCCGTATGAGGACGAGCAGAGCGAGCTGCACCTTGAACATCGAAATTCCCGGACTGAAACTGCATTAGGTCCATAAACGTCACAAATTTTAGTCTCGGCTTGAGTCTCATTTTTCGCTTTTTTGTAATAAAACTTCAGAATGTATTGAATTTCTTCGTTAGATTCACTCATTTTAACGAATAGAAAAAGAATTAAAAATTGGCAGGAGAGTGTTTTTTACTATTTGCTTTTCTTTTTCTTAATGTCCTCTGTGCATTGATATGAAACCAGTAGGTACAAACTACAACCAAAGAAATATTTCTTCAATACGAAACAAAATACGAAAACACTTTTTCCCGACCTATTACAAAAAATAATATCCCCTATTTTCCTTACATGACGGGCGAGTTGGCAATCTCAGTTATAATATATAATCTCAGTTCAAGCATAGCGCTCCCCATAGCCCACCGAGGGACCCTCAGCTTTCTTATATGGTCAGCGACGAAGGACACGTACCATCACTGACAACGCGATACTGGGCGCGATACGATACGATAACAACACGCATTATTATTAGGATCACCACAAAATAATATGACAGTGTTTTATATTTTTTGCTGTTCGATAAATGATCCCCGCATGCCATAAATCTCAAAGCAGTATATACTTACCTACGAATACAAGAGGCGTAATAGAGCCATATTATAGCTGCAGCACGAATGGGTCGGTTCGGCCAGTTTAGAATCAAGCTCTTACAGAATAGCACCGTCAAATAGCAGCTTAATGCTTCTGTGTTTGGTGAGTGTAGAGACCCGGCGATCCTTTTACTGGCAACGAGGCATTCTATTTTAATCCTCTTTTTACGGTCGTATCGGATTTCCATTCCATCGGACCATGGGAGAAAGGACACAGAGAGTGCACCTGTGCTCGCGTACACACTCGACCTCCTTTGCTATGGGCCACCTTCACTGAAATTCGATCTGGAGGACATTGTTATTATTCTATCACACGACTATTCTACTAAATACGAAGTACGATGGCGGTTAAATCCTCTAGTATTTTTCATAGAAAGGTTGACGAACGAGCACACAGTATACCTCATGTTAAGTGAATGCTGGGACTCATAGACATATACATCTATCCTCAATTAAAAATCACACAATCACCCCTGAGGTCTAAGATGAAATGCCTCGCTTCCTTATTTGATTTAAAAAAATCAATTGCATCAATGTAACGCATTACTTCATAATAAATACCGGTGCCGCGTGGGCCACTGGTGTCATCGGAATCGGTGTCATCGCGTTAATCATGTGTTGATTGGCGATAATTGCCTCTGCAAATATCCTCCAAGTTCAACGCTTCTTGATTCACGCCACAAATAGTTACACACTTATAGTTTTTACCACACTCAATCGAAGTATTATTTTGAGTAATCCGAAAAAAAAACTCCTATCGTGTTGGGACGTCATGTAGGTGACTAACACATGCATTTAAGTTTAACAGGAATGCTTAAAAGGAATATCAGTAATATTAACAGAATTAACAAAATCAGATCAAAATATTGTTTATGAACAAGATTTTACCGACATTCCGATCTTGACTACAAAGTCACTGAATTTCTAATCTACTATCGATGAGTCATAGCTCAAACAAATGGTAAATATCTGTAAAAGAATTTGAACTTTATAAAATAATAATAATAACAATAACGGAGGTGACGTCGCGCGCTCAAAATGGATGTCGGGGCGGTGGTCGTGGAACCAAGGAACCACTCCTCATTGACGCGGTCATTGGCAAAGTGGTGAAACGCAACCGTCGGAACTTCTCCACCGCCTGGATAGACTACAGAAAGGCATTCGACTCGGTGCCCCATACATGGCTAAAGAGAGTCCTCGAACTGTACAAGATAGACTGTACAGTTAGAGACTTCCTCGAGCAGTGTATGGGGCAGTGGAGTACGATCCTTTGTCATCTGGGCGAGCGGATGATGGCTGCGGAAAACCACATAAGGATAGGAAGGGGTATCTTCCAGAGCGATTGTCTGAGTCTCTATGAAATATGGTTCTTCCTCTCTCTGAATCCTCTCAGTACCTTACTGGAGGGCTCCGGGAGAGGATTTCAGCTACGGAAAGGAGGGTACTAAAGTGACCCACCTTTTCTATATGGATGACCTCAAGTTATTCGCCTCCAGTCGCTCCCATCTTATGGAATTGCTAAACATCACTTGTGAGTTTAGCAATTCCATTGGAATGGAGCTGGGGACGGATAAGTGTGCGGTACTCCATGTTGAGAGGGGTAGGGTTGCTAACTCTGAGGGCATAGACTTATCTATACCCGTCAACTTAAGGACCCTTTCCGAGGCTGAGACATACCGATACCTGGGTATGTCACAGAACATCGGTATCGATGAGGCTGGTATGAAACAGTCAGTTTGCTACGTGTTTTATGCACGCTTGACCAAAGTGCTTAACAGCCTTTTGTCCGGTGTGAATAAGACACAAGCATATAACGGCTGGGTCATGCCTGTCCTCATGTACACCTTTGGCATACTCAGGTGGACTCAGACTGAACTTAACGCCCTGGTTAGAAAAGTCCGCAATACCATGACGTCCCACAGGATGCATCATCCGAGATCGTCGGTAATGAGGCTGTACTTGCCGCGAAAGCATGGTGGGCGTGGCTTCTTGAGCGCGCTCACCATGCATAATCGCGAAGTGTGCAGCCTCCGTAATTACTTCCTGGCGAGATCAGATGATCCATTCTATAAGGACGTCATTTCTTGTGATAAAGGACTTACCCCTCTATCCTTAGCCAACGAGCAATGGCAAGACCCGGTAGTGCAGACAATTTCCGACCGGGAGACCGTATGGAAGGAGAAGGAGCTCCACGGGAGGTTCTACAAGTCTCTACATGGGCCTTTCGTAGACACAGTAACCTCTCTCCACTGGCTACGCTTTGGTGACCTCTTCGGGGAAACCGAGGGTTTTGTCTGTGCAATACAGGATCAGGTTATTAAGACCAACAACTATCGGAGATACATCCTAAAGGATGGCACCATCGACATCTGTCGAGCTTGTCGCCATCCCGGTGAGTCACTTAGGCATGTCATCTCCGGTTGTTCGGCGCTTTCTAACTCTGAGTACTTGCACAGGCACAACCTGGTAGCCAGAATTCTACACCAGGAGCTCGCTCTGAAATACGGTTTCGTGGATCGGAAATTGCCGTATTACAAATACTTGCCGGAAGCCGTGCTCGAAAATGATCGCGCCAGGCTCTATTGGGACCGGGTTATTATCACAGACACGACTATTCTTGCGAATAAGCCTGATATTGTGACCGAAATGTGGGGTGGTATGCTGACCGAAATTATTCATGTAGTCATCTCTGCGAATGGGCTAATCCCAGTCAGCCTCTTGGGTCATCTGAGGCGACTGTGACTCCGTGACGGACCGCTCCGGGCTCAAATGCAGAAGCCGGTGCTCCTCGATACCGCCCGCATCGTCCGCCGGTTTCTTTCCCTTTCCACCTAACCCTCGGCTGTTTGGTCTCCCCTGCCGAGGGCTCCCATCTGGTTGGATCTTATTTATTTATGTAGTTTTTGTATTTGTTTTATTTTATTGATATTTATGTACATTTATCTTTTCATTTTAATTTATAATTATATATTTATAGAACCCAACCAGGTGAGAAAATTATATAGATACCCCATGATAATAATAATATTCCACAAACATCACACAACGCCATCTAGTCCCAAGCTAAGCAGAGCTTGTGTTATGGGTACTAGACGACTGATAAACATACTTATATATTTCTAAATACATAAATATTATAGATAAATTACACCCAGACAATCCTGGGTGGGAATCGAACCCACGACCTCCGGCATAGCAGTCAGGGTCACTAACCACTAGACCAACAGGCCTATATTGTCAGAAGACTGCAAAATAGTTTAAAACTATTAATATAAAAATAAAAGCTGATCTATGGAGGATTTCCGTAGAAGTTATTGCATCCATAATAGATGAAATCGCACCCCAACTTGCTATTATTTTTAACCCTTAACCACCTAGCGTCGGTCACAGTGACTCCAGGCGATATATTTTTTCAAATAATTCCGTTAATACACGGTCCACGCGCCTGTGACTCTATGTACTTTTTCCCCGCCCTCTCCAGTTTTCGCCCTGTGCTCGACCAAGCAACACGTGCGCGCAATAAAAAAATACAGGTAAATATATTTCGCATGCGTTCATGATGACCGACGTTAGGTTGTTACGTTACTTTTAGTGCTAACATTTTCGTGTTGTTTTTTAGGTTTATCATGTCTGAACGTGATCAAAATATCATTAGATGGTTAGAAGAGTGTGAATGAGATTCCGAAGATGAAAGGGACGTGCCGGAATTACCAAATGAAGACTGCAGTGATGTAGAAGATGTACCATTAGACAACGTCATTGATGGTGAGTGTCAATCAGACTATGAAATTGATGTTGAAGAGTTAAATGAATATGACGATACAAATGATCTGCCAGTTGATGATGCATCTTCCGATGGTGATGTTCCATTGTCAAGGTACCGGAACTATTTCGGAAAAAATCGGTTCTGTTGGTCGTTTCAACCTCCAGTTTCGCGATCAAGGACTTTGCAACACAACATCGTTCAGCAACCTCCAGGATTGAAAAGGAACTTCAGAGATGTTTTGAATAGTAATACAACATCACCCGATTTATGGCATTTGTTTTATTACTGATGATATGTTAGAAGAAATTGTAAAGCATACTAACGAAAAAATTAGAAAGATAAGACCTAACTATCAAAAACAGACATGTGTTCAAGACCTTGACGTAATTGAGCTGAAGGTTTTTATCGGTATGTTGTACTATACCTCAATTTTCAAAGAGAACCACACACATTACACATGTTGGTACAGCACAGATGGTACCGGAAGAGAGATTTATTGTTGTATAATGAGCAAGAACAGGTTCGAAGCATTGCTGAATTGCCTTCGTTTTGATGATGCGAGCAGCAGAGATGAACGCCGTAGCACTGATAAAGCTGCACCTATATCTCATCTTTTTGAAAAGCTGATACAAAATTGCAACGAAGTTTGCTCAATTGGCAGTTACGATTGTATTGACGAGATGTTGGTGACTTTCCGTGGGAGGTGCAGCTTCAAAATGTACATGCCGAAAAAACCCAACAAATATGGATTAAAAATTTTGTGCATGACTGATGCCAAAAACGGATACCTAGTGGATGCCTACATATACTTGGGAAAAGACTCAGATAGCCAAGGCTTGCCCATTGAATACCAAAGACTGAACAAACCCACGCAAGCAGTTTTGCGATTGGTTGCGTCGATTGAAGGAACCCACAGAAATGTAACGACTGATAACTGGTTCACTTCGGTGGAGCTAATGAACATCCTAAAGCAAAAACAGCTGACTCTTGTGGGTACCCTTAAAAAAAATAAAAGGGAAGTACCTCCTCAATTTCTGACTAGCCGTCATCGGGACGTTGGCTCTTCGATTTTTGGATTCACGTCAAGTGCAACATTGCTATCTTTTGTAGAAAAACAAATCAAATCCGTGCTTGTTATTTCCAGCATGCATCACTCACCAACCATCGATCCACAAAAGCAAAAGCCAGAAATGATTATTTTTTATAATAGCACCAAAGGTGGCGTCGATACATTAGATCAGAAATGTGCCATTTACTCAACTTCTCGACGCACACAGCGCTGGCAAATGGCGGTCTTCTACAGAATGCTGGATGTTTCTGCATCAAATGCGTACATCATCAGCAGCATGAACCAATCTCAGAGAAAGGTGCCCAGACTGTATTTCATGAAACAACTGGCTGAAGGCCTTATTACACCCCATTTACGACGTCGAGTGAACCAGTTTGGATTGCAAAGGGAACTTCAGAAAGCTATTTGCCGGGTTCTCAAAATAGATGAAGAACCCAGAACATCTTCGGCAGTCAGCTCTGACAAATTAGAAACACGCAAAACTTGTTCAACGTGTGACCCAAAGAAGAAACGTAAAACATTCCATTTGTGTTTTCAGTGCAAAAATCCAATTTACTTGTGATTGTGATTTAATTGTGCCAATGATAGTTTTATATAAGAGTTTTATATATTTAAGTTACTAAAATATTTAAAAACTAAGAAGTCTCATTGATTGTTATTGCTTAGAACTCAGCTTAATCGGAAAACCTATAATTTGTTAAAATATTCGTTAGTCAATTTTTATTAAGAGTAATAAGAAGTAAGAAGTATTAATTTGAAGAGTTTATTGAAACAAATTGAAATAAAAACAACTGAATTTTTTTTTCGTAGTTTCGATTTTTGCCAATTTATGATATTTTCACCTTTATAATAGTACTTATATGCAAGCGGTCACCATGACCGACGTTAGGTGGCAGTGTTACTAGAATACACGTTAGGTGGCTAAGGGTTAATATACTAGTATCAAATCCGGTGTTTCCAGATTTAATGAAACACAGTTAAGTTATCCCTTTACTTAAATCTGGTAGTAAGTTGAACCCCTAATTTAAGACCCTATTTCTGTATTGTGAACACTCAGTATTTTTTAAGTTTATTCTAGATCGAATGTTAAGTTTTTTAAAAGTAAATAATATGCTCCATAAAAATCAGTTTGGGTTTACAAGGGTCGCCTGACAACTTATGTCGGTGTTGAGCTAATCAATTTCCTATACATGGGAAAACTCAGAGGATGTTTTGGGTATATTTTGTGATCTTTCCAAGGCTTTCGATTGTTTTCACCATCAGACACTAATCAGAAAGCTACTTCATTATGCAAGCATGACTTTTCCGTACCTCATGGATTTTCTGACTTAAATGGCAATTATTAAAATATGACGAAGAAAACAATATTATATCGAAATAAGTACATTATTTTAACGTAAATAATTTGATTTTAAGCGGTAATAAAACGAAATATATTAACTTTGCTACACCAAATGTTAGATAGGTGAATACCAGTGTGCTTTTAATAGAGAGAAGCTGAGTCTTATTGAATTCACTATTTTTCTCGGAGTCATTTCTGATGCGAAGCCTTAATGAGGCCCTCATTATATCTAAAATATCTAGCAAACTCAGTTCTACACCATATGTTATAAAAAAGATTACAAGTCCTGCAAGTGTTGAAACAGCTAGATTAGTTAATTTTGTTTACTTCCGTAGCATAATGTTTGGAATCATGCTATGGTTTAATGCAACTGACATTGAAATTATCTTTGTTTTTCAGAAGAGCCCTATACGAGCAATTTATGACCTAAGTCCGAAGGAATTCATAAGAGAAAAAATTTAAAGAAATAAATAAACTTTATAACATCTCAAAATACACAATAACAAAAATAGTTTTATTAAAATAGTGATGTACATTCTGCAAATACCAGGGACAAGCACAAGTTAATTATACCAGTTACTTGACTCCAAGAGTCAGTAATTCCTTCATGGGGCACATCTACTGTATACGCTTTTACAACAAAGTCCAAGAAAATGTGCATTCCTTATCTATTAAAAGTTTGAAATTTTTTTAAACAATACTTGTTTAGTGAGGGTTATTTTACTACTAAAGAGTACATGATTAATAATAACCCCGAATAATCGCTACCATCCTGTAATTATATTTCTAATCACTTCATTCTAATTAAGTTGTAAAAAATAATTTGTTATAACTTGAGGGTTTTTTCTGAACCAGTGTAAAAGTTAAAAATTACTTTCAAAACGTATTCTTTAAGATCGTGGAATCATTTTTATTTTATACAGATTACATTGAATAAAAATGATTCTATTCTATTTTGTTCGTTGCTACTATTTTTTTAAATAACTAAAATGATAAGTAAAATGAAAAGAAATAAATATTTATTTATGAAATTAAAGTATTAAATAATACTTTATTATTTTTTGAAATATCGAAAATATTATAAAGTTTCTTAGTTTACCACAAAATTTTGTGAAATTTGAGATTTCATAATAAAAAATCTCTGATAGTAGAAGACGACTAAAGGATGTATTGCACGACAACAGGGATGCAAAGCCCCCTTTCTTCTTCCACAGTCGGGCATGTTACTGGTGTACTAATATTTTACGTTTAGCTTTCGGTGTAATTGTATGATATATGTCTTTTATAGAACAAGGGTGACAAACTAGAACATAGTCCACCAGATAGTAAGTGGATACTGAGGCCCATAGACACAGTACATACATTTATCCTCGATTAAGGTGCAGATGCGTTGTCACCACTCAGGACTAAGATGGAGTGCCTCTTTTTTCAGAAAAAGAGTCCTGTTCTCTACACTCACCATACGAAACACAGCAGTATAAAGCAGCTATTTCACGCTAGTATTCTGTGAGAGCGAAGTATTCATACCCCGGTTGAGCCGACCCATTTGTGTTACAATCATAATATTTGATCGTGGCTATACCGCGTATACTATCTACTTTCTTTTAAATTCTTTCCAATTCCGGAAAGGTCGAGGGACTGGTTATTGATTTAGGAACTAATCATTTCGATGGTAAAAGACAAGGGCGATGGTTTCGTGGCCAAGGTAGGTGCGGTTCCGAATAATTGTGACAATAAACAGGCGGTAATGGCGCGCCGCACCCCAGCAGTTAATTAGCGGAGTGTCGTGACCTCCCCCGCGACACTCCCCACCCCGCAACCACAAACGCACAGGACACACCTGGCCTGGCAATGTGTTATATATTATGTTATTTTAATTATGAACTATAAATTTTAAGTATGCTTTTTAATAATGATATGAAAAATGTTAAGTGTCCTTTAGACTGATTTTAACAAAGATCCTAACAAAGTTAGGATTGCACGGAACAGAGAACAGAGTATGATCTGTATACGTAGCTGTATTTCGATTTAAGATACCATTATTAACTTATTTTATCAATAAAATTTCAATATAATCCGTTCAGCCATTCCAAAAACTAGCCCAGACAGCCAGACAAACTGACAATGAAGAACTGAGAATGAATAAGTTCTGTCAAACCTCATCATTTAAAAAATTTTGATACTGGCTAGATGAACTCCACCAACACTGTATTTTTTATTTTCGGCAAGCGCAAACGTTATTTTTTTTAAAATAACGTTTGCGCTTGCCGAAAATAAAAAATACATTAATTTTCATTCATTTTCAAATTTGGATTTTTTTTTGCGCCCGAAGCAAATTTGGGCAACCCTCCGGAAAGCGGGGGATGAAGGTTGGGAATGCTCATAGCATACCACGCAGCTGGCTGCGTGGTTATGTGGTGACTTTTACCCACTAAACCCAACCTTTTAGGAATTGGCTTAACGATCTGACTAGAGATCTCTAAGCCGTATACGAACGCGACCCTCCTTGGCAGAAAGGAGGGGTGGTCGAAGAAAGAAGGTAGAGTAGCGGTTATCGCGTTTCACCGCTGTGGTTACGCGCCAAAAGAGATTTTCAATATTCAATAAAAATTTAAAATAACCCTACGATTTGTTTATCGCGCTATCAAACGATTCACTGAAGATTAGCTATTCAGATGGGCCTAAGCAGAACCACGGTCAAAAGAATGATCAATGAAGACCTAAGGCTACGAGCTGATCGTAAGAAGACTGGACATTTTTGAACGAGCGTTTAAGAAAAATTAGGCCGGATAGATCCCGTGCTTTGTTACGGCGGTACGCGGGAAAAAATACCGCGAAATTTTGTTTTTAGATGAAATAATTTTAGATGGTGAGATTTAGATGAAGTAATCGAAGAAAGTTATAATAAACAAAATTATAAAGTGTATGCCCACAGCAGTGTAAAACCCAGTACGCGTAACCCTCGGGTTCAATGAGCACATTATTTTTCGTCACTCATGGTTTGGCTTAGAGTTTCATATTCAGGCTTAACTGAGGTTTCTTTTGTGAAAAAGGTGTAAAAACCAGTGCCGAGGTGTACCAAAATACCGTACTAACCATAGAATACTATAATACATACATGGGGAGTGGGCGGAGCCCGTGTAGCCACTAACATGTCAATTCACACCTATAAATGTCAACACAATCAATCGTTTCCATTTTTCGTGTCAAGCGTCACTGCATGCAAGTTATTTAAAATGGTAAATTGTGCAATAATTAAGTGTCGAAAGAACAGCGGGAAATGTAATTTAAATAAAGGAGACATATCCTACAACCAGTACATCGAAACTATTTATATTTGTAAATATTAGAAACAAAAATAAAGAAATATCAATGTTTTAGACTTTTGAAAGTCTAAAATGTGTAAATTCGCTCAGTCTGTCAACACAGCGAATCGGGTTTGTATGTATGCTCCCGGCGACACCGACCCTCATATAAAATAAGGTTGACAGCCATTCTATTGTGTATTATAGCATTCTATGATCCTAACAATGATGGTGGAACCTCTTTCTCAAACAATGTTCAAAAACAGACGTTGGATATTCCAACAGGACTCTGCACCAGCTCATAGGGCACGAAGCACGGAAAATAAGGTTGACTGCCCATGGAATTGACTTTATCGAACATGAAGACTGGCCCTCTTCTAGTCCAGATTAAAACTCACTGGATTATAAGATATGGCAAGATTTATAGGAGTAAGTCTGCGCTAAACCTCATCAGAATTTGGAATCTCTCCGAGCATCTGTGGCTAAAACAGCGGCAGAAATAGATATGAGTGTGGTGCGTGCTGCGATTGATGATTGGCCGCGTCGACAAAAACCATGTATTTAAAATAGGGGAGGGCATTTTGATAATGTAATTAAAATTGTATTCTAAATTAAATTAACTTTCATTTCATATATAATTTTCGAAGCTACTCTGTACAAACTTTGTTGCTAGGCCGTCATAAACACCATTTTAGAGATTGCGGGCCGAAGGTATCGTTTTACAAACATAATCATAATATTATTATAATGTTTTAATGTTTACGATTATGTCTGCGCTCCCAATTCCTAAATACATAATATTATATTATTACAATATATTAACAACGATCAATTAACATCTCTAAAACCCTCATTTTTTATGTTTATTTATTGGAAATAACTTATGTTTATTGAGCTAGACTAGAATAATTCTTTAGCTAAGCTGTATGAATGCTTATGTAATGTGTGTACCTAAGTAATCTTAAAATATGTCTATTGTGTATGATTTGAAAGTATTTATAGTGCGTAATCGTGGTAGCTCAGATGGTTAGCGCTCGCTGTAAATTTCACAGTACGCGAGCAAACCGGGTTTGACCCCTGCCGGCACGAATGAAATTGTTAATTGCAATTTTAAGTGCTGATTTACCAAGTGCTCTACGGTGAAGGAAAACATTGTGAGGAAACCTGAATGTCTGAGAAATAAGAAAAAAAAATTCGAAGACATGTGAAGTTCGCCAACACGCATTGGGGCAGCGCGGCGGACACTTCCTTGCCCTAATACCCTCTCAGAAACGAAAGGAGGCCTGTGCCCAGCAGTGGGACGTATATAGGATGTAACTTTACTTTTACAGTGCGTATACTATTTATCAGGTATAGACTATATAATATTTAGGTTATTTGTACATATTTGTACGTGTATGTTACCTGTGTATCTTTTTATATTTATTTTGATATTTGTATATACATATTTTCAAGTTTTTATGACACCTACTTAAGTTGCCACAAAAATATGACAACCACACTGTCGCAGAATACTAGTATGAAATAGCAGCATCAAGCTGCTATTTCATAAAGCTATGTCGCATGGTAAGTTTAGAAAATCGGAGATCGTTTTCACTGGAAACGAGACTTACCTCATTCTCCTCAGGGTTGAAAACGCATGTGCATTTTTATTCTTAATCGGGGATAGATGTAGACGTCTATCAATCCCCATTTGCCAGAATACCAACATAAAGTAACAGTGCAATATTGCTATTATTACTATTACTGTGTTTCCCGATGTGAGTGTAAAAACCGGAGACGCACTTTACTAGATATTAGGCATTCTATATTTGTTCTCAAAAGTGATGTAGATGTTTATAGGCCACAGCATCCAGTTACCACCTGGTGGACTGTGTGCTGTTTTATCACGCCTATTATATTAAAAGTAACACCATCTATCTGTAAAGAGGTAGGAGAAAAAAACAAACGGGAGTCGGTTACTGCTTGTTGGCGACGCGCCTATAAGAATATTTCAATTTATTAGTTAACCGATTACGAATAGCTTCTAAAAAGCAAATTATCGAGCAACAATATTTTAATAAGAAAATGCTTAGTTGAATCTTAAAGAAATATCGAATTAATGATATGAAGGTCTTGGGTTCGACTCCCAGGTTTATTGTTTTCTTAGTAATATCTCAATAAATTCATATAGAGAATTTTTAAGATATAAATTATGCTACCGGATTTGTTCCCCGGTTGAAATCATCTTTCCAATAATGTTAATTTAAAGAAATATTAAAATAAAGTTAGAGACCGGATTTGTTCCCCGGTCGAGAGAATCGCGGTGCATAAGTGGAATTAATGGAAATTGATTGCATAAGTATTGTCTTATGTAAGTTTGATATGTTTTGTATGAAAACAAATGCCTATTTTCAATGTATCGATTCATGAAATATTTTGTCTATGTTATCTGATAAGAAATATGATAACTGATAAGAATCTGATTAGAAATAGTTTCCTACAGTTTGAGAATTATGTAGAAGCAGTTATTCATCTAGTATTGTTGATATTAGTGTATATTAGACTTTCCATTTTTACTGATAGTCGATAGCCGTGCAAAAGTTAGTTGTTCAAATAGTGTGAGCTCATAGACGCACGCTAGCCACGTACTTAGGAGGCCAAATATGTGAAATTTAAATATTTGCAATTTCAGCGATTTATGTATGTAATGACTTGTAAAACATTTTAGATTGATTGTACGTGTAAAAAAGGTGAATTCTGTGTTATTTTTATGTGAAAATTCCAGTGAATAAGTGAAATAATGATAGTTTTGTATAAGAAATTTAAAAGTGTTTTAATTGTGAAATGTATAGAGAAAATGTAAATTAAACTATTGTATTAGTTAAGATATGTATAATTTCAAGTGGAAAATATTGTTTTAACTTTCTATGTTAAATATTTAAGAAATTTCAACTTGTTCAATGTGAGTAAAATATGCATATTTTGTTAAATAAATAAAAGGTTTTTTGTGATATAAAAATGTTACGTATATCGTAGTAATTTTTTGTGCTATCTTTATAAGTAAATTGTATAAATGTATGTCTTATACAAAATAAATAATTGAGAAAACCGTGAGAGATTGATAGTACAAATTGATGTAATTAAGTTGCGCGAGCGCGCAAATGGCGCGGCTCACTTTCGCGTATAGCTCAGGGGTAGCTCAGTAAACGAGTTTTCTTGCAATTCGTTCGGGAATCCTTCGGGATTAGTTCGGGAATTCTTCGGGATTAGTTCGGAAATCCTTCAGGATTATGATTAAAACTACTTTTACGGATTTTATCGCGTTTATTTTTACTTTTTATTTTTAATTCCCGACGTTTCGGGCGCTTTCCAGCACCCATGGTCACGGGGGACTGAGATGACTGACGTCTCGATGTCATTGTTAAACCCGGAGTACCTTCAGCTTTTTTAATTATTGTTTATGGTCCGATCTATGCAAAATGAACTGACTATGTCCTGAGGTCTTGCAGTGGTATGCTTGGGTTTAGTTTTAATTTTATTGATTATAGGATCCCAAGCAGATGGTAGTACCCAGCATCCTTCTCTATTGAAATTAGGATGTTTTTTAATTTCAATAGCCTCACGTAGCATCCTTGGTAGGAATCGGTGTTCTTTCGCGAGGATTTGTGGTCTATCAAATCTGATGTAATGGTTAGGGCCGTCTAGGATATGATCACAAACTGCAGACTTCCCAGAACGTTGGTTATCGCCCTTGTGTGTTACTCCGTTGCGGAGATCACATACGTTGTTCCCGAACCCAACGTAGGCGTGATAGGAGGCCGGATCGAGAGAAGCCTCGATTCCTCCCTTCTGTTTCAGAGCCCGAAAGTTTACAAACGATGACTTTCCTTTTCACTGCTAGCTGTGACCGCGATGCACTCATGTCGGCAGCCTCTTTATCCGCATTCGCCATGCTCTGACCGTGTGGGCATCAATGTCAATTCACGGCTTTAGTTTTCTTATATTATTAAGTTATCGGTTTCACGTATACTGTTTATTTAAATATTTTAATAGAGAGGTCAAACGAGCAAGTGACTTACATGATGGTAAATCACTACCGCAATCGTTTACTGTATAAAGTAATTACAGGTGCGTTGCCGGCTTCTTAAAAAGTTCCCTTCTTGGTGGATTTGAGCGCATAGAAATAACCTTGGGTTTCTTAAAAAAATTATGGTGATTGTAATTAATAATTAAAGATGTTAAAAAATAATAAGTAGAAGCCGCGTAACATAATAAAATGATTTGTCTTGCTTAAGTCGGGTTTTCACTATACGAGTACTCTCGGACCGAGTGCGCTCATACGAGCTAGATCGTATAGGAGTCCACTCTGAACTTGGTTGACACGTTACGAGTTCATCAGAGCCAAAGTAGCATTTAATTTTGTCTCTTTGTAAGTGATGACGACTGATCAACTGCTGTGAGGTATATTGAGGTTATGAATGTTGCGTTGTATTGCAGCATTTCGGGCATCTTTCGCATTCTTCCGCTACATATAGTTCCACAAACCTCAGAGTAACATTTCGTCGTTCGTTCCACGTTTTTTTAGTTGGTGCCATTTTGTCACCATAAAATTATCTGAGTGTACTCGTAAAAATAGAACCTCATCCGACTCCACTCTGATCGGATGACGCTGTCCGAGTACGCTCTGATTACGTGTTTACACACTACGAGTAGCGTCCGAGTAGGCATCCGAGCGCACTCGGTCCGAGAGTACTCGTATAGTGAAAACCCGGCTTAAGTTTGAAGAGCGTATCCCACCCTAAAATCTTTAATACTATAGATTTCCACGAAGTAACGCCTGATTCGCCATATTTATAATAAGATTGTTAAGTATAACTAACATAGTAATGGTTTATAGCTAGAAATATTATTGATTCTGTGAGTAAAATATTTCCACGCAGATAATTCTTTGACTTACCCCAGACCTATATCTCGATATTCATAATTTATCCTAATTAGGTCTACTTAATAAGTATTTATGGCATTGATCAACAAGCTTAAAGGTTAAAATAGTTATAAAATAACTAAAAGAGAAAAATTTTGTACTCTATGTCACTTCCACAACTAAGGCAATTATAACGACATATGTTAAAACCATCGAGCCATTCAGGCTACAGAGCGTGCCAAATAAATAGACATACGTTCATATTCTCGAAAAACAATCTCGTAAATTCAATTTGTAAGTTAAATTTATAGTTTAATTTGTAGGTAGCTTACTCAAATTGAACACTCCGTCATTTGTGAAATAAGTAAGCAATTGAAAATTTCCTCTGTGCCGGCGGAGATCTGATGTTTTCGTAACACTTTTTTTATTTCTTAAATATGCGGGTTTCCTCGCGATTTGTTCCTTCACCGCCGAGCACGTGATATATCAGCATTTTAAAATTACAGTTAACAATTTATTTGTTACCGACGGGGATCGAATCCGGGTTGTTCGCGTACTGATATAGATGAGGCTATTAATAAGCTGAATGCTGACTTAA
Source organism: Parnassius smintheus behrii (assembly GCA_036936625.1). Classification (NCBI taxonomy): domain Eukaryota; kingdom Metazoa; phylum Arthropoda; class Insecta; order Lepidoptera; family Papilionidae; genus Parnassius; species Parnassius smintheus. The sequence goes on from JAUPFT010000011.1 coordinate 53,468,762, forward strand.
GTAGCATAAGCAGTTGGGCAAAATCGTTTGGTCTTCGTGTTAACCCTGCTAAATCCCAAGTAATGATTATCGGCAGCTCATATATGCTTAATTTATTAGATCATTCGAAGATCCCTGCAGTTACGTATGATAATACTCAAATTCCATATACAGAGACCGCTAAGAACTTAGGTGTTATTTTTGATAATAATTTGTCTTGGGTCGCTCACATTAATATGATTAGCAGAAAAGTGAACTACTCTTTTCAATCTCTCAAGCGTCTCCAGATGTTTTTACCGTTAAAAACTAAGATAACCTTAGCTCAAGCACTTCTTCTTCCTCTCATTGACTACGCTAATGTTAGTTTTTTGGATGCTTCAGAGGAGCTGTTGAACAAACTGAAACGTGTTCAAAATTTGTGTATACGTTTTATTTTCGGTCTTCGTAAGTTCGATCATGTTTCAGAGTACAGGGCTCAATTAAAATGGCTTCCTATCCGTAGACGTCGAGACTTACATGTGTTATCATTTCTATACTTTCTACTCCTTAATCCTCTTGCACCTCCATATCTCCGCGAGCGTTTTTTAGTATCTTGTACCTCGTGAAACTCAGTGCCGGACCACTAAACAACTACTTCTCAAAACTCCTTCTCATTTCACAAGCCGATGTGGTGGATCCTTTACTGTAAGGGCGGTCAAGCTATGGAACTCACTTCCACATGACATACGTGCTAGCTCTTCTCTTGATATGTTTCGGAGCAGAGTAAAGAAATATTATCTGTCAACTTAGAATTATAAATATTTACATATTTTACGTATTTATATGTGTAATTGTATATATATGTATGTGTCTATGTATGTATATGTATGTATATATATATATATATATATATATATATATATATATATATATATATATATATATATATATATATATATGTGTGTGTATATGTGTATATATGTATATATTTATTGTCTTTATTGGTATATATGTATGCAAATTAATAGAAATAAGAATAAAAGAAATAAGAAAATAAATTATACTTATATGTTAATTGTTAACTGTAACTTATAGCCAATTTCTATTAAGTAGCGTTATGTTAATTATTAAGTACGCACGCTGCTACCTACTTGCTTTATATATAAAACTATTTCTCTCTCCCAATAGGTTTGCTGGAAGAGAACTCTTATTAGGGTTAAGCTCGCCTTTGTACATTTATTTAAATATTTAATAATTGTTACCAATTTATTGTGTGTACAATAAAGAATAAAGTACCGTGAAATTTAAAGTAGGCACTGAATCCCTGACCTACCACGGTTTTGGTGTACAATAAAGTATGTTTTATTCATTCATTAATTCATGCAGGTCTTCTGATGATGTTTTCTTCACCGCCGAGTATGTGGTAAATTTTAACAATTTATTGGTTTCAAGGTGTCTCCGGGAATCGAATGCTAGTCGCTTGCTTACAATCTAAGGTGAAAAATTTGCCCCTAAACTACAACAATATAGTAATATACGCAAATTCGTTATGTACGACAATTTAAAGCTTTACAATTAAAGTTCAAATTTGTATAAAAATCACATGTCACTTATTACAATTTCGGACTACAAGTTATCGTAATTTAGATGACACATGCCTTATTTTCTAAATCTGACTACTTTTAACCGCCTCACAGTCCTCAAACGCACAACGGAGAATCGACCGTAAAGGAACCGGGTCCGTAACTCGGTGGCGCCGGACGAGATACCCATTATTCAATTGCAAGTTGATTGCCTCCATTACCTGTTGTGGCCGGCGATTAAGTCGAGGTTTAACTTAAGACCTATGACAGTATTTAATACTTAAAGCGACTCTGCATACGCACACGGTTTCCATTGACTGCTGAGTATAAGATATATTTTTCAGTACGAGATACACTACGCAATGGTTACATTAACTTGCATTATCTCGGTTCCTTCAGTTGTTTATTGTATTTTCACGCCCATAACATTTTTATGTTCTTGCAATTAATTCGTAATAAAAAGGTTAGGTTCTTTTTTCTCCAACAATTTCATGGAAATATAAAAGCAATAAATTATAACATATTCTTTAAAAATGCACTTATTTACATGTATTTATAGAAACTATTTTTAATTATTATAAATGAATGAATATTCGTAACTTTGTTGGCACCTCAGCAACGTATGCTCAGGTTTCCTCATAAGATACAGCGGATGCCGTAAAATCAATTCTTGCACCAGAGTGCGAAGAAAACTCACAAAATGAAGAAGAATCAAGATACGTTTTAGGTTTTACACCTACTATAAAATTAGAGAGCTGTGCTGGCAATGTGTGTAAGCTCTCTTCTTAAAATGCCATGAGCCGCCAGTGCACCGAGCTCGCACTCTGCCGGGACTAGACTAGCGCGGCACCAGATGACTCGTAAAATCGTTTTTGTTTATTTGTTCGAAAAGAATACTAAAATTCTTGTGTTACCCAGTCACCACAGCAGTCGGATCGGATGGTGGTTTCAAACCCATGACTGAGCTTGCAGCCCACGTCCTTAACCATAGGCGACGTCATTGCTGCCCATCTGCAATCTGGTTGGTTTACGTCTGGTGTATATAAGATGGTTGTAGTGCTACCTATCGGAAGCCGTCAGATGTTTTGACATTTCCGTTGTCGCCTTCTGCGATACTCTCACGTTGACAACACACGGCTTGTATACTAATTATAAAGTGGCTTTAAATAATAATATGTACACAATAAATATCATAATTTTTTATAGAATAGGGGTGACAAACTAGCACACAGTCCACCTGATAGTAAGTGGATGCTGTGGTCCATTTTTAGGGTTCCGTAGTCAACTAGGAACCCTTATAGTTTCGCCATGTCTGTCTGTCCGTCTGTCCGTCCTCGCTTAATCTCTGTGACCGTTAGCACTAGAAAGCTGAAATTTGGTACCAATATGTATATCAATCACGCCGACAAAGTGGTAAAATAAAAATTGGAAAAGAATGTTTTATTGGGGTAGCCCCCCTATATGTAAAGTGGGAAGGGATTTTTTTAATTTCAATCCTAACGTGTGATATATTGTTGGAAAGGTATTTAAAAATGAATAGGGGTTTACTAAAATAATTTTTCGATAATGTCAATAATTTCGGAAATAATCGCTCCCCCCCCTAACTTTTGAACCGTAAGTTTAGAAAATATGAAAAATATCTGAAAAGTAGAACTTTATAAGGACTTTCTAGAAAAATCATTTTGAACTTGGATGGAAACAGTACCCACTACCGGGAGCAGTTGCAGGAGCGCGGAACGCTGCTGGAGCGCGAACATAATGGATACCCACCTTTAAACTCGAACACTTATCGTGACGGACGGGAAACTACGGAGCCCTACACTGAGCATGGCCCGACACGTTCTTGGCTGGTTTTTTGGTTACATTTATCTTTAACTAAGGATCAAAATGCAATAGCATTTTCACCCCTGAGGACTAAGATGGAATGCCTCGATTCCAGTAAAAAGGATCACCGGTTCTACACACTCACGCTACGAAACACGGCAGCATTACGTTGGTATTTTACGCTGATATTCTGTGAGAGCGTGGTTATTCCCCGGTCGAGCGATACCCTTCCGTTGCCAACTCACGGCTTTTAAACTCGTAATAAAGTGGCATATGAAAACGACTTTTAAGTAATGAAAAAGAACCTAACGGCACTCGACTTTCGATTAAGAAACAGAAGGGAGGAATCGAGGCTTCTCTCGATCCGGCCTCCTATAACGCCTACGTTGGGTTCGGGAACAACGTATGTGATCTCCGCAACGGAGTAACACACTAGGGCGATAACCTCTTTCTTTTTCAGCAAGTAGGTTCAGACGGGGATTACGGGTCTTCCGAAGTCGTCCCGGTCCCGACGCCTTAATTCTTCGATGTGGACTGTATAACTTTAGGGATGAATTACTTGGGAATAAAACAGCAATTATCTTCAAACCGTTCCGTGAGAGAGTAATCACTTTTCCCTATCACTTCCCTACACTTTTTCTTCTTATTGACTGCTGGTTTTTCACTTTTCCCGAAGGATTTTCTTATTTTTCCGAACTAATTCCCCGAACTATTTCCCCGAACGAATTGCAATAAAACCCGTTCACTAAGCTACCCCCAGAGCTATACGCGAAAGTGAGCCGCGCCATTCGCGTGCCTGCGCAACTTAACAACATGAATTTGTACTATTACTCTCTCACGTTTCACTTAATTTCTTTATTCACATAAATCATACATAAATACAAGTTATCTATTTAGATAGCACAAAACAATATCTACACCATGATATATATTATTTTTTCGTATCACAAAAATCCTTTAATTTATAAAACAAAACATGCCTATTTTAATCACAAATTCAAAATCCAAACTTCTTAAATATTTAACACAAAAAGTTAAAACAATGTTTCCCACTTGAATTTATACATATGTTAACTAATACAATAGTTTAATTTACATTTTCTCTATTTATTTCACTATTTAAAACACTTTTAAATTTCTTATACAAAACCATCATTATTTCACTTATACACAGGAATTTTCACATAAAAATAACACAGAATTCACCTTTTTAGCACGTACAATCAACCTGAAATGTTTTACAAGTCATTTTTACATAAATTGCTGAAATTACAAACATTTTAAATTTTTACATATTCGGCCTCCTAAGGGCGTGGCCAGCGTGCTTCCGTGAACTCACACTATTTGAACAACTAACTTTGCACGGCTCTCGGCTATCAGAAAAAATGAAAGTCTGAAATACACTTAATTTTAACAATATTAAATAAATAAGTGCTTCTACCTAATTTTCAAACAGTAGGAAACTATCTCTGATAGATTCTTATCAGTTATCATGTTTCTTATCAGATAACAATACAAGTGAATGTTTTCATTAATCAATCATAACAAATAGGCATTTGTTTTCGTACAAAACATATCAAACTTATACAAGACAATACTTATGCAATTAACTTCCGTTAATTCTGTTTGTGCACAGAGTGATCATCTGGACCGGGGAACAAATCCGATCTCTAACTTCACTTTAATATTCCTTTGAATTTACATCATTGGAAAGACGATTTCAACCGGGGAACAAATCCGGTAACATAATTTATAACATAAAATTCCCTATATGAATTTATTGAAAGATATTGCTTAGAAAACAGTAAACTAGTCCGGCCTGGGAGTCGAACCCAAGACCTTCATATCATTAATTCGACATTTCTTTAAGATTTAACTAAGCATTTTCTTATCAGAACATTTCTATTGGACAATAAGTCTTTGAAAAGTTATTCGTCATCGGTTGACTTAATAAACTGAAATATTCTTATAGGCGCGTCGCCAACAATCTCCCCCCCGTGCGTTAGCACCATCATTTGGGAGGCGTCGCGGGTACCAGGACTATTATTCTGGATGTAGGTCTCCTCAAGATACCTGTACTAGTAATGACGTCAACCACTCTGGTGTGACCGTCTGGTCCCGGTAACGTTCTACTAATTTTGCCTTTCGGCCACGTATTTCGTGGCAACGAATGATCTATTATCAAAACAATATCGCCTTCTTTAGGTTCCATGAACTTTCCGTTATTACCTGTTCGCGGTATTAAGGTAGGCATGTATTCCTTCAGCCACCTTGTCCAAAAATGGTCGGCTAACCTCTGTGCAGCTTTCCAATTGAGTTGACCCGTCAGATGCAGCTCTAGAAATAATCCAGGTGGTCGATCACCACATGAGCGTCCCAGAAGAAAATGATTGGGTGTCAAACCCTCTTCAGGACTATCCATACTGAATGTTACCAGAGGCCTGGAATTTACTGTGTGCTCTGCTTCTAAAAGCAACGTATGTAGAATTTCCGCTCGTGGGCTCCTTTCTCTGAGCGTAGCGGTCAACGCAATTTTAATCGACCTTACTAACCTCTCCCAGGCGCCACCCATGTGCGGTGCTCCCGGAGGTATAAATTTCCATTTAATATATTTCTTAAATGACTCATTTTTCATGCCCTCATGGCATTCTTCGCATGCTTTCAATAATTCTTTCTTCGCAGCTTTGAAATTTGTCCCGTTATCGCTGTATATAACGGTTGGTTTTCCTCTTCTGGCGATAAATCGTCTCAACGCCATTATCATTGACGCTGGTGTCAACGAGGCAGCTAATTCCAGATGTACTGCTCTGGTAGTCAGACACGTGAATAAAACACCCCAACGTTTTTCGTGTCGCCTTCCTATAGTCACACTCATAGGACCGAAATAATCCACAGCTGAGCATGTAAAAGGTGGTTCATGATGAGCTATTCTCTCCAGAGGAATATTTCCTTGTGGCACGCTCTGCGGTTTGGATCTGTATGTCCTGCACCACTGACAATGATGTGACACACTTCGTACTACATTACATAAGTTCAAGACATAAAATTTCTGGTTCACCTCATTCATCACCGTCTGGTAATTGGCATGTCCAAAATGATGATGAACTTCTCTAATCATCATTTTAACGATTTCGTGTTTACCGTCCAATATGACAGGTTTTCTACTTTCCTCGGTCAAATTGGACTTGAAAGGTAAACGTCCATTTAAACGGAGTAAGTTATCTTCTCCTATTTCCATAGATAATTTACTTAAGCGTGAACTTCTTTCAACACTTTTGCCTGCTTTCAAGCATTTTATTTCCGAATAAAAACAGTCGTCTTGAACGAACGTCCAAATTAATAATTCCGCTTTTTTCGAGAGCGCTATGTCCAACGCGCCATCGGGTCCTTTAACCGACTTTGCTAAAACTTTGTTGGAACACATAACCGACTTTTCGGCTGCGTCGTCGGGTCCTTTAACCGACTTTCTTAAACTCTTGAATTTTTCTACCGCTTGTAAGGTGCGTGTAGTTGCCCCAAGGAATTTCTTAAAGCTGCTAAATCGTCCGTAGTCGGGTAGACTTAACGGTTCTTGCTTTCTTAACGCATTTACGCCCTTTGGCGATTTTTCTTCACCTGTTTCTAAGCTTTTTATGGTGTCCACTTGTTTGGGCCATAAATCAGGACTTTTCCTGAGGAATTCAGGTCCTTGAAACCAGCGATGACTTACATCGAAGGTGGAAGGAAAATTTCTAGTGGCGTCGTCTGCCACATTTTGTGACGTTGGAACCCATCGCCATTCACATGGTTTACTGTGATCTTCGATCTCAGCCAATCGATGAGCAACGAATGGTTTAAAAGCGCGAGGATCTGACTTAATCCACGCTAACACTGTACGTGAGTCTGTCCAAAATACTCTCTCGGACATCTCGTACTTGCTCTCTTCACTAACCGAGGCAGCCAGCCTGCTGCCCATAAGAGCTGCTTGCAATTCAAGCCTTGGAATCGAAATTGGTTTCAACGGCGCTACTCTTGCCTTTGCGGCGATCAGCGTAATCCGCCTTATTCCTAGCTCGTCCGTGGTGACGTAATACACCGCGGCAGCGTATGCTTTTTTCACTAGCATCCGTGAAAGTGTGTAATTCTCCCTTGCCGACGCCTTCAGCAACGGGTCTAGGTACCTCTAAATAACCTAATTTCTTCACTTCCGATATCCATTTACAAAATAACACGTGTAATTCGTGTGAAACTTCTTCATCCCAAGAGATGCCTGTCCTCCATACTTGCTGGATCAGCAACTTCCCTTGAATCGTTATGGGTGATGCGAGTCCCAAAGGATCGAAAACTGACATCACAGCGCTAGTTATCTCCCTCTTCGTAGGCGGTCGTAAACCTTCCATCACCTCTTCCGGTGTGTTACGAAGGCTTGTGGAGAAACTTATCATATCCCGTTTGATATTCCAAATCAAACCTAACGTGCGCTCTGTGTGCTCTTTATCTCCCAGCGAAGCACTGTCGCTCTTATATTTATTTTCCATTTTACTTAAAACTTCGGGTCGGTTGCTAGCCCATCCCCTCAGTTGGAAAGAAGCATGTTTATGTAATTCGTACATATCGTTTACTATCCTTTCGGCCGTCGTCACGTCGGGAAATGCCTGTAGATAGTCATCCATATAAAAATTGCTTTCCGTAGCGGAAGCTGCTTCTGGATAGATATGTGCGTTGTCCTGCGCATTCCTATTCTTTACATATATAGCGATGCATGGTGATGATGCCGCTCCAAATATGAGTGACGTCATTCTATACTCTTCCGGTGGCGCGTCACGATTGTGCCGCCATAAAAATCGAAGGCTATCCCTGTCTTCATCCCGGATTTTCACTTGCAGGAACATTTCTTTAATGTCTGCCATTACTGCCACGCTTCCTTCTCTGAATCGTAGCAGAACTCCGAACAACGACTTCAATAAGTCCGGTCCGGTTAACAATGCATCATTGAGACAACGTCCGCCCGTCTTTGCGGCGGCGTCGAAAACTATCCTTATTTTCCTTTTTTGTGGGTGAGTCACTGCGAAGTGAGGAAGGTACCACGTACGTGGGGAAATGGGAATATGGTTCGCTTTCTCTGCGTAACCATTAATGATGAGATTTTCAATTTGCTTCTCATATTCCTTCTTCAACTCGCTATTTTTGTCGAGCTTTTTTTCAATATTCAACAGGCGACTTTCAACCTGCGCCCTATTCGACGGCATGCACTCATTGTCTGTGTGCCATAACAAAGCAGTCTCGTACCTATTATTAGGTATACGACGTACCGTTTTGTTCAAAATACTTAAAGCTCGTTCTTCTGGGTCGTTCACGGGCTTTCTAGCCGACACTCCCAGAGATTCCAAACTAAAATAATCCTTGATCAATTTATCCATATCATCCTCCTTCTTGGCGGAAATGTGGTTAACGATCTTGATCGGTTTAATACCACCCGATATGTGACCATGTAAAACCCATCCAAGTTTGGTGAGCGATGCTACAGGTAGGTTCTTACCTCCCGAAATTAATTCACGAGTAACTATGAGATGCCAATTGTCCTGACCAATTAATATGGTAGGTTTGGACCTCTCATACATCAACTCATCCTTAATCGGTGTCAAATGAGAACACCGTTGCAATAATTCTCGGCTTACCGACTGAGGAGAAAGGTTAAGTGACTTAATTGTTTGTACACTTATCTCTTCTAAGTCGCTCGAGTAAATGCCTTTTATCTTAACGTTTAAGCGATACGAACTGTCGTCGTTAATTCGCTTACCTCCCACGACTTCGATACGTAATCCCTCTTTACGTCCGCGAGGCGCTAATTTCTGAGCCATACACTCCTCTATGAGTGTCATGGTCAATCCCTCATCCAGAAGAGCTGTTGTCTTGACCTTTCCTCTAGGTCCATACAACTCGACCGGTATAATCTTTAAGTATGCACATGCCAGTGCATTCACTGTACTAACAGTTGTAATCTGAGCATCTTTACCCCCCTCGTCCCCTTGTGGCGAGGTTTTTTCATCGGGGTATCGGTGTAGCATTCGATGATGTGACATTCTACATCCCTCTACACCACATTTTTTCGCTTTGCACTCTAACCTCCTATGGTTAGGTGACAAACATTGGAAACATACTTTCGCTTTTTTGACCGCTTCCCATTTCTCGCGAATATTCATGTCCTTAAACTTGTAACAACTCACTATAGAGTGCTCCTTGTTGCATATAACACACTTATGTGTTACCCGACTTACAGGCTTATCCTGGGTTGTCATAACCACTTGTCGGTTGTGCCCTTTACTATCCTTGACGATGCCGCTTCTTCGGTCCTTTGACCTACTTTTTCGACCACCGTTTCACTCCTGGATATAACGGATTGTTGTGCGGTGCTGGCCTGCGTGCCACTGGTGTCCGTCCTGTTGCTCGTCGTTGCCACGGACGTCCCTGTGTCCCACGTGCATGTGGACGTGTCGGTGGTGGCTCCACTTGAAGGAGTTGCTCCATTTGACGCAGTAGCTGTGGTCGCTCCAGATGGTTCCGCTTCTTTAGCTTTTCTTGAGAGCCCTGTCCTTGTCCTGCTCCCTTCGCTTCTCCCTGTCTGGTCTTGTGCCTTCTTCATCTTGCAGGAAGGTGATTGTTGGCCTACGGTCCCTAACTGTCCCTACGGTCCCTACAACCCCTTACCTACAACCCTTCTACACCCCAACCTAACACCACTACCCCTTCCCCCCCCCCTTATCTCCCAACCCTACAACCCTACTACCACCCTAACAGCCCTATCAGCCCTATCAATCCTGGACGGGGCCTACCGAGGTGAGCCGTCCAGGGATGGAGTCGTGCAGGAATGGAATGGAGGAAAGGTTTAGGAACTGTCCCGCCAAGGAATATGACGAAACAGTCGAGCGGTAGTGCAAGCGCAGTCTCGCTCGAGAGAACTGCTCCACCCGAAGGTGTTGTGCCAGAGCCCAACCGTTTGGCACCGTTAGGTGGTCGGGATGTATGCTGTGCTCGCCGCCCAGTTGCCGGTGACGCCTCGTCCGAGCGCCCTCCTCCGGCCGCGATGCAGTCAGGTGCCCACGCGCACCCTCGCCTGGCAGCAGCAGCGGTGGATGCTTCTTCCTGCACCCTGATGACCCGACAGGAAAATGCCGGACACGGTCGTCCGACAGGAAATGCCGAGCACGCTTGCCCGACAGGAAAATGCCAGACACGGTCGTCCGACAGGAAAAATTCCAAGCCCTGCTTGGCCACGATGAGTGCCTTCACAAGACACCTGCGCCCGGCTGCGATACGTGCCCCATGCGAGCACACGCCCCAGGCCGCAATCCCGGTTTTCTTTCTTCCGGTAGTTCCAGGTCCAGTCCTTCAGCGCTGACGTCCTGGTCTTCTGGCCTTTGGTCCTATTGCTTCAGCTCATACCTCCGGCTTCCTTCGGTTGCTGATCTTCACTCGGCTCCGAAGGTCTTCTTTTCCACAACCAGCAGTCCACAGCTGGTTCCTTGATCCAGCTGGCGGGGTTCGGGTGGTCCTTTTAATCCGGCTCCGAAGGTCCAATTGAAAAAGAACCTAACGGAACTCGACTTTCGATTAAGAAACAGAAGGGAGGAATCGAGGCTTCTCTCGATCCGGCCTCCTATAACGCCTACGTTGGGTTCGGGAACAACCTATGTGATCTCCGCAACGGAGTAACACACTAGGGCGATAACCTCTTTCTTTTTCAGCAAGTAGGTTCAGACGGGGATTACGGGTCTTCCGAAGTCGTCCCGGTCCCGACGCCTTAATTCTTCGATGTGGACTGTATAACTTTAGGGATGAATTACTTGGGAATAAAACAGCAATTATCTTCAAACCGTTCCGTGAGAGAGTAATCACTTTTCCCTATCACTTCCCTACACTTTTTCTTCTTATTGACTGCTGGTTTTTCACTTTTCCCGAAGGATTTTCTTATTTTTCCGAACTAATTCCCCGAACTATTTCCCCGAACGAATTGCAAGCCAGTTTGTCATCTGATTGCACCGAGATGCAATACAGGTATCGGGCCTCGGGGTAAACCCCATTGCCCGGACGATCCTCATGCCCCATTACTATGGGGCAGTCCTTTACTTCACCTATTATTGTAGGTGGCTTTATTTTATATAACCGGAATGTCCGTGTATGGTGGTATTTATTCCATAGTCGTTTACCCGACTATGGAAAATTAGGAGGTTGTCTTCTTTATGTGGTGTGTATAGTTTTTCCGTAGTTAACCTACTACGGAAAAAAGAGAGGTTATCCGGTGAAAGTCAAAGTTGGCCTTTCAGCGGCATTGTGGGTTGTTACTCAACTCTCTAATCACATATAGAGAGGAGTTCTCTTGGAAGAGGTCGCCCGTCCGGTGGCCGAGTGTGCAACGGCGCAAAGCCGTTGAGATGTTCGTGTGGCCCGTTGTCAGCACGGTCGAACAAGCCGCGCGCCATCCGGGCCACGAAGTCAGTGATGGTCTCGACTTTTAAGTCGGCTGCTATAACGAATTGCAATAAAACCCGTTCACTAAGCTACCCCCAGAGCTATACGCGAAAGTGAGCCGCGGCATTCGCGTGCCTGCGCAACTTAACAACATGAATTTGTACTATTACTCTCTCACGTTTCACTTAATTTCTTTATTCACATAAATCATACATAAATACAAGTTATCTATTTAGATAGCACAAAACAATATCTACACCATGATATATATTATTTTTTCGTATCACAAAAATCCTTTAATTTATAAAACAAAACATGCCTATTTTAATCACAAATTCAAAATCCAAACTTCTTAAATATTTAACACAGAAAGTTAAAACAATGTTTCCCACTTGAATTTATACATATGTTTATTAATACAATAGTTTAATTTACATTTTCTCTATTTATTTCACTATTTAAAACACTTTTAAATTTCTTATACAAAACAATAACATCATTATTTCACTTATACACAGGAATTTTCACATAAAAATAACACAGAATTCAACTTTTTAGCACGTACAATCAACCTGAAATGTTTTACAAGTCATTTTTACATAAATTGCTGAAATTACAAACATTTTAAATTTTTACATATTCGGCCTCCTAAGGGCGTGGCCAGCGTGCTTCCGTGAACTCACACTATTTGAACAACTAACTTTGCACGGCTCTCGGCTATCAGAAAAAATGAAAGTCTGAAATACACTTAATTTTAACAATATTAAATAAATAAGTGCTTCTACCTAATTTTCAAACAGTAGGAAACTATCTCTGATAAAATTCTTATCAGTTATCATGTTTCTTATCAGATAACAATACAAGTGAATGTTTTCATTAATCAATCATAACAAATAGGCATTTGTTTTCGTACAAAACATATCAAACTTATACAAGACAATACTTATGCAATTAACTTCCGTTAATTCTGTTTGTGCACAGAGTGATCATCTCGACCGGGGAACAAATCCGATCTCTAACTTCACTTTAATATTCCTTTGAATTTACATCATTGGAAAGACGATTTCAACCGGGGAACAAATCCGGTAACATAATTTATAACATAAAATTCCCTATATGCATTTATTGAAAGATATTACTTAGAAAACAGTAAACTAGTCCGGCCTGGGAGTCGAACCCAAGACCTTCATATCATTAATTCGACATTTCTTTAAGATTTAACTAAGCATTTTCTTATCAGAACATTTCTATTGGACAATAAGTCTTTGAAAAGTTATTCGTCATCGGTTGACTTAATAAACTGAAATATTCTTATAGGCGCGTCGCCAACAAGTAATAATATATAAATAATAACGAACACACAGTCCACCTGAGAGTAAGTGGATGCTGTGGCTCATAGACATCTACATTTATTCTTGATTAAGAATCAAAACATAGATGCGTTGTCGCCCCTGAGGACTAAGATAGAATACCTCGTTACCCCTAAAAAAAGGATCTCCGAATCGCTATACTCACTATACAAAACACAGCATTATATGCTGCTATTTTACACTGATCTTCTGTGAGAGCGTGGTCGTTCCCCGGTCGAGCCGACCCGTTCGTGCTACAACCATAATACAGCTGCAGCGTAGCTCTACCATGTATAAAAATATAATCTTTACATAACGAACAAAAAGCAGCCACGGTCCTATCCTCGTCAGCACCAATAACATTATTGATTTCATTTTTAGGTACTGATTTACCAAGTTCTCAACGATAAAATAAAGAATATTTTTGAAGACACGTGAGATCCGTCAAGTGGAGTAGTATGGTGAAATGATTACTACGCAACCCTTTTAGAAATGAGAGAAGGACCTTCAGTGGAACTTATATAAACTGTAACTTCAATTTTTAAGTTTTACAGTATACAGTCTGGGTGCCTTCAAGGCAAGTGTGAATAGACTTTTGTTACGCTAAGAGAGTACGATTTATCATCTGGGGCTTCATCACCACTTACCACCAGGTGGGGTTGTGGTCAAGAACTGGCTTCCTTATAAGTAAGTAAAAAAGTGAGTTTAAAGGAGCAGCGATATCGTGGCACGTGGCGGCACAGCCAAGATAGAGTTCGCATGCTACCTGTTCGTAGTGAAGGTGCTCTACAAGGTGGAACATGCCTGGAATGAGACAAGATTTGCTTTCAGGAGGCTTGCATCTCATTCCAGTTTTTTTTAAATACTCAATTCACTGAACAATGTATAACGGTCCGAATGCAGTATGTTTCCGGCATTTACTATTTATGGTAGTTTTTCACTTCAGCGACAAGGATACGAATCCTGCAAAAAAGATAGTTGTTATAGTTCTGGATCTTTGTCCTTGTGCAATAAATGTTTTCTCACTCGTTCTATAAAATAATAATAACTATGACTAGGCAACTCTTGCAAAAATAAATTACGCATGTGAAGTGCAGTACTAATAATGAATGATTTAGTCCGGTTTAAAGATGTGATTTTTAATGAAATCAAAAATAATATTTTCATCTCCCATGATTTCATATATTAAAAGAGAAAATATCTCAGATTATATCACTATAAATAATGATATAATCTAATTTTTTCTTATACCTTATAAGTCTCTTATAAGTCTTGGGTTTATGAATCACACAAATTAATGAAACTAGTACTTCTATTAAGTTTTGCAATAGGTTTATTATTAAAAAAACTTTTCGTAAGTAATAAATGAAGTCCTTTTTAGCGACTCCTTTTTAGCGAACATTTTTCTGCGCTGAGTGGGCCCCTGTCCGCGAGCGACGCGGGTGCAGCTGGCGTGGTGGTGCATGCAGGACCGGATCCTCGCCCGCGATACATTGAATTTGCGAGGCTCCAGTTATGAATTATCTGAAACATTACATTATATGCTTTAAATGAGTCATTTTTAATTAAATTTATTTTTACTATTGTATTTTATATAATTATATTAAAGTAGAGTATTTAAATAAAGATTTTAATTTTTAATATAGTTCAAATAAATTTTGAGGTACAGTTGGAGGCTTTTCATATAATTAAGGGTGACAAACAAGCAGACAGTCCATCTGATTGGAAGAAGATACTGTGTGTTTTTTCTTCTATAAAAAAACTCGACATATCTGTTTGGTAAACATTAACCAAATAACCAAATAGAATTAACGAAGGGAGATAAATGAACATACGTAAAACGGTCGTTGAGATGCGAGTGAATGAGTGTTTATCCGAACTACTGTGACACTTGGTAATAAAAGTAAATCGAAGCTGCGTTGAGACGTCGTTCATTAGGAGTGGAATGGGTGATGCAGTATTTGGGTTATTTGATTACGCTTTAGCGGTGGGACATTTAAACTGCGGCGGTGAACGTACATACAAGTTTATGGTTAAAGCAATATTAAAGAAATCTGACTGTGTTTAAAATTTACTGAAAAATGTATTTATTTATTTCTTGAGACATCTATCCCTACAGATCGAACCCAATGCGATGGAGTCCTCTTTTTTATTATAAACTAAATCTTAAATTTAGCTAAACAAACTAAAAAGAAAATAAAGTTAAAGGTACTCTTAATTTGGCCCATTTTTAGTATATCGCAAATTTGGTCTACAAACTTTCGTCTAGGACGTCTCTTTCCGACTCTTCCATTCACTTCTGCAACATATATTTGCTTTGTCAGTCTTAATTCTTTCTACATGACCAAACCACCGAAGCATTCCTTTCTTAATCCTGGTCACCGCATCATCTTGCAAACCACACTCTTCTTTTATCACAAAGTTTCTCACCCTGTCACTCAGATTCAACCCTAACATACTCCTTAGCGACCGCATTTCTACTGCATTTATTCTATTCTCGTGCTTCTTCTGCCACACCAAACTTTCACTACCATACATTAAAATAGGGACTAATACGGCATTGTGAATTGCCATACGTGCCTTTTTTGACACATTCTGACTTTTCACAATAGAGTGTAGAGCGCCATTTACTTTTTTTCCCGCATTCACTTGTCGTTCAATATCCTTATCATGTCTCCCATCCCTGCTGAATACACATCCCAAATATACGAACTCATCCACTTGCTCAATCTCTTTCAAAAACCATCACTTTCGTCTTACTTGCGTTCACTTTCATTCCCCTTTCTTTTAATGACCTGTTCATTAATGTAACTATCATTTGCAACTCGGCTGCCGACGACGCAAGTATGACTTGATCACCGGCATACAAAAGGCATTTGATGGTTAACTCACCCATTCTTAACCCGCATTCTTCAACTTTCAAATTTTCCAAACAACTGTCCATAAATAGGTTGAACAGCCACGGGGAAGCTACACAGCCCTGTCTGGCACCTTTATGGATGCCAAACTAGTCCGAGTTAGCCCCGTTGATTCTATCACAAGCACTCGAGTCCCTATACAGAGATTTTAATGCATGTATTAAACCAGCGCTCAACCTAAATGCGTTCAGCGTTTGCCATAACACATCCCAGTCCACTCTGTCATAAGCCTTTTCCAAGTCCATGAACGTACAAAAAACTTTTTGGTTTTTCGCCAAAAACTTCTCCGCGATCATGCGCATGGAAAAGACTTGATCTGTACACCCCATTCCCTTTCTAAATCCCGCTTGCACATCCAAAATTTTTCATCAGTTTCTTTCATAACTCTTTCAATTAGTACCTTAGCATACAGTATTCCCACAATGCTAAGAAGGCTGATACCACGGTAGTTTTTACAGTCCTGCTGTGATCTTTTTCCCTTATATTTTGGGACTATCACGGCTTTGCAATAGTCTCCCGGTACCCGCTTTAGTTCCCAACATAAATTAAACATTTGTACAGCAGGCCTGCCACCACGTCCTCTCCAGAGCTTAGCATTTCGAGTGAAACTCTATCATATCCGGCTGCCTTACCTACTTTCATGCTTTTCATTGCTTTCGTTATTTTATATATACTTATCTCCCTATCTCTTTCATCTTCTTTCGGAATTTCTATTTCATTTAGTTCACACGTCTTCTCACTCATAAATACGCTTTCAAAATATTCCTTCCATCTCTTTAGACTCCAAATTCCAATTTGTGCCGCGGTCCGTCCGAAAACCATGCTGTGCACCGTTATACTGTACGCTGACCTGCGAGTAAATGCAGGAAGACATTGTGGACTCGAAGACATTCGCAAACGCTGAATTGAACAAATGTTGGAGATGGCGAGCTAGTACCATAACAATATAGGGGGGGCATACCGTCCGGACCCACCGACCGTGACGCGCAGTTGCCGCACGCACGTCGCTAAGAGACAACTCTCCTACGTGTACCCGCGCTGCAGGCTCAGGCGCTGTTTGCGCAGCGACGGCTGCATCCAGCTGTGGAGCTACTCCTCCATAAACGGTTTGGAAGTAATCAACGAACTCCTGTGCGTACTCACTTTCTAACTACGGTACTCCATTTTTGACTACCCGAGCTTTACTTCGCTTAGAGCGCTTGTTATTTACTTCCCCCTCCTTTCTTGTATTTACAGATTCAATATATATGTTGTATGTCCTCCTTCACCCTATTATATATCCCATGAACTTCCACAATTAAGACAAATCTAATGACATTATTACTGCATAAGATACTACTTACGGTACAAACGGTAAAGTACCTACCTTCACCGTTTGAAATTACCGTTTTTTATGTAATGAGTTAACGTATTATTTTCTATATTTTTTTATTTCTATTAATCAAAATCCATGCAATCGATGCATCCGTGCCAACGCAGTGGCAGTTTATGGATACCATTTTTGAAGAAATCAGCTGTACTGCCTCTCGGTTATTGGATTTTTTCCCGCCAAAGACTTATCAAAATTCCGGAAAAAGTAGAAGTCTGTAGGTGCAAGGTTTGATGAGTACGGCGGATGACGGAGAGCTTCCAACCCAAGAATCTTGTAACTTGGAGACGGCCTTTTGTGCAGTATTGTTGTGCAGAATTGGCGGGGACGAGCGATTGACCAAAGCTGCTTTGTTGCTGCGTTGCTGCTAATTCTGCCGTAGATTGAGTATCATCAGGTTTGCCTTTAATTCGTCGTTGTCGACTAAAGTCTTCAGACGACCACGGGGTCCATTATTCATGTTGAAATATCCAGAACGGAAGCGGGCAAACCATTACAGCTGGTGCGTTCGTTTGTAGTATTCGCTCCGTAAACGTCGTTGATGATGCGTGCCGCTTGTGCCGCGTTTCTGCAACTACGGTACTCATATTCCTTAATTACTCGAATATTAAAATATGATGAAAGCATAAGGCTAATTAATATACAAATGACTAATTTTGAAAAAAAAAAGCAACAAGCAAATGACAAATTTTGAGAAAAAGCAACATACAAATGACTAATTTTGAATTAAAGGCTACAGAACGTGGCCAAAGACGTAGGCACACATACATACACACTCAAGAAAAACGTTACCTGCCTTGTGGGGTAGTCAGATTAAACCAAGTTGCTTTTCGTGCCTTGTGGGAGAATCCTTTTAAAGCGACTTATAGTCAGTATATACAGACCTTGAAAAAATACTATTATATAATGTAAATACTAGTATATGTATATGTAAATCGCGAGTTCCAATCCGTGGTAGGACCAAAATTAGTTAATGGGTTTTTCTGCCAACAAATTCTCAGAAATCAGAAATATTTTATTGACCTTAATATAACAATCGTTACAGGCAAGTCATTGGTTACAAAAGTTTTAATAAATTTATAAGGTTAGATTATATTATTGTACTTTTTCCTTAAATTAGATACATTAATGCTTTACGTCATAGAATTAGGTAATTTATTTTGTTTGCACGTTACACAAGAATGACGATTCCATGAGTTGCATTGACATGTATTCGTTTAATTGGTAAAATGGGTTGTTCTCAAAAAAATACTTAAGTGTCTGTTTAAATTTGCTATAATGTAGGTTGGTTAAACTTATTTGTAATTTATTATACATCAATATTTTTGAGTAACGCCCATGTTTTTTTACTTTTACTAATCTATTCATGGGTAGAACACGTTTTTCATTATTAGGTAGATTGTGTTGATTTATGTCTTTCTTTTTCGGTATTTCTTTATCCTCATGTACCTCTAATAAACTATTATATATGTAAAGCGAAACCACTGTCATTATTTTGTCTTTCTTAAAATGTTTTCCTGTTGGGCTATTTTTTTTTCAGACCATTGATTATTCTTATAGACTGTTTTTGACATTTTAAAACTTTTATAATGTCCGGAGCATTACCCCAAATAGTAATGGCATATATTATTATAGAATGAATGTAGGCACAGTACACAGATATGAGTGTATTTTTATCTAGTAATGGTTTTAGCTTAAATAAATTCTTACAAATTTTTTCAATGTGAGCTTTATGGTTTATTGTGCTATCTACTGCATATCCTAAAAATACATTTTCTTTTGCAGTCGAATTATAACGAATGCCTAGCCTCGTTTGATAATGCATTACAATGCTTTTATTGGAATTTAGAATAATACCATTTGCGCCAAACCATTGTTTTAGCAAGCTCATAACACTATTGATTTTCTCATGTCACTGTCATATCGAAGAATTCAATTTCCGCACTATGTTAGCCATCAAATGATGTGAAATTTATCCGCTATTGGTCCACTTACGTCTGACGTAAACAATATATTGACAATCCCATCTATCGGAAGTCAATACATCTTTGTGGCTTTTTCAATAGTCGTCTCTCAAAAGACACACAAATAGAAATGAAGTGATGAATTTTTCTATATGGATATTGATTGATTTTTTTTTCATAAGGATTTCTTTGATGCATTTGACTGGTAGCCACGATTTACTTCCCGTTCTTTGTATTATTAATGTTAGTACATAGTATACCGCGACTTCAATTTTCTTTTTTGAACTAATTTTAACAAATATGACACTTCGTGTTACTTATGCCAGCGTGTTGAAGTCCAGTTTAATTAAGAAAGGTAAGTTAATTAAGGTAAACAATATTTAACCGTCAAAAAGCAGTTTGTTAGTCACATTAATTAAAAGTAACCACGCGACGAGAGAGACAAATATTTTTTATTTAGTTTGGTAAACCATATAGGAGTGTCCCAAATGCATAAACACGTTTACTTAACTCTTTCATTTTATATATTAAGTATACAAAGTTATAAATAAAATTGAAGGGCCTGTGTACGATTTCAAAATAATTGCCATATTTTAAGCTCGGGGTGTAATTTTCATGCTTTTAAAATACCAATCACCATTTTCAACATTTTTGCCTATCTGCCCGTCTGCCTATTCAGGCTAACCTTCGGAATGACTGAACCGATGGTGATCAAACTACACGAGTTGGTAAAGAGAAATGCTACAAGTGATCTAGGTTATATTGTATCCAAAACATGGACGATTTTTATGAAATCAAAAAACTGATGATATAAATGTTTTTTGATGATTATGTCATAAACTATAATAGATTTTTACATCTATACTTTGATTATATGTTGTTTTCGAGATATTAACGAAAAAAGAGTTCAAAGTGATTTTCGATAATTGGACTACTTGCTCAAAGAACACTATTAAAGATCTGCAGTATTTTAACTTCTACGCAGACGAAGTTGAGGGTAAACGTAGGTAAATTACTAAAAATTGCATACATACAACTACAATCAGACGTTCCATTACTAAAAAAGTATTATGTAATAATATACATTGAATAAAGTATTCTAGTCTATTCTATTTCAAGCCTACCGCATGACCGGCTCTTCTGATTGTTTTCATGAATTTACCTTTTTTTTAATTAGAATTATTAATGCATTGATGAGAGCTTTTAAAAGTTCACTGCTGCACATAGGCCTCTCCCATAGATTGCCTCTCAGGGGGGATTCCTCCATATTTCCCGCGCTTGGCAGAGGGGTTGACAACTGTTTTTTTATTATTTCCTGTTGTTATCAGGATGATGCAGTTGCTAAGTTCAATGGTTATCCTCGAAATTTCTTTTGTTTATAAAATCTGCAACAAAGTCCTTTAAAACCGATAGAAACAACAGTTCTCGAGTGTCAGCTTCGTGTTGGCAAACGCAGTGCTGAAACCTCTTACTGGAGTGACGACATGACGAAACACGCTGATAGTCGATGGTTGCAGGTAGTTCTGTGCCACACTTTGTGGTAATCGTTTGTTTTCCGAGATATTCTCTTTTTTATTAAACTCACAGTCCATTTGTTGGTAAGTGTCTACGCCTGCAGCTAACTTCCAACAAAGAAGGCGTTGCAGTTTTTTCTTAATTATACTGGCTCTACGAGGCCCTCCAGACCGGAGCACAGCAGTGCAAGCACGGCAAATTGGTGGCACAAATAGGCAAGAAACAAGCGAACGGACGGACTCCAAGGCAAAAAACCACCGAATCCTAACATCATGTTGTGTGAGTTAACCATTAATTACCGCTGATCTTTTATTGTTTCATTTTAAGTTTAACAGTTAGAATCCAAGTTATTTCTTGTCTAGTCTGGTGTTTATTGTTTTGCCATTTACTATCAGGATTTATAAAATTACAGTCTACAATACTATATATATATATATATATATATATATATATATATATATATATATATATATATATATATATATATATATATATATTAAATTTGTAGACCTCTACAAAAATTATAGTAATATTCAAATGGGACTCCTCAGAACCACACAGCACATTACATTTCTCAAAACCAAACATAAGAATGCTCAGAATAATTATTTTTTAAATGTTTTATATAAAGTAAAAAAAACCGGCCAAGAGCGTGTCGGGCCACGCTCAGTGTAGGGTTCCGTAGTTTCCCGTCCGTCACAATAAGTGTTCCCACTTATGAGTTTAAAGGTGGGTATCCATTATGTTCGCGCTCCAGCAGCGCTCCGCACTCCTGCAACTGTGAACTCCCGGTAATGGGTACTGTTGTTTCCATCTAAGTTCAAAATGATTTTCCTAGAAAGTCCTCAGTCTACGAGTACCGCGGTTTCCGCACAGACGCAGTACGAAAATAATGCGTGCGCGCAGACTCTGGTGGCCTCAACTACAGGTGTAGCGGAACGAGCGAGCGGTACTGTGCCAGTGAGTAAGCTTAACGAACGGAGTACATTCTCACAAGTAGTACGGGGAGGGGGTGAATTTATAAATAAAAGGGATGAGGAATGGATCACGGTGCAGAGGAAAAGATTTAGGAACAGATTTATTGGGTTACAGGGGCAGTCGATGGATCCTACGGGTAAATTTAAGGCAGCAAATATAAGAATACCGTTGTTTATAAACAATGTTGATAAAGAAACTTCAACCCAGGACATTGCTGATTATATTTTAGGCAAAACGAATGTTACTGTACAGTTGGTGGAAATTAAAATGAAACGTCAAAAAGATTATAAGTCTTATAAAGTGTTTGTTCCCAGGCATATGACGGAAATGTTCCTGGACAAGAAACTTTGGCCTGAAGTTATATCGTTTCGGCGATTTATTAATTTTAATGACAGGAAATTACCTGCTACGGGCTTGAGTGAGGCTGGTGGTAAAAGTTAATAAAATGTATAGTATGGACATAAATGATGATCACAGTATAAAACTTATTAGTTTTAATTGCAAGTCGGTAACGAGATCAGTGGACGGGGTGAGGGAATTATGCAAGACGGCACACGTAATAGCTCTTCAGGAGACATGGTTATTACCGCATGACATTGCATATATAGGGAATATTGACAGTGATTTTGAATTCACGAGCAAGTCGGCGGTGGACACATCAACCAGCATGCTCCGTGGGCGACCCTATGGTGGGGTGGCGATAATGTGGAAGAAAAGTGTGTTTTCGTCAGTTACAATCGTTCCGTGTAATAGTGTTAGACTGACAGCTATTAAAATATGTGCGAATAACCGTTTGTTCCTAGTTTTTTCAGTGTATATGCCTACAGACAATCAAGATAATTTAATTGAGTTTACAGAGGTGTTAAGTGAAATAGACGCTGTAATCGAGAGTTGCGAAATTGAATCTGCAATTATTCTCGGTGATCTTAATGCGCATCCCGGAGAATTATTCTATAATGAGTTATCCGATTACTGTGAGGAGCGGAGGTGGCTCTGTGCAGACGTGGTCCATTTAAAAATGACATCAGACACATACACTTATATAAGTGACATTAAAAAGGACTGCCGAAGATGGCTTGATCACTGTCTGGTAACAGAGGCAGCTTGGCGGTGTGTATTAAATTGTAAGGTATGCCTTGATGTTTATTGGTCAGATCATTTTCCACTGGAAGTAGATTTTAAGATAGGTAATCTGTCATTTAAAACGCAATATAAAGAAAAATGTTGTAACAAGGTGAAGTGGGGTGAGAGGGGCGTTGATCAGATTAACATATACAGTAAAATATGTCATAATAAATTAAGAAATATTGATTTTCCGATAGAATTTAGTTTTTGTGCCGATAAAGTGTGTAAAAATGTAAATCATAGAACTGTAATTGATAGGTTGTATAATAATATTGTTTACATCTTAAGAGAAGCTGCTGAAACTAGCTATGAGATAAGAAAGCGTAGTAAACACAAACTGGTTGTTGGGTGGAATAGGTACTTACGGGAGGTCCATCAGGAGGCACGATGCAGTTTCCAAATGTGGTTGCTGTATGGTAAGCCCAGTGCGGGTTATGTATATGACAGAATGCGAGAAGCTAGGAGGTGTTTTAAGTCAAAGCTTAAGTGGTGTCAAGACAATGAGTACCAAATAAAAATGGATATTTTGGTTACTCACCACAAAGAAAAAGATTTTAAGAGTTTTTGGAAACAAACAAAGAAGCTGGAAACTGCATCATGCTTACCTGCGAGTATCGATGGTAAGAGTGAGCCCCATCATATCGCAGAAGTTTTTAGGGAACACTTCAAAGTGGAATCTCCATTGGGACCGGTGCAGCGGGTGTTCGATATTGAGGAGAAATCATGCAGTGAATTTGCCAGATTTACTGCGAAAGAAGTCGCAAATGTCATAAATAATATGACACGTGGTAAATCACCTGGACATGACGACCTCAGTACTGAGCACCTGCAGTATGCGGGAGTTCATCTGCCTAGGGTATTGACTATGCTCTATAATGTATGTATAGGGCATGAATACTTACCTCAGGAACTTATGAAGACCATAGTGGTACCAGTTCTAAAGAATAAGACCGGGGATGCTGCCGACAAGAACAATTATAGACCGATCTCGCTGGCTACTGTGATAGCCAAAGTATTGGATGGTTTGCTTGATCGTCGAATAAGTAAACATATACAGGTACATGAGGCACAGTTTGGGTTTATACCTGAACTGTTCACTGAAACTGCAATCTTGCGACTCAAGCATACCGTCCAGTATTATGTTACGAGAAAAACGCCTGTCTACGCCTGTTTTTTGGACTTGTCGAAGGCATTTGACCTGGTCTCGTACAACCTATTATGGGATAAGCTTCGGAGGGAAACGAGTACGCCTAGAGAGTTAGTCGATATATTAAGGTATTGGTACCACAACCAATCAAATAATGTAAGGTGGGCATGTTCATACTCAAGTGGATATAGGTTGGAATGTGGAGTGAGACAGGGCTTAACTTCACCGAGGCTCTTTAATCTATATATAAATGGATTGATCGATGAGCTTAGCAGAACTGGCGTCGGATGCTCAATAGATGGTAACTTCGTAAACAGCATCAGTTACGCGGACGACATGGTGCTGCTGAGTCCTTCGATCAGAGCACTTGAAACTTTAATAAATTTATGTGAGAGATATGCTGAAGCCCATGGCCTCAGGTATAACTCCAGAAAGAGTGAACTACTTGTTTTCAAGGCAGGGAATAAAGAACCCAAGGATATCCCACTGGTCATGCTTGGAGGAGTTCCTTTAACTAGGGTCACCAAATTTAAATACCTGGGGCACTGGGTTACAGATGACCTCTCTGATGACTTGGATATTGAACGAGAACGTAGAGCGTTTGCAGTGAGGTGCAACATGCTGGCTCGCAGGTTTGCAAGGTGTACAAAAGCTGTCAAGATAACCTTTTTTAAGGCGTACTGCCAAACATTTTACACCTGCAGCATGTGGGTCAAGTATACTCGCAGATCCGTAAATGCTCTACGTGTTCAATATAATAATGGCTTTAGAATGCTAATGGGGCTGTCTCGATATTGCAGCGCATCAGGTATGTTTGTTGAGGCTAACACGGACAGCTTTGATGCAATAATGCGGAAGAGAGTGGCCTCCCTGATGCGACGCGTGCGAGACAGTGCCAATGGACTCCTATTTACTGTATTAGGTAGGTTTGATTGTCCGGTAGTGCGGCACTGGAACACTGTGCATATGGGGTCCAGAGCTGTAATATTTAATATAAAATAATCATTGTTGTTTTTTTAGTTGTATATTTATTAACATTAATTTTAAGTTTATATTATTTATTACTAACAAATTATGGAGCTTGTATCTGAAATAAAATTATTATTATTATTATTATTATTATTATTTTTTTATAAGTTTTCTCATCTGGTTGGGATCAATAAATATATAATTATAAACGAAAATGAAAGGATAAATATACATAAATATCAATAAAATAAAATAAATACAAAAATACATAAATAAATAAAAGCCCAACCAGATGGAAGCCCTCGGCAGGGGAGACCAAACGGCCAAGGGTTAGGGAGAAAGGGAAGGAAACCGGCGGACGATGCGGGCAGTATCAAGGAGCACCGCCTTCTGCATTTGAGCCCGGAGCGGTCCGACACGGAGTCCCAGTCGCCTCAGATGACCAGAGAGGCTAACTGGGATTAGCCCATTCGCAGAGACGACTACAGGAATAACTTCGGCCGGCAGACCACCCCACATGTCGGTCACCTCGTGAGCCAGGTCCAGATATTTTGATTGCTTATCTGTTTCGGCTCTCACGAGGTTCTCGTCATACGGGATGGTAATATCGACCAAAAATATCCTTGACTGTGCCCGGTCCATCAGCACAATATCAGGCTTATTCGCAAGAATAGTCCTGTCTGTGATGATGGCCCGGTCCCAGTAGAGCCTGGCGCGGTCATTTTCGAGCACGGCTTCCGGCAAGTACTTGTAATACGGCAATTTCCGGTCCACGAGACCGTATTTAAGAGCGAGCTCCTGGTGTAGAATTCTGGCTACTAGGTTGTGCCTGTGCAAGTACTCAGAGTTAGAAAGCGCCGAACAACCGGAGATGACATGCCTGAGTGACCCCCCGGGATGGCGACATGCTCGACAGACGTCGACGGTGCCATCCTTTAGGATGTATCTCCGATAGTTGTTGGTCTTAATAACCTGATCCTGTATTGCACAGACAAAACCCTCGGTTTCCCCGAAGAGGTCACCGAAACGTAGCCAGTTGAGGGAAGCGACTTTATCTACGAAGGGCTCGTGTAGAGCCTTGTAGTACCTCCCGTGGAGCTCCTTCTCCTTCCATACGGTCTCCCGGTCGGAAATGCTAAGCACTGCTGGGTCCTGCCATTGCTCGTTGGCTAAGGATAGAGGGGTAAGCCCTTTATCACTAGAAATGACGTCATTATAGAATGGATCATCCGATCTCGCCAAGAAGTATTGACGGAGACTGCACACTTCGCGATTATGCATGGTGAGCGCGTTCAGAAAGCCACGCCCCCCATACTTTCGTGGCAAGTACAGCCTCATTACCGACGATCTCGGATGATGCATCCTATGGGACGTCATGGTAGTGCGGACTTTTCTATCCAGGGCGTTAAGCTCAGTCTGAGTCCACCTGAGTATGCCAAAGGTATACATGAGGACAGGCATGATCCAGCAGTTATATGCGCGTGACTTATTCACACCGGACAAAAGGCTGTTAAGCACTTTGGTCAAGCGTGCATAAAACACGTCGCAAACTGACTGTTTCATACCAGCCTCATCAATACCGATGTTCTGTGACATACCCAGGTATCGGTATGTTTCAGCCTCGGAAAGGGTCCTTAAGTTGACGAGCATAGACAAGTCTATGCCCTCAGAGTTAGCAACCCTTCCCCTCTCAACATGGAGTACCGCACACTTATCCGTCCCCAGCTCCATTCCAATGGAATTGCTAAATTCACAAGTGATGTTTAGCAGTTCCATAAGATGGGAGCGACTGGAGGCGAATAACTTGAGGTCATCCATATAGAAAAGGTGGGTCACTTTTGTCCCTCCTTTCCGTAGCTGAAATCCCCTCCCGGAGCCCTCCAGTAAGGTACTGAGAGGGTTAAGAGAGAGGCAGAACCAGATTGGACTCAGACAATCGCCCTGGAAGATACCCCTTCTTATCCTTATGTGGTTCTCCGCAGCCGTCATCCGCTCGCCCAGATGACAAAGGATCGTACTCCACTGCCCCATACACTGCTCGAGGAAGTCTCTAACTGTACAGTCAATCTTGTACAGCTCGAGGACCCTCTTTAGCCATGTATGGGGCACCGAGTCGAACGCCTTTCTGTAGTCTATCCAGGCGGCAGAGAAGTTCCGACGGTTGCGTTTCACCACTTTGCCTATGATCGCGTCAATGACGAGTGGTTCCATAGTTCCACGACCACCGCCCCGACATCCATTTTGAGCGCGTGACATCACCTGGTTTAGCTCCAGGTGACGAGTGATTCTCGCGCTCAAAATGGATGTCAGTGTCTTATATATGGTGGGTAGACACGTGATGGGGCGGTATTTGCTCGGGTCTGTGGTATCCTGATCTTTAGGAATTAAGTGAGTGATCCCAGTAGTGAAGAGGCTCGGGAGTGACTTCTGGTCGAGAGCCTCTTGAAATTGTCGGGCGAGCACAGCGTGACACACTATGAACCCCTTCAGCCAGTAATGATGCAGCCCGTCGAGCCCCGGACTTTTCCAGTTCGGGGCCCTACGGACCGCCTCAGCCACGTCTTCTGGCGTTATGGTGATGGGGCCCATAGGCGTAACACTCGCACCCTGGCTCGCCACAACTTCCATCCAAGGGCCCTCGCTGTGGTTTACGGGCTCTGACCACAGGCCACGCCAGAATGCGATAATGTCAGCCTGATCCGGTCCTTGGCCCGTTCCACATACCTTTGGTCGCTCCAATGATTTATAGAGCCTCTTCTGATCACTCTGGAAGAGACGATTCTGGTTGAACCGCCTTGACCCCTCGGAAAATCGTCGAATCCGCCTCCCCCAAGCAGCGATCTTTTGCTTCAGGTCGTCTATGCGCTCCGTTAGTTTCTGCGTGATATCCGGCTGGGACAAACTGATATTTGTCCCAGCAAACGCCATCCTAACGGTGCGCATAATCCTCGGTCTATTATTACCCGACCTGAAGCTTGTCAGTCTGCTGATAAGGGCCCTTGCCTTTGCGATACGGTCCTCGATTCTTTTCCTCCAGGCTAGGATGGCACTACTTTGTGTAGTAGCGTGTCCAGCCATGGGAAGTTTGGCGCCAATAATACGGCAAACTGCCACTGCGGCGCCAAAGAGAATCGAGTCCGTCTCGCAAAGGTCCCGGCTGGCTTCCAAATAGGTCACCAGCATTGGGTTAAGAGCCCTCACGACAGCCCGATTTCGCTTGCTTAGGGGTATGCGGGGAAGTCGCGGTCGACTTTCAAGAGGGGTGCTGCGCGTTTCCAAAATCGCCTCTTCCAATATACTCCTCATTTGCTCTAGTTCGTGGGAGACTATTTCATCGTCGTTCGTATCAACCACAACTGGAAGATCCATGGCGGCTTCCACGTGTAGATGCTGGTCTGTCGAATGTGGCGCTGCATCTCCAGCCATAGCCGATTCATTCGACGACGGAATAGCCTCACGTCGTAGTCGTTCGAGTTCGGCATCATCAAATATTTTCGAGCGCATGATGTACCGAACTCGGTCTGCCAGGTTTTGTTCCGTGACGGGGATAGACGGCTCCAGCTCAGCAAAATAGCAATGCATCCGAGACCTATACGCTATTCCCACAGTTTCTTCCCCTTTCGCCCTATAGTACGCCCGCAATGCGTTTTCGTTCATGGATTTTGTCCAACGCATGCGACGTGCTCCACCAGCGGCGGGTGCCGCTTGCTGGGTCCGAGAAGACCCAGCCGACACCAAGCCTTCTGGTGGGGATGATGGATGCGAGGGGCTGCTAGGTGATCGTGCAGCTCCTCGCGCTCGGCTGGCGGCCCGCATGCTGCCGCGTCCAGCGCCAGCTCCAGACGCGCCCCGGCGACCGACAGGCAGCGGCCCTATGCGCGTTCCTTTTTTTGTTTCTTCCATCATCTATTTTATGGGCGCCAAATAACGGGAGACGCCCAAGCCCGGCACCGTTTCGTGGTTGGGTCATATGCACAAACTGACCTTTGCATCTACAATTTTGCCTAGGTACGGCGCTCACACCTCTTGGCAGGATGCTGACTGACTGCGCCGACGTCGCAGTTTTGTCACATAACTGTTACGTCAGCGGGCGATGGGGTCGTCACTTCCCTACGCCTATTATTATTATTATTATTATTATTATTATTATTATTATTATTATTATTTTTTATTCTTTTATAGTTTTCTCATCTGGTTGGGTTCTATAAATATATAATTATAAATGGAAATGAAAAGTTAAATATACATAAATATCAATAACATAAAATAAATATAAAAATACATATATAAATAAAAGCCCAACCAGATGGAGGCCCTCGGCAGGGGAGACCAAACGGCCGAGGGTTAGGGGGAAAGGGAAAGAAACCGGCGGACGATGCGGGCGGTATCGAGGAGCACCGCCTTCTGCATCTGAGCCTGGAGCGGTCCGCCACGTAGACCCAGCCGCCTCAGATGACCCGAGAGGCTGACCGGGATTAGCCCGTTTGCAGAGACGACTACAGGAATAATTTCGGTCGGCAGACCACCCTACATGTCGGTCACCTCGTGAGACAGGTCCAGATATTTTGTTTGCTTATCTGTTTCGGCTTTCACGAGGTTTTCGTCACACGGAATGGTAATGTCGACCAAAAATATCCTTGACTGTGCCCGGTCCATCAGCACAATATCAGGCTTATTCGCAAGAATAGTCCTGTCTGTGATGATGGCCCGGTCCCAGTAGAGCCTGGCGCGATCATTTTCGAGCACGGCTTCCGGCAAGTACTTGTAATACGGCAACTTCCGATCCACGAGACCGTATTTCAGAGCGAGCTCCTGGTGTAGAATTCTGGCTACTAGGTTGTGCCTGTGCAAGTACTCATAGTTAGAAAGCGCCGAACAACCGGAGATGACATGCCTAAGTGACTCACCGGGATGGCGACAAGCTCGACAGATGTCGATGGTGCCATCCTTTAGGATGTATCTCCGATAGTTGTTGGTCTTAATAACCTGATCCTGTATTGCACAGACAAAACCCTCGGTTTCCCCGAAGAGGTCACCAAAGCGTAGCCAGTGGAGGGAGGTTACTGTGTCTACGAAAGGCCCATGTAGAGACTTGTAGAACCTCCCGTGGAGCTCCTTCTCCTTCCATACGGTCTCCCGGTCGGAAATTGTCTGCACTGCCGGGTCTTGCCATTGCTCGTTGGCTAAGGATAGAGGGGTAAGTCCTTTATCACAAGAAATGACGTCCTTATAGAATGGATCATCCGATCTCGCCAGGAAGTAATTACGGAGGCTGCACACTTCGCGATTATGCATGGTGAGCGCGCTCAAGAAACCACGCCCACCATGCTTTCGCGGCAAGTACAGCCTCATTACCGACGATCTCGGATGATGCATCCTATGGGACGTCATGGTAGTGCGGACTTTTCTAACCAGGGCGTTAAGTTCAGTCTGAGTCCACCTGAGTATGCCAAAGGTATACATGAGGACAGGCATGACCCAGCCGTTATATGCTTGTGTCTTATTCACACCGGACAAAAGGCTGTTAAGCACTTTGGTCAAGCGTGCATAAAACACGTCGCAAACTGATTGTTTCATACCAGCCTCATCGATACCGATGTTCTGTGACATACCCAGGTATCGGTATGTTTCAGCCTCGGAAAGGGTCATTAAGTTGACGGGCATAGATAAGTCTATGCCCTCACAGTTAGCAACCCTACCCCTCTCAACATGGAGTACCGCACACTTATCCGTCCCCAGCTCCATTCCAATGGAATTGCTAAATTCACAAGTGATGTTTAGCAATTCCATAAGATGGGAGCGACTGGAGGCGAATAACTTGAGGTCATCCATATAGAAAAGGTGGGTCACTTTTGTCCCTCCTTTCCGTAGCTGAAATCCCCTCCCGGAGCCCTCCAGTAAAGTACTGAGAGGGTTCAGAGAGAGGCAGAACCATATTGGACTCAGACAATCGCCCTGGAAGATACCCCTTCCTATCCTTATGTGGTTCTCCGCAGCCGTCATCCGCTCGCCCAGCTGACAAAGGATCGTACTCCACTGCCTCATACACTGCTCGAGGAAGTCTCTAACTGTACAGTCTATCTTGTACAGTTCGAGGACTCTCTTTAGCCATGTATGGGGCACCGAGTCGAATGCCTTTCTGTAGTCTATCCAGGCGGCGGAGAAGTTACGACGGTTGCGTTTCACCACTTTGCCAATGACCGCGTCAATGAGGAGTGGTTCCTTGGTTCCACGACCACCGCCCTGACATCCATTTCGAGCGCGCGACATCACCTGATTTGAGTCCAGGTGACGAGTGATTCTCGCGCTCAAAATGGATGTTAGTGTCTTGTATATGGTCGGCAGACACGTGATGGGGCGGTATTTGCTCGGGTCTGTGGTAACCTGGTCTTTAGGAACCAAATGAGTGATCCCAGTAGTAAAGAGGCTCGGGAGCGACTTCTGGTTGAGAGCCTCTTGGAACTGTCGGGCGAGCACAGTGTGACACACCACAAACCCCTTCAGCCAGTAGTGATGCAGCCCGTCGAGTCCCGGACTTTTCCAGTTCGGGGCCCTACGGACCGCCTCGGCTACGTCATCCGGCGTTATGGTGACGGGGTCCATGGGCGTAATACCCGCACACTGACTCGCCACAACTTCCGTCCAAGGGCCCTCGTTCTGGTTTACGGGCTCTGACCACAGGCCGCGCCAGAATGCGACCGTGTCGGCCTGATTCGGTACTGGGCCCGTTCCACTTACCATTGGTCGCTCCAATGATTTATAGAGCCTCTTCTGATCACTCTGGAAGAGACGATTCTGGTTGAACCGTGTCGACCTCTTGGTATATCGCCGAATTCGCTTTCCCCAAGCAGCGATTCTCTGCTTCAGGTCGTCTATGCGCTCCGTCAGTTTTTGCATTATATCCGGCTGGGACAAACTAACATTTATCCCAGCAAACGCCATCCTGACGGTGCGCACAATCCTTGGCCTGGTATTGCCTGACTTGAAGCATATCAGTCTGCCGATGAGGGCCCTAGCCTTTGCGATACGTTCTTCAATTCTTGTTCTCCAGGCTGGGATAGCACTACTTTGTCCAGTAGTGCATCCAGCCGTGGAAAGTTTGGCACCTATAATACGGCAGACTGCCAGTGCGGCGCCAAAGAGAATTGAGTCCGTCTCGCAAAGGTCCCGGCTGGCTTCCAAATAGGTCACCAGCACTTATTATTATTATTATTATTATTATTATTATTATTATTATTATTATTATTATTATTATAAAGTTCTACTTTTCAGATTTTTTTCATATTTTCTTAGTTCAAAAGTTAGAGGGGGCGACACATTGTTTTTTACTTTTGGAGCGATTATTTCCGAAATTATTGACATTATCAAAAAATGATTTTAGTAAACCCCTATTCATTTTTAAATACCTTTCCAACAATATATAACACGTTAGGGTTGAAATTAAAAAAAATCACTTTCCACTTTACATATAGGGGGGCTACCCTAATAAAACATTTTTTTCCAATTTTTTTTATACCACTTTGTCGGCGTGATTGATACACATATTGGTACCAAATTTCAGCTTTCTAGTGCTAACGGTCACAGAGATTAAGCGAGGTCGGACAGACGGACAGACAGACATGGCGAAACTATAAGGGTTCCTAGTTGACTACGGAACCCTAAAAAAACATTAAAGTTACAGCCTACATACGTCCCACAGCTAGGCACATGCCTTCCCTGGTTTCTAAAATGGTTTTAGGGCAAAGAAATGTCTGCCACACTGTCCCAATACGAGTTGGCGAATTTCACATATCTTCAAAATCTTTTTTTATTTCTTAGACATGCAGGTTTCCATACGATGTTTTCCTTCATGGCCGAGCACATGGTAAGCACTTAAAATTGCAATTGACAATGTTTGTTTGGTTTCATTGGTGCCTTTAGGGATCGCATCCGGTTTGCTCGCGTATTGTGAAATTTACAACGAGCGCTAACCATCTGAGCTACCATGCATGTTTTATATAAGAATCAAACAACTAAATTTCAAAAATCCTTTCGTTACTAAAATATGCTTCTTTAAACTAAGAGAATTTACTTCAAATGACGAATTTCCGCCTTTGTCTACACTTCGCGTTTACTTTATACTTCGGTGCTTCGATCTATTTCCTTCACCGCGTGAGTGTACAAGGCAACAACAAAAAAAAAATTGTGGTTACAAAAGAAAGTTTTTGTTAGTTTTTTTAACTAAAAAGTAAGTAACTACTCTGTTTTTAAAAGTTATACGCTTATATTTTGTCTCGTAACAATTTTATACACTTAGTTCACGTATAACATATTAAAGTAGTCTGAAGTAACTGAAAATGAAATATAAAGTGTGAGTTATCACTATAAATCATCTAAAAAAAATACAAATTTTCATATTCCACAAAGTGTAATGTGTAATGTGCGAAAATTAAGTTTTATGTTATAATTTGTACATCGTTATATCTTGAATATTATGGCGAAATTATTATCAATAACTATTACGCTGGTCAAAGATAACGTAATAAAGTATACCTATGATTGGATTTTTATTTGTTTATTAGAGCCACGTACTGAGTGTATATATTACGATATGGATATAATTATATTATATATTTACTTTATTTATGAATTGTCGAGTGTTTCTATATAATTGTTTCTTTCTACATAGTAGCTATTTGAGTGTAGTAATTTGGTATTCCACATTTTTTAACAATACACACTTTTGCAATACACGAATACAATTTGGTATTTCACAATTTTTATATTTAATTTTTATATATTTTTCTAATAACTCTTTTTGAGCCTTATTAAAAGACAAAATGTTCACATGCGTATACTACGAATATTTTTAGAAATATGTTGGGATTTGACGAGCTATGGTGCGACTCAGACGACGCATATATTTAACTTCACGGTAATTGATAATTTTACAAAACATTTTATTTAAACAGCCTCACGTCGTAGCCGTTTGAGTTCGGTGACATCAAATATAATTTAGTGCAAGACATACCGAACTCAGTCTGCCAGGTTCTGCTCGGTGACGGTTATAGATGGCTCCAGGTCAACAAAAAGTCGAAGCAACTAAAATGCATCCGCAATTCGTTACTATTCATCTGCATTCTCGAACGCATTGCTGGTCTCGTGAAGACCCTGCCAACACCAAGCCAGCTGGTGGGAATGATGGATGCGAGGGGCTGCTGGGTGGTCAAGCTGCACCTCGCGCTCGGTTGGCGGTTCACATTTAATGAATGGGCGACAGTAGGAGTCCATAAGAGTAACAAAGGTTATATGAACTTTACAGTGAAAGGTCATATAATCCTAGCGTTGAATTTAGGGAATATGTAAAAAATATTCCAAAATATTTAAAAGAGTGTGCTGAACAAAATAAAACTAACAAAATAAAGACTGCTTCTAATAAAATTAAAATGACATGGAGTATAATTAATAGTGAAACTGGTAGGGTCAACTCTCGCAATTCAAACTACCAGTTAAGTTTAAACAATAAATTAACTAAATCAGATCAGGATGTTGCAATGGTTTTTGAGAAATATTTTACTGATATTTCGATCTTAACCACTAAGTCACTGAATTCTTCTCCTGCCGTCGCCGAATCATTATTTAAACAAAATGTAAATGTGTTTACAAGGAATTTTACATTTCATAAAGTGTCATCAAAAATATTGTAAAATATTTTAAAACTATTGATATTTTAAGAGAACCGCCGATCTGTGAGGATTTCTGTTAAAGTTATTGCGTCTATAATAGATACAATCGCACCTCAACTATCTATTATTTTTAATACTAGTATCGAATCTGGTGTGTTTCCTGATTTAATGAAGCAAAGTAAAGTAATACCTTTGTTTAAATCTGGCAGTACATTGGACCCCGCTAATCTTAGACCTATTTATGTACTGCCAACACTTAGTAAAATTTTTGAAAAAATTATTCTTGATCAATATTTTTTAAATGTAAATAATTTACTTCATAAAAATCAATTTGATTTCACAAGGGGTCGCTCGACAACTGATGCTGGTGTTGAGCTGATTAAATATATATTTAATGCATGGGAGAATTCACAAGATGCTTTAGTTGTGTTCTGTGACCTATCCAAAGCCTTCGATTGTGTTCACCATGAAACATTAATCAAGAAACTTTAACACTACGGTATAAGAAGCGATGCTCTTAAATGAAATATTTCATATTTAAGTAACAGAACGCAAAAAGTTGTCATCAATAGAGTGAGTTCTTCCGAGTCGATTGTACAAATGTGCGTGCCTCAGGGCTCAATTCTCGGCTCCTTTCTGTTTCTTGAATATATTAATGACTTACCTTACATAGTAGGGATATCCATGATATTGTAGTATTATTTGCTGATAATACTTCATTAATTTTCAAATTAAAACGACAGTTATTAAATTACGACGAAGTAAATAATGCTATAGCTAAGTTAGTCAATTGGTTTAATGTTAATAATTTGCATTTGAATGGAACTAAAACTAAATGTATGAAATTCGTAACTCCTAATATTAAACACGTCAATACTAATATAATTTTAAATTGGGAGGAACTGAGTCTTGTTGATACCACCATTTTTCTTGGAATCACACTGAACGCAAAGCTTCAATGGCTCTATATATCAAAACTAGATAGCAGACTTAGTTCTGCAGCATATGCTGTTAAAAAGATTAGAACTCTTACCGGTGTTGAAACAGCTGGAATAGTTATTTCCATAGCATTATGTTGTATAGTGTTTTGCTATGGGAATACGCGACTGACACTGAAATTATATTTATTTTACAGAAGAGAGCCATTAGAGCAATATATAATTAAAAAACAAAAAAGTCACAGTCAGAAGAGACAAAAATTTAAGGAAATTAATATACTAACTCTGGCCTCTCAATACATTTATGAAAATGTAATATACGTACACAAAAATAAAAGTAGTTTTGCGAAAATAAGTGATATTCATTCTGTAAATACTAGGAGCAGACACAAGCTAGTAGTACCAGTTGCTCGACTCCTCCGAGTCAGTAATTCATTCTTGGGGCGATGTATACGCTTTTACAACAAAATCCCAAAAAATATACAAAATTTGTCACACACAATGTACAAAAATGTTATTAAACTAAGTTTATATAAAAAGAGTTATTTTAATATTAAGGAATTTATGGATAATAATAACCCCTGGGAAGGGTGATTGCTACCAAGCTATTTCTAATTTGTCTTGTGTTGTTAATTGTAAACATGATTGTAAGCTATTATTGGAAAAAAATAGTCCCGTTGGGTTTCTTGCTGGTTCTTCCCGGAACAGAGGTTTTTTTTTTTGGGAACCAGTGGTAAATGAAAAAAGTGACTTTCAATAAGTATTGTTATAATCTACATTGAATAAAATAGTTTCTGTTTCTGTTTCATGCTGTCGCGCCCCGCGCTAGCTCCAGACGTGCCCTGGCGACCTACAGGCAGCGGCCCTTTGCGCGTTCTATTTAATTCCATCATTCTGTTATTATATTATTATTATTATAAAATGGTTGTACTGATTTTGACAAGACTTTCACTGGCAGATATCTGATAATATAAGGAGTTACTTAGGCCACTTTTATTTTAGAAAAAGAATTAGGGTTCCGCGAAAAAAAATTAAAACCCTAAATGCGGGCGAAGTCGAGGGGAGCAGCTGGTTATAAGTATAACCGGTTAAAAGTTAAATTATATGATAGACAAACTTAGGAATAACAACGACAGTGGATTCATTCTTTGGTATAAGCCCCTCATCTCACCAGCATCACAAACATCAACGAATCAGTAAGCATCCGAAATCGTCGCGTACAAGCCACGTCGAATATGCATATTAGAGAAAGTGTTCCCAACAGGTGCCACCTGTTGCAATGATAGCGCTCACCCACTGTCACCAACACTATGCTGGAGATTTTTTTGCAATAGTTACTTAGTTCAATTAATTATTTTAGTTACTTTAGTTAGTTATCCTTGTTACGGCTCGACGGAGTAGGGATTTTTTTAATCCTTGGGGGTGAAAATGCATCTACATTTTGATTCATAGAGAACAGATGCCTATTGGCCACAACATAAACTTACCTCCAGGGGAACTGTATGCTCTTTTTTACCTTTACCTCCATATAAAAAGTGTAAAAACTCTAACACTGTGGCTAGCGTGGAAGGGAGTTAATCTTTCAAGGTTGCATACAAATTGGCGCATCCTTGATGAGTTCACATCCGGCAGTGGATTATAGGAGGATTATAAAGAAGAGAAGAAAGAAATAAAATATGTATGTTACATTAGTGAAAAGGTAAAAATATTTCGGGTGACGACTTGGTGAGACATGCAGGAAGTCGATTTAAGACCGTTCTGGTGGTTGGGTTCTTCAAGTACAGCTTCTAAGACAATTAACATTTTTGGGATATTTCGCAAAAGTATCCGGTTTTTAGCAAAATAAAATTTTAATTTGAACTTTTTAACTTTCCACTAAGAAAATTGAAAATTTTCAAAAATAGGGAAGTTATTGGTTTCACCCCGATTTTCGACAATCGAGATTTAAAAAATCGGAAATCTTGTGAAGTGTTCAAAAAGTGTTAATTGTTTAAACCACCAGAAATGGTCTCTTAAATCACTTCCTGTATGTCTCAGCAGGTCGTCACCCGAAATATTTTTATCTTTTCACTAATGTATGTATATTAGAATAAAAATTGCTAAAATCGTCTAATATTCTCATCAAATGTGAATATGTTATGGTAATAATATGTTAAAAATTATTCAGCTAAGATCCTAAGACCGCTTAGCGGTCAGTCACCGCGGAGTCTATTTCAACTGAGAATGCCATGGCGAAACACGTGTCATATTATCGACGGTGGTTTGTCTTTCCTAGTGTTCACTCCAGCATACTGTTGGGATTTGTGGCGACGGGGATAATGCTTGCAATTGAGGGAGGGCGGAGGGTGCTCTTTTAACTAGGTAAGACACATCATTTTATTTTAATTATATCCTAGATAATTAGTTATAAACACAAATGTAATAGATTTTCTCAAAGTAACACCCCAATCTACTAATTATCTTATGGTCATTGTTTGGGAAGAAGCTGACAATCGTGAAGTAAGTACATCGTTTCACAAGTTACATCGTAAATAATTTTATTCCCACTTTAAAATCAGTGCTGCCTTTGCACTGAAAACAGCATTCTTAAAACGGCTAGTCAGGATTCTGATCATACTTAAAAACAAAAATTCTGGGGAGTCCGTCACGATTCAGCATTGATGATGGCACAATTATTGCTTTCAAGTTACGTTTATTTGACCAAGGACCTAACGGGTTTTGAAAAGAAATTTACGTTTTGTACAGATGCGTAGAATTAACTTGCCTTAATTCCCGCTTCCCTTTTCCGTACTACAGGCAGAGGCGAACGAGCATGCGGTTTCCAAGGACAACTGCAACACCAGGAGAATCACCGCGCCAGTGCGTTTCCGGCCTTTCAAAAAGGAGTAAGCTCGTTCTTGAAGCTCGTTCTTACCACGAAATGGGTTTTTCGTCAAGCGCTGCCATTGTTTATAGGATAGGGTGATAAACGAGCACACAGTCCACCTGATGGTAAGTGGTTGCAGTGGTCCATACACATATACATCTATCCTCGATTACAAAATGCAGATGCGTTGTCACCCGCGAGGACAAAGATGGAACGCCTCGTTTCCAGTAAAAATGGTCTCCGGTTCTATACACTCACCATACGAAACATAGAAGCTTTTACGCTGGTATTCTGTGAGGCGTGGTCCTTCCCCGGTCGTGCCGACCCATTCGTGCTACAACTATACTGCTAATATAACTGCAGCATGGCTCTACCACGTACAATTTAAATCGCAGTTAATAAGTAAATAATAAGATAAGGTCTGCAACCTTATCGACATGGATTTAAAATATCTGATGAAACACGCAGCCAGTCGATGGATACAGTCAATTGAGGAGGGTACTTTGTGCAATCTAGGGGGACACATATGTTCAGCAGCAGACATGTGATATTCTGTTGTTGTCTGTTGTGTGTTTCTAATAAGAAAAGGACCTAATGAATCGTTCGTTTCTGCTGAATAATGCCGGGTCGGTGGCCTTTACGTCGCTTCAATAAAATTAAAATAAAATAATTTGTATTCAATATAGATTACAAGTAATTCTTATTGAAAGTCGATAATTTACGTTACCACAATCAAATCAACCATTTATTTTTATGTTAAGCCTACGATCAAAAACAAACGGTGCGGAGTTTACCAATTGAATGATGTTTAACAGATTAAATTAGTTAGGGTCCCACACTAAAGATGAGCCATAACGATTACTCGGTAGAGATAAATGATTTTTCAGTAATTTATTATAATTAACAATATTAGATATTTTTATTATATTAAAACAGACTATAACGCTGCACCAACAACTGATTGTTCTTCGATCGAATCTGATAAATACTCAAAAATATAACCATATGTAATATAATTATAGGTTAGTGTAAAGTTTATATTAAAAAAAACAATAAAAGCAACATGACATGCGAGCTAGTGATACAATCAAAAACCCACTTATCGACGTTTATGTAATGATTTCGTTTCATTGCTTGCATTATGTTGGCGTGTTGCAGCGTGGGCGCGGGTCGATGAACGATTCCGGCGGGCTTGCGGCTGGTTGCTCGTCCAGTTCGCGTATTGCTTGCGTATTACGTGCATTTGGAAATTAATTGAGTTTGTTTTGAAAAGCAATTTTGAAAAAAAAAACTAAACAAACTTGATTCATAGTTACAAAATAACACATAGACAAAAGATATTAACGCTTTAATGTCTCCTGAGTTACAATAATTGTCCGTTACAGCTTCAATATTTATTCGCAAGTGTTGCTACTCGAACAGGAGGTCATCAGTCATCACGCTGAATGAAGGTCAGATATAAAACGGTAAATAAAACTAAAAATATATATTTCGCTGGAACAGCCAACGGACACGGAGGCTTTCCGGCTCACTGTACACACTGGAGATGTAAAGTACGCTACGTATACACAGTGCAAGGAACGTGTTCTCGTGTTGACCCTCGGCGAGTTCAAAACGAGTTGCAGCGGCCGCCTCTTTACAGTTAATCCAAGGCTAACTGGGCGCCGCCTGCCGCTCGACTCCTGCCCGCCGCCCGCAACTATTTACTTAGTTTGATGTCCTTATGGTCTAGTGGTTAGTAGTTACTACAACGTGGGCCCTGCTTCAAACCATAAACTGTCGCCTCTTACGACATCCACGGAATGATGGCCAATACATAGTAACTATTTATTTTCATTATAAACCATAAAATACTTAACAATCAAAATGTTTTTTTTTATAGAATATGGGTGACAAACGTACACACAGTCCACCTGGTTGTAAGTGGATACTCATCTACATTTATTCAAAAAATCAAAATCAAAATGCAGATGCGTTATTACACCTGAAGACTAAGATGGAATCCCTCGTTTCCAGTAAAAAGGGTCTTTGATTCTCTATACTCACCGTATTTAACACAGCAGAATTAAGCTGCTATTTTACGCTGTTATTCTGTGAGAGTGAGGTCGAGTTGACCAGGGAAAGACCTCGCTATAAAATGGTATATTATTGAATACATTTATAAAATAAATAAATTCACTAGACAGATTAAAATGCAATTTAATGATTAAAATGTGGGTGTCTTCTTGTCGAGAGTTTTATGCAATAGACTTTTGTTAAGCTAGTCAGTTTGCTCTATCATTTTTCCCTACATCACCACTTACCGTGTGGAATAATGAACAAGCAGCCACTTATAATATGTAGTTAAAAAGAAACACAAACTGTTGGTTTTCTGTGCTAAAAATGTAATGTTATAACCACTTCAACTTTGAAGCTGTATAAATCTTACAGTAAAAGCATTACACTGACGGTAGTATGTTAGGATGAAAATATAAGTTAACTGCAATGTACGAATATTCATTAACCCAAATTAACGTACCGTAGCTGTCGTGAGAGACGACAGAGGGAGGAAAATCAGGAAATCTTCTTAATAATAACTAAAAATAAAAACTGCAATTGCTAATCCGTTCGCTAAGTATGGCAACTATCGCAAAAATCCCCCTGGGGAGGTTTATGTAAATTTCATACAGGCTTATATATTGAACTCGTCACACAATTTCTGGCAGAAGTGGAAATGTGATAGGCTGGATAATTGTAACGGTAACGGATGCAAGTGTACCATGCACTTCTTCATCGTCAACTCACAATAGACCACAGCTATTCATGGATTCAAGGATTTGTTTTAATCCCTACGCTCGGTAGGTAGATTGGCGATCGCTGTTCCAGACGACTCGCATCTTTGACGCTGCTTCTCGTAATTTATGGTAAGTGGATGCTGAGGCCCATAAATATCTATATTAACCCTCGATAAAGATTCAAAATGCAGTAGTGTTGTCACCCCTGCGGACTAAGATGGAATGCCTCGTATCCATTAAAAAAGAATCTCCAGTTTTCTACACTCAACGTATGAAACAAAGCAGTATTAAGCTGCTATTTTATATTATTCTTAGTATTCTGTGAGAACGTGACTCTTCTCCGACCCATTTGTGTCTTGATCATAATATAACTGCTGCATAACTTTGAAAAGCCAGCTAGGTAAGACACATCATCGTATTTTATTACGCGGATCCTAATTAATTGATTTTTAATATCTTTACATTAACATGTGCACTATAGTCCTGTCTTGTGCTGATGGCTAGTCTCCGTCGAGACCAGCCGCCGTACAATGTACCGCCCCCTGTTTGTTTTCATACCATCTAGAATTTGAAATCTTTTGTTAACTCTATAAAGAATCAGTCAGCTGGCAGTCGGAAGGGATCAGAGTTAACCAAGATCAACTTACACATCTCAGATTTGCGGACGATATTGTCTTATTCGCTGAAACAAGTAAGAGATTAGAAAAAATGATAAGTACTCTAAGCGATGAAAGCGAAAAAGTAGGCCTCAAAATGAATGAGAACAAAACTAAAATACTAACAAACAGTCTAACAAAACCTATATACCTAAACGGCAAGCCGCTTGAATACGTGAACAATTACATTTACCTTGGAAAACAACTATCATTCGAAGATAAAAATATGGAACTAGAAGTCGAGCGGCGTATTAACATGAGTTGGAAAAAGTTTTGGACCCTGAAGGAAATATTAAAAGGTGAGTTTCCCCTCCACCTTAAGAAAATCGTCTTGGATACCTGCGTCTTACCTACTCTTACATACGGATGCCAAACGTGGACTTACAACACAA
Organism: Parnassius smintheus behrii; assembly: GCA_036936625.1. NCBI lineage: Eukaryota > Metazoa > Arthropoda > Insecta > Lepidoptera > Papilionidae > Parnassius > Parnassius smintheus. Next base: position 53,511,200 of record JAUPFT010000011.1, read on the forward strand.
AAATAAAAAACAAACTAGTAGCATGTCAAAAAGCAATGGAAAGAAGCGTACTAAAAATAAAAAGAATACAAAAAATAAAAAGCGTAAAAATAAGAATAAGACGGAGAACTAAAGTTATAGACGCCTTACATCACGCACTAAAGCAGAAATGGCAGTGGGCAGGACATATCGCAAGGTACACAGACAAAAGATGGACACTAAAGACAATCATATGGAAAGGTCCAGAGGGAAGAAGAAAAAGAGGGCGCCCCAGAGCAAGGTGGATAGACGATATAGAAGCGACAGCAGGAAACGAATGGCGAAAGAAAGCTAAGGATAAAAAGGTCTGGAAAATGCTGGAGGAGGCCTATACCCGAGAAGGGGTTCCGATCAATGGTGAAGAAAATAATGATAGTGAATGAAACAAAAATAAATAAACTAAAAGTAAAATTAAACTTACATTTATATATGTGTGTGTATGTGTATGTATGTGTATGTGTATGTATATATGTGTATGTGTGTATATGTGTGTGTGTATATGTATATATATATATATATATATATATATATATATATATATATATATATATATATATATATATATATATATATATATATATATATATATGTATGTGTGTATACAGGGTTACTGGTAATTCGACGTATTCCCGCCAAGGCGTGATAGTTGGGGTCATAACCTATCAAATGAACCATAAAATGCATTATGCAAATGTGGACCAATTTCGAGATATTTAGGTTTAATTATTTTTTTTCAAAAATCCCAAAAGTCTGGTGTCAAAAATTTCTTAAAAAAAAACTTACAGCTGTATTATTTTCATTTTATTATTTTTACTTAATGAAAACTTGGATACTTATTTATCAATACTACAGTGTGCAAAAAGTCTCATCATTTACGAAGTAACGCTACTAAAAGTACAACTTTTTCCAAACAGAAGATAAGTAATTAAAAATATAAATGATTTTGTAAAAAATAATTGTATGTGACCAATTGTGCAAATCATGTTAAAAACATCCCTACTTATCTAGCTACCCAACGAAGTACGAATTTAGCTTGTAACTTAAATAGTACAGAAAAAACTTGAAAAAAAAAGGGGCCAGGTAGACAAGTTCCGAGTAGCAATGTTTTGGGTAATCCCAAACAATCGCTTCTCGGAACCTTATCAACAGCTGCAGGAATGCTCGTAAAAGATTGTGCGTTTGAACTTACGCTATTGTTTACATTTAGTGTGAAATTAGAAACTAGTTAAACAAGAAGAAACTGTTCAATCAGTCATCAGTATTACAGGCATCGTACACACGCGCGCATATCCCTCCCTGTTACACCTAAAGAAGTTGAGTTTCAAAGTTTTAATGGCGGCGGAACCACCAAGACGCGGAGATCATGCAAGGCAATCATTTTCCAACGAGGAATACGCAGATATCTTTTATCTCTATGGATATTGTGACGGTGATGCTGCAGCTGCTCGCCGTGAATACCTACAGCGCTACCCTAATCGCAGACCACCCCATGTCACAGTGTTTAGTGCAGTGTATCGTAGAGTACGAGGGACTGGAAATGTTCAAAGGCAACAACGTGATGCTGGCAGGCCACGTGGCATACCCCGTATACCGCGTGCGGAAGATGAAGAAATTTTGAGTAAATTTCAAGAAGATCCAACCACTTCCACGAACATAGTTGCCCGTCGCTTAGGTGTATCGCAGTGGAAGGTCTGGTCTACAGTGCATACTGCGGGGCTTTATCCGTACCACTACACACCAGTGCATGTGATGGAAGAAGGAGATCCAGTTAGAAGATTGGATTTTTGTAGATTTATGTTGAACGCAGATGCAGAAGATCCAATGTTTTTTAGAAAAATATTGTGGACTGATGAGTCGAAGTTCGATCAAGACGGTATTACAAATTACCATAATTTACATTTTTGGACTCCAAAAGATCAAAGAAATCCTGGAAAAAAGAGACCTTATAAATCACAAAGAAGATTTTCACTAAATGTTTGGATGGGGATTATTAACGACAATTTAATTGGGCCTTATTTTCTGCCAAACTATTTAAACGGTGAAAATTATGAAATATTTTTAAAGGAGGACTTATCCGGATTGTTACACGATGTTCCTCTCGCCACAAGGCAAAACATGTGGTATCAACATGATGGGTGTCCTGCGCACTGTCGTGTAACTGTGCGACGGTGGCTGGACGAAAATTATCGACATCGGTGGATTGGCAGAGGAGGACCAATTCCATGGCCAGCAAGGAGTCCTGACATAACACCGATGGATTATTATGTCTGGGGGCACATAAAGAGCATCGTGTACTGCGACAATGTGCCAGTGCCGACCCTTGATCAACTGAGAGACCGCATTATCAACGCGACAAACGACATAAGACGAACATTAACCTCAAACGTTATTAAAAGCGAATTAAGAAAACGAATGCGTGTCTGTATACGGAATAGGGGCTCCCATATTGAGCAAAATTTGTAAATCGTATTAAAATAAATAAAGCTAATTTCAATCAAGTGCTTTGTTTCATTTCCTTAATTAATATTGGTTAAAAATAAAACACAAATTCCTTTGTCTGCTTAGAACTCGACTACCTGACCTCATTCTTTAAATTTTTTTTCCGTTTCTACGTAAGCAAACTACAAAGTTGATACTTCATTAGGTAGCTAGATAAATAGGGATGTTTTTAACATGATATGCACAATTGATCACATACAATTATTTTTCACAAAATCATTTTTATTTTTAATTACTTATCTTCTGTTTGGAAAAAGTTGTACTTTTAGTAGCGTTACTTCGTAAATGATGAGACTTTTTGCACACTGTAGTATTGATAAATAAGTATCCAAGTTTTCATTAAGTAAAAATAATAAAATGAAAATAATACAGCTGTAAGTTTTTTTTTAGAAATTTTTGACACCAGACTTTTGGGGTTTTTGAAAAAAAATAATAAAACCTAAATATCTCGAAATTGGTCCACATTTGCATAATGCATTTTATGGTTCATTTGATAGGTTATGACCCCAACTATCATGCCTTGGCGGGAATACGTCGAATTACCAGTAACCCTGTATATATATATGTGTGTGTATGTGTGTATGTATGTATTTATGCATGTATGCATGTCTGTGTGTATATATATAAATAATAAATATGAATTAAGTACTAATTACACTATATATTAAGTTAAACTGTATCAAAAATGTTAATCGGAAATAAAAACGGGCTTTATTATTATTATTATTATTATTATTATAAAGAATCAGTATCACGTATAAAAAGGAGTTTATTATTGGTCCAGAAAGATATTGGCTATCTTACTGCTAACCAAGTCTAGCCGGTATGCAAATAGGAATTTAATATTCATATAAGCCGAGTGATCGCCAGAGAACTTATTTATGGATCAGGATATCAGAAATTGCGACGGTTTAAACGCTGGGCATAATCCGACTAAGTATCAAAGACATTGTAAAGCTAATGATTTTAAAACCAACCTAAGCATCGCAGGATTAATATTTGCGAGTCATTCAATGTATGCAAGCTATTAATACTTCCCAGGCTTTTAATTTTAAAGTTTTAATGTTGGCGAATTCGAATAAACTGCCAACCTTTTAAGTTTTTGTTTCAAATGGTTTTGTTTCGTATTTTAATACAGCAAAAACTTATTTTGATTAGCGTAGTTTCATGTCAATAATAAAATGTGTTTTCTATCGCCACTCACGGCAGTTTCTCTGTTAACTGTTTCTACATGGTTCAGCTTATTTAAATAACATGAAAATCCTTTTCTCGTATCTGGAATAATTAAAACAAAAATATTATGTAATAGATGTATAATAATATAATAATAATGTCCTACGGACCGAATTTTGGTCACAGCGGCCACTCTCAACGGAGGATGCCCACTCTCAACGGAGGATGCCCACTCTCAACGGAGGATGCCCACTCTCAACGGAGGATGCCCACTCTCAACGGAGGATGCCCACTCTCAACGGAGGATGCCCACTCTCAACGGAGGATGCCCACTCTCAACGGAGGATGCCCACTCTCAACGGAGGATGCCCACTCTCAACGGAGGATGCCCACTCTCAACGGAGGATGCCCACTCTCAACGGAGGATGCCCACTCTCAACGGAGGATGCCCACTCTCAACGGAGGATGCCCACTCTCAACGGAGGATGCCCACTCTCAACGGAGGATGCCCACTCTCAACGGAGGATGCCCACTCTCAACGGAGGATGCCCACTCTCAACGGAGGATGCCCACTCTCAACGGAGGATGCCCACTCTCAACGGAGGATGCCCACTCTCAACGGAGGATGCCCACTCTCAACGGAGGATGCCCACTCTCAACGGAGGATGCCCACTCTCAACGGAGGATGCCCACTCTCAACGGAGGATGCCCACTCTCAACGGAGGATGCCCACTCTCAACGGAGGATGCCCACTCTCAACGGAGGATGCCCACTCTCAACGGAGGATGCCCACTCTCAACGGAGGATGCCCACTCTCAACGGAGGATGCCCATCTGCCTCATAATAAAGCACTGTTGTTACCAATCCACCTGCCAAGCATGGCAACTATGGCAAAACCTTACCTATAAGAAAATCTGTGAGAGAAATCAAAATGGGAGAGGCCATTGTTCAGCATATGACTTTGATAGGTTGTAATGGATTGTGGGAATGGTGTGTCCTTCTCCAAAAACTGCAACTACTGATAATAGCATCGCTAAAGTTCACCAATTGGTGGAAGACGCGACCACCGAATTAAAGTGACAGAGATAGCAGATACTATGAGAATGTGATTGTCACATATTAAATCAAGATATAGGCATGAAAAAGCTGTCAGCGTGTAGAGTGCTGCGTATGCTCACGTTGAACTGAAACGTGTTTGAATGAACATTTTTAACGCTCTGTGGGCGCAGTTTAGGCGCTATAAATTCAAATTTTGGGGCTATTAATTACTGCAGATAAAACTTGGATACACCGATAGCAAATATACAGTCAAAACAGTGAGAATCATCAACACTTTAGACTGCAAAGAGGGAACTGGCTCCAAAAAAGCTACATCTGTTTTTTCGGCGGGAAAAGTGATGGCGACTGTTTTTTTGAACTGCTTGACCATCCGCCTTACTGACCAGATCTAGCTCCAAGCGACTTCTTTTTGTTCCGTCATCTAAAAATTGCGCTCGGAGGACAGAGATTTTCATTAAGTGAGGCAATCACCTTCGTGAACAATTACTTTGCAGAGAAAAACGCCGAGTATCTACTATTTGGACGCGTTAGAGAGATGGGAGCATCGCTGGGAGAAATATGTAGAGTTACAAGGAGACTACGTAGAAAAACAAAAATAAATTTGAGTAAAAGATGTCTTCTATCTTTATTAGGTCGGAAACATTTCAGAACACCCACGTATATTTTAAAATTTTTGTCATCACATCTATACATATGAACAAATATTATTATTAGTTTCTGTCTGTAATATTGAAATATTTTACTTGTGTTAAACTCATGAGGTTACTTGCAAGATTTTTAAACATTTTTTTTGTCTGTTTGTCCTTCCGGGAGAGTCTTCGGAACGGCTCAACCAATTGTAATGAAATGAAATTTTACTAACATATATAAAACAATGCTAGGAAACATCTAGGCTATATTTTATCAGAAGAACTTAAATTTTCTGATAAATGAAAAATTTGTTTATATAATTGATATTTGTTTATCTTAAACCTAAATAACGCTACATTTATAGATCACGTCAGGGTTGGGACGAGTCGCATGTTATAGATGAAATGTGTTTCAATTTGTGGTTTTATAATTCATCCATCGTAACATTTATAATCGACAGAGCTAAGCTCAGTATAAAGTTTATGACATTTTTATGTTGCCAATAAATTAATTCTGCAGCGTGGAGAAGATGGCAGCGAGCGATAAGTAAATACGCGCTAAGTACATGGTCATTAAATTTAAAATGATTTCAAAAGTTTAATTTTTTTCATACCAAAATGGGTGATGAATAAGCACACAGACGACCTGGTGGTAAGTGGATGCTGTGGTCGAAAGGCACCTTTATCCTCGATTAAGAATCAAAATGCACTTGCGTTGTCAGTTGTCACCCCTGAGGACTGAGATGTATCGGCTCATTTCGGTTCTCTACACTCAGGCTTACAACATCACGTGGTCTGTGTGCTCGTTGTTCAGCCGTTTTCTATTAAAAAAAAACTATATTCTGGTTGTAGCACGAATGGGTTGGCTTGACCGGTATAGGACCATGCTCTCACAGAATACTAGACTAATATAGTTTAATGCTGCTGTGTTTCGTGAGATAAGTATAAGGAAAAGGATACCGTTTAAACTGGAAATGAGGTGTTCCATGTCAGTCCCAGACAATGCATCTGTTTTTTTTATTCTTCATCTATGGTAGATGTAGATATCTATGGGCAACAGCAGCCCCTTACCATCAGTAAGACTGTGTATAAAAATATAGGTTGTAAATTTACTTTACTGCATTACTTTTCCTTTTTACGTGGTTTGACTTCGACTTACAAAAATCATCTCCCAATCCGTTCGCGTGGGTGTGTGTTGTAGGAAATGCCAAGATCTCAACACTTCCGATATTGTGCGCATGTCGCAGCCAACTAGCTTAATTAGCCGTTCAATCAACAGCCTAGCCTCTTTACCAAATAGCGCCGTTCAACTAGCGACCTGCATGATACTCACACTCACATACGCAAACGACATGGATCGATGACGTTTCATTACTTACCTAGCCTGATCATTTCTATTTAGTTCCATTTTCGGCCACCTAGCGCTGAAATTCTCCAAACTGTCAATATGTTGTCGGCAAACAACAAATTTGATGAAAAATAGTACAAGCTGTCTCAGCCAACTAGCTTAATTAGCCGTTCAATTAACAGCTTAGCCTTTTTATGTTTAGCTATGGATATTTAACCGCTGCGTCTAGTATAACATTGCAACTATCTTGTAATATCAGCGAAAGTAGGTAAGGGTGCGGCTGGGGTGGCCAAGGGCCACCCTAAAGCCATGTATATTTATATAATTTAGCGTATAGGGCATAATTAGATATGAAAGTTTGTATTAGATGCATTGGCTGAAACGCATGGGCTTAATATCATTCAGGTCGCTAGTTGCACGGCACTGTTTCAACCTATAGTGCGAATGGCTTGAGCATCAGCTGCCAGTTAATGAAACAGCTTGGCAAACGTTGTAACAAGCGCTACGGCTGAATATTATTTAGGCAGCTACATAGTTGAACGGCGCCTTTTAGTTAAAAGGCTAGGCTGTTAACTGAAAGGCTGATTAAGCTAGTTGGCTGCGACAGACACATAATCTAATACGACACGAGTTTGGGACGATGCCAAGACATCTCTGTCCCTATCATGAAATGTTATAGTGGCGCTACGGCTGTTAGTGTCCGCGCGACATTGCAAATATTAGTGCTCTCTACAATTGATGCTTATTACGAAGACGACTGTCATCATCATCATCTTCATTACAGCCCTTCACAAGTCCACTGCTGAACGTAGGCCTCCCCCAAGTAACGCCACAAAGTACGGTCCTGAGCCACCTGCATCCATCGACTTCCTGCATGTCTTACCAGGCCGTCACTCCGTCTAGTGGAGGGTCGCCCTACACTACGCCTACCGGTACGAGGCCGCCACTCGAGAACCTTTCTTCCCCATCGGTTATCGGTTCTTTGAGCTATATGGCCGGCCCATGCCACTTCAGCTTACTAATCCGTTGGGCTATATCGGTCACTCTAGTTTTACTGCGGATATCCTCATTTCTGAGTCTACCACGCAGAGAAACTCTGAGCATAGCCCTCTCCACAGCTCTCTGAGCGACCTTGAGCGTCCTCATACGGCCAGCAGTGAAGGACCACGTCTCAGATCCGTAAGTCATCACTGGCAACACGCACTGGTTGTACAGTTTAGTTTTCAGAGATTGAGGTATAACTGACGAGAAGATGTGTCGTAATTTCCCGAACGCTGCCCAGCCGAGTTGAATCCGTCGATTGACCTCTCGGTCGAAGTTGGACTTACCTAGTCGGACTATTTGTCCCAGTACTCGTCAACAACTTCGAGCATAGTGCTCCCAACAACTACCGGCATGGGTGTGACATGGACATTAAACATGATCTTTGTTTTGTCCATGTTCATCTTAAGACCTATCCGTTGGGAGACACTATTGAGGTCATTGAGCATAGTGCTAAGGTCCTCCAGCGATTCTGCCATAAGGGCTATATCGTCGGCAAATCGAAGGTGAGTGATGTACTCGCCATTGATGTTAATACCGTATCCTTTCCAGTCCAGTAGCTTGAAAACGTCTTCCAACGCAGCGGTGAAGAGTTTCGGGGATATAACGTCACTCAGTCTTACACCTCTCTGCAGTTGGATAAGTTTCGAACTCTGGTTCTGTACTCGGATAGCCATAGTAGCCCTACTCTACAAACACTTCAGTACTTCGATATACCGACAGTCAACTTGGCACCGCTGAAGAGATTGACGTATCTGCATTTTCATTTGTTGCACCGCTCAAATTTCGACGGAATCAAAGGTTTTCTCAGTCCACATAAGCCAGGCAGAGTGGCAGATTGTACTCTTCGGTCTTCTGTACAATCTGCCGCAGGGTATGTATGTGGTCTATGGTACCGAAGCCTTTTCGGAAACCGGCTTGTTCGGGAGGCTGGAAGTCGTCGAGGCTGCGTGCGAGACGATTCGTAATGACTCTCGAAAACAGCACGTAGACGCGGCTCAGAAGGGAAATCGGTCTGTAGTTCTTCAAGAGAGCGTTGTCGCCTTTCTTAAAGAACAAGACCACCGCACTTCTGCTCCACGCCTCCGGAGTAGTGCCACCATGGAGGACGAAATTGAAGAGCTTCCGCTCCGCTGTAATTCCATCCTCGCCTGGGGCCCTGCCGTTTTTAAGGTGCTGGAGAGCCATTCTAATCTCGCTCAGACTGACGTCCAGGGTCAAAGACGACTGTAATGAAGTTCTTTTAATGTATTGTATGTACACAAAAACAAAAATTAAATTATAAAAAGCTAGCTGTCGCGTTTCGCGCGCGCGGGTGAACTCTGTATCTCGATGACAGTGCCACCTACCGGGTCCAAAAACAACAAAGCCATCTAGCGACTTACTCAAACACACACAAAAAATTTTATCAAAATCGATCCATTCATTCTCAAGTGTGAATCTTTCATACACGTGCCACAATTTTTTTATATAGATTGTGATGTACATTCTGTAAATACTAGCAACAAGCACAAGCTACTTATACCAGTTACTCGACTAAATTCCTTCATGGGTCAATGTATATGCTTTTACAACAAATTCCTACTACTAAAGATGTCTTGAATCCGTGGGAATGAGATAATCGTCAATCCATCCATTACAGCATGTGAAAGTCCACCGCTGAACATAGGCCTACTCCATAGATTGCGACACCGAGGGATTCCACCACAGCTGCCACGCCAGCCGCGCGGGTCGTCGACCGCAGTTTATTTTTAAATTATTTTGAGTTGTAATGAGGAAGATGCTGCTGCTTATCTCCTGTTTCGTTTCCCTCGGTCGCTTCTAGTGATGACCTCGGTCTTATAATAATTGAACGTAATAAAACAACTGCAGGCTGCTTACCAATACTTACCAAGTGTGCACGGGGCCGTTAATGGGAGAAGTCCAGGTTCAGCAGAAAATTTTAGATAGCTTTAAATGAATGAATTTGTTTTTTCCAAGCCGCAATACTGAGGTCGCCTTTTGTTTTTACTTCGATATTTGTTTATTTGGTTATATTTATCTTTCCTTGGTTTACAATAAAGATGTATTGTATTGTATTGTATTGTATTGTATTGTATTGTATTGTATGGTATTGTATTGTATTACATTATTTATTTAATTACGATTTATAACTTGCAACTTCATTCGCCGTTGCGCAGTCTTGTTAGTAGAGTTACGTAGCGTGATTTGACAAAAACAATGCTCGCGGCGATGTAGAGTTTGTAGAGCATTCATTAACATCGTTGATGAGTGCGATCGGCCATGTGCACAAAGTGCATTCTTTAGTAGATTCCTGCTAGTTAACTCATTGTATACTTCCGCTTACATTAGGTTAAATGTACTACAATTTTAAATTATTATATAATTTGAGCTTCAATTGGTTCTATTTTATGCCGTGGTATTTAAACGTGGTAGAGCCATGCTGCAACTATATTAGCAGTATAGTTGTAGCACGAACGAATCTGCTCGACCGGGGAAGGACTGCGCTCTAACAGAATACCAGCGTAAAATAGCAGCTTAACACTGCTGTGTTTCATATGGTGAGTGTAGAGAACCGAAGACCCTTTTTACTGGAAAAGAGGCATTCCATCTTAGTCCTCACGGGTGACAACGTATCTGCGTTTTCATTTGTTCCCCCTACTACCTTCGGAATTACAGCTGATCTGCCTACATGAAATAAACAAGCATATAATTTACTTGTAAAAAAGTAAGTAAAGTCGTTAAATCCTCTTCGTAGATTTCCCAAAACTTATAACTAATGTGGATAATATTATAACTGTCACAGTAGATATTTTTTTAAATATCTACTTTGACAGTTATAAATATTTCACAGTATATTCAATTGACGGTTATGATGATGTTCTAGCCGATCTCGACCGCAACAAATATCAGCTAAATAGTCAGAAGAAAAGTTTCTTATTCTGCTTCTAAACGGCAAGGTTAGGCTTTGTCATTCTTTATAATTATTGTAAATATTTTTTATGGGATAAGGGTGCAAACAAGCACACAGTCCACCAGATGGTAAGTGGTTGCTATGGCCCATAGACATCTACATCAATTCTCGCTCACAAATGATGCTGTTGTCGAGATTGAGAAATCACAGAAGCCGGGTCGGAATGTATAATTATACTATAAACCAAAGTGTTCTAGCGACACATATTTCACAAAATAATTTATCATTTTTCGGTGGTGCCACTGATTAAAAGCAAACCTGTTCTGAAGAGGAGAAAGGATATATACAATACATATTTTTTACTATATCACTTTATCGTAGAATAAAGATTTTGCAAACTAATTTTATCTCGCTACGCAGTAACTGTAATTCGCAATAAGAACAGAGAGTTTAATCAATCAAGTAACGTATTTTCAAAGTAACGTATTACGTATTGAGAGATCCCGCAATTAACATTTACAATTTTGAGTCAAGGCGACCGTCACTTATTATATATATATATATATATATATATATATACAGCTTCGGGCTTCGAGCTACCTTTGCCATTTTTCGTTGCACACCTGGCCCATACTAAACCTCAGTACTATCAGCTCATAACCATTTATTCAGAAGACATGACGCATGTGAAGGATGCTCCATGGCAAAACGGACCGCATCGAAATTGCTGCCCTAACATAAATTATCATAAGTGTCATCGACTCCGCTATGGCCATCGGCTATGAAACCCGTTTGAGCAAGGAGCGACCGTCACTCGGAATGTACCTACTCGCTCAACTCCAACATCTGCTCCAACTACTCAAATTTACCAGTTCCTTCTTTGACTTGCAGACAGTCAGCTAATTAACGGGATTAACATGAGATATTCTCATAGCAATCTATCAATATATTATTTATTTTACACCAATACACATTAAAACGACAACAAAATGAAATAAATTATATTTTTTTATAGAATAAGGGTGACAAGTCTATCGGAAGTTTTGTTAACAAGCACACAGTACACCTGACAGTAAATGGATGCTCTGGCCCATATACATCTACATTTATCTTCAATTAAAAATCAAAATGCAGATGCGTTGTCACCCTTGAAGACAGAGATGGAATGCCTTGTTTCCAGTAAAAAGAAATACAGGAAGCGGCTGTTTTACGCTGGTGCTCTGTGAGAACGTGGTGCTTCCCCGGTCGAGCTGACCCATTCGTGCTGCAACATGGCTCTACCACATACATACATAGAAGGTACAATATGCAAAATGACAGTTTATTTTAAAGTCTGTTATGATTGAATTAAAAAAAATCAAAGAGCTTTCGTTTCAGATTGATTTGTTGTTTCATGCACTATTTGAAGGTCGATGGAATGGCTAGTTATGGTAAGGTAAAATGTGTTTTCTTATTTTACATCTTATAATTCCGTCGTTAAACTCAATAATTAAAACAAATTTTACATGGTAGTCACGTTGCGCCTATGTTATGGTTGTAGTGCGAATGGGTCATGTCGAGTTAGAACCACGCTCTCATAAAATACCTGGGTAAAACAGCAGCTGAACTTTTAGCATAATTCTATAAAAACATGTAAAATTTTTTGATAATTTACACCTTACAACTCCTTCCTTATACTCAAATAAAATATTAAGCCCCTTTAAACATTAAAAAAATCACCTGTGCTAAAAATAATGCCCATGTTAGATGTCAAGTACACTGTGACAGTCAGCGCCTCCCTGCCCGTCCCCTGCCCGGCACCGGCACGCACCTGCGGCTTCCAGCGCCATAGCACTGGCTAGGATATGAACAGGTCATTATTATTTTATTTGTTTTATTTCTTTACAAGCTAAAATTTAAAAGAGTCCGTTTTAATTTTATAACTTGATTATCGTTACAGTCTTCCTTACAGGCTTCGGTACCACAGTCCACTGCTGAACATAGCCCTCGCCCAAGGAATGCCACTAAGCGCGATCCTGAGCCGCTTGTAGGTATTTATCGACTTGCTGCATATCTTATCAGGTCGTCCCTTCGTCGATTGAGGGGCCGCCCTACGCTTTGCTTATTGGTAGGGGGTTGCCACTCGAGAAGCTTCCTTTAACCCATTTTTAAGTTCTCATTTTAAAATATTTATACATAATCCGATATATTTATGTTCGGATTTGCATAATACTACCAAATTTAGAGCACTATATGTTCGTGTTTTCCGTGTGCTTGTGTTATATATGATTCAGCTCACCTATCAGTTAAAATTTAGATGCAAATAGAAATTGAAAAAAACTGACATGATTTAAATGAACTAAAACTACATATTATATATAAAACTCAAGTAACAGTAAACCTTACAGTAAATGGTACCCGCCGGTAAGTGGCTCCCGCGGCCTACGAACACCTACAGACCACTGTAAACCTAGAACACTGCACAGTGCGTCGTCTCTCCTGGGAATTAATCCTATACTATTGAACGAGCAATTCTTGTATATATATATATATATATATATATATATATATATATATATATATATATATATATATATATATATATATATAATCCAACTCCAGGCTCCAACGATTTTCATAAAATTTAGTGTCCAGGGAGTTTCGGGGATAATAAATCGATCTAGCTAGGATTTGTCTGAAAATGTCTTGAAAATGTCTTTTTGTCCGTGTTTTTAGGCAATGAAAAACTGCTACAATATCCTTAGAATAAGAAGGTAAATTTTGACAGATTATTAGCGATTATAAATAGCTTAATCGGTATAATGGTCGATTACAGAATCGTAAAACCTCGGTTCGAGCCCCGACCGACCGACCGACTTTTTTTAACTTTTTTTCATGTTCCTTTCTTTTTTGAGAAAATCTATTTTTTCGAGCCCTTTTTTTAGTATTTTTTAAAAACACGAAAATTTAAATTAAAATAGTTGCACTCATGATTTTTTATTCAAATAACCAGTTCCGTTTTTTCTGTTATGTCGCTAAGATCAAAAATATTATTTATATTTCTTCAGTATGTAATTTGTATCTAAATATAATTTCCAAAACACACGAATTAAAAAATATCGAGCAAAGCTCGGTCAACCAGGTACTAAGAATTATGTATGAACGCGGAGCACATAGAGTTAACTATATATATATATATATATATATATATATATATATATATATATATACATATATATATATACATATATATATACTATATATACTGGTATAATTTAATACTCCATCCAGTCATATATTGATTACAGCCTATAATCCCCCCTTAGATTGCTATAAGGGACATTTTGCAACAGTTGCCACGCTCAATAGGCGGGTTGGGAACCGCAGATATCTATCATTGCGTTGTTCAGTATTACGCTGCAGCCTATTTTCTCCCCATTTCCCTGTATCGCCTCTTACGACACCTCCGGGATGACATGTGCTGGTGGATATTTGTACACCGCTACTACACGGTAAATTAATACTCCACGAGTTAAATTAAAAAAAATACTCAGCATTATTACAGCTATTGTAAACTTGACATGTGGTCTGTTTAATTAAAGATTTTATTAATTCACCCAATATTCCCTGGTTATAACATACTACCAATAACTTAGAAGCATGCGACATGGCGAAATTTCATAAAATATTTTTTTTTTTTAGAAAACAAAACATAGTGATGAGTAGATAATTATTTGTAACATTTTTTAGTTATTAGGATAAATACTACCAATGATGATGTCTTAAGGCGGAGCCAGTCGGTTTTTAAAGTAAATATGTAATAATTTGAAATAAATATTATAAAACTAGTACAAGTGTTTATTCAAATCAAAAAAATGATGTTGAAGTTTCACAAAGTGACAACAATCGCAAATATAAAATAAATTTTTATTAAATTTGTTAATATTTATGCTGAATTGTACAATGGGCATTGTTTGTTATATTAGACTAAGATGCTTATTACATACACTTATAAAACAATAACTCAGTTGCTTGGCTCGGCCTCGCACCGCACCACATCCGCGCTACTAAACACGGGAGCTATCTCGACGTCTGAGTTATTAGCTCAAGCGGCCCTTAGCCCCGGGGCAGCTGATAAACCAGTAGCTCGTAGGTTCACCTCCACTGTTGAAGTTATCGGATATCTCCTAATAGAAATAACTATTTATAACTTCTACGTCTTACAAAAAAATATAGACTCCACTAAAAGATATAATATAAGATCTCTTAAGAAAGTCTATGCACAGTACAGTACTCACCGTACTACAGTCAGTGTATCGTCATAAGTATTGGTTCCAAGTTCAAATTTGTGAATACAAAAGTAAAAGTGGTACAAGTTATACTTGCAGTAACCATGATTCCCTGTGCGAAAAATTCCATTTTAAAATAATTGTTGTTAATTTTTAATCATTAGCTTTTTGATTAAATCCACGGGATCTATAGACTTACAAATTGTATCAATGTTTCATTTCTATTCACTTGCAGAGCCGAAGGCAAAACAGGATCCACTTTAGATTACATAGTACGAACAAGACTGGTTGCTATCACCGTTATACCTATTTCTACCTATATCCTCTATTTTTGATTAAACATCCTTGATTTTTTTAGTTTACACCTCGGTCGGCCTTCACTCTATTTCTGTACCTAATGGAGCTTATATGACTTGCACTAAAATAGATTTTTAAAAGTGAATCATGTTTTTGTAAGAAACGAATAATTTATGTAAATGAATCTGTACATACATACAGACAGGTACTGTATGTACTACTTGCAGGTGGATAGAATGGCCCTTTGTGGTAAGGTAAAATGTGTTTTCTTATTTTACATCTTACACTTCCGTTGTTAAACTCAAATAATTACAAACAAAATTTCTATTTGGTAAGTCACGCTGCAGCTATATTATGGTTGTAGCGAGAATGGGTCAGATCGACCGGGGTAAGACTACGATCGCACAGAATATCCGGGTAAAAATAAAATAAAAATAGTCAAAAAATATTTACAGAGAAAAGAACTAGATGGCAATAAATTTATTGAACGCTTAAAATGTGCACCTGTAGACTGTTCTTGTAACACTAGTTACCCTAGCTACTAGAGAGCTGGCGGGCGGTTGCGTGTGCGGTCTGTATTGAAAACTTATTGAAGTATAGTTTCATCGACGCAGCGAGCAGCCCTATCTTAATGCACAATCAAACAGGCGCTCCACAGGTGTAACACGAGGAGTCTGCCGAGTGCCATTGTAACGGCGAGGTTTTAAGAACCATAGATTTTCTCAATGCTGTAATGAATACAGTTTCATTTGTAGAGCTCAAAGCTACAAGGCAGGACGTTCACTTTGAAGTACATTACCTTGTTATAGTATTTAGTAGACAGGTTCATACCATCCTCGTACCTACTTCTGCCTATCTCCTCTATTATATCTTCCGATAGATGACGGTATGATCATCGCAATTTTTATAGAATAAGTTGGTGGTATATGGGAGCTGTGGTCCATAGACATGTACATTTATCCTTAATTAAGAATTAAAATGCAGATACGTTTTCACCCCTGAGGTCTAAGATGGAATGCCTTGTATCGAGTAAAACAGGTAGGCGGTTCTCTTGATTCACCAAAGGAACACCGCAGCATTAAGCCGCTATTTCACGCTGGTATTCTGTGAGAGCGTGGTCAACCCTTTCGAGCTACAACCATAGTATAGCAACATGGCTCAACCACGTATTAAATCGTGTCAGATGTAAAATATTCAGATGTGATGTCATGTCAGACAGCAACGTCACACGCGCGAGTCGTCCGGTGCTGCGAGCACCGATTTGTCCGGCAAGCGTGACGATCGGGGCTAATCGCTGCAGCAGGACAGGCCCGCGCACAGAAATGGCGTTTACGGGCCGATAAAGAACATGTTATAGAAGATATGTACTTAGCCGTGTAGTGACGGTGCAAGAAATTCTACTATCCCAGTATCGTAATTATCCTCATTCTCTGCGTGAAAGACTCAGAAATGAGGATATCCGCAGTAAAACCAGAGTGACCGACATAGCCCAACGGATTAGTAAGCTGAAGTGGCAATGGGCTGGCCATATAGCTCGAAGAACCGATAACCGATGGGGAAGAAAGGTTCTCGAGTGGCAGCCTCGTACCGGTAGGCGTAGTGTAGGTCGCCCTACCCACTAAATGGATTGACGACCTGGTAAGACATGCAGGAAGTCGATGGATGCAGGTGGCTCGGGACCGTGCTTTGTGGCATTACTTGGGGGAGGCCTATGTTCAGCAGTGGACTTGTGGAAGGCTGTAATGATGATGATTATCGTAAGAGTCGACAGATGAAAACTGAAGCAGGGCGTGGGCAGCAACATCTTCTTGATAACAACTGCGGCTACCAACTCGCCTGCTAAGCGTGGAAACTGTGGCGAATCCCCCCTCATGGTAATCATTGGCCTGATTACCATGAGGGGGGATTCGCCTGACGGCCTGGTAAGTCATAGAACAATAATTATATTATAGTTACTATAAACTAACTATAAATATAGTAAGTATCGGGTGGGGATGCTTGTACTTGTGCAATCTATATTCGTAAACTGCCTCTATAGTAATATATATGGAATATCCTAATGTGAGGGTTAACGTTTATTTTTAAAGCAAGAAGAAAGAATGTAAGTCAGTTATACATATGAAGAATTTTAATATATATAAACAACAAGTCACTACCAAGTTACGCGTTGTTCTGTGTAAAGGTGCTCACATACTTCACAGCGATTATGAATTCAAAAGGACGCCCCGAGGTTATCGGTTCGAATATTAATAGATCTAAATGACTGTGAATTTATTTCAACGTGGTGTGGGAACACCACTGTTCCACTGACACTGCGGCAATTATATTGGTTAAATTTTCGGCAACATTATTTTATTGCTGACTTAAAAACTTATTGGGTGGTTGTACCAGAATCTATTTACAACGTTTCATCATCACCATCATCGTCATCATAGCCTGTTAAAAGTCACCTGCTGTACTTAGATCGCCTCATAGAAGGATATTTGCCATATTTGCCACGCCTGGCACACGGGTCGGCAACCACAGTTTTTTTAGAGTTGTTCATCAGAAAGACACTTCAGCCCATCTCCTGCTTCAATTCCTTCCGTCGCCTCCAATGACGTCCATGGGACGATATGGAGCAGTCGCTGCTCTGCGTGGCCTGCACCATGTTTTTATTTTATTTTATAGAATAATAGTTACAAACAAGCACACAGTCCACCTGATGGCGTACATCTACACCAATCCTCGATTAAGAATCAAAATGTAGATGTGTTGTCACCCTTGAGGACTGAGATGGAATGCTTCGTTTCCAGTAAAAATCGTCTCCGGTTTTCTACACTCACCATATAAAACAAAGCAACATTACGCTGCTATTTTACGCTGGTATTCTGTGAGGGAGTGGTCCTATCCCGGTCGAGCCGACTTATTCGTGCTAGAATTTAGCTCAGCTACGTGTATGAATGGTTTTAATTTATTTCGTAACAATTAATTGAAACAAAAATATCTGCTAGTAACCTTGCGTGAATAATTTAAATGATCTATGCAGAGTACACACTATATGTTCAACTCTTACAATTAATTCAGTGGATTATTCTAGGAAGCGATGCAGACGGCATCTCAAGGCTATTGATGTGTAGTTATCTAGTTGTTACAAAGTTAAACACGAAGTCGAGCTATAAAATGCAATAAAGGTGCTTACAAATTCGCTCTATTTCTGTCCGTCAATGTTGTCGTTCAACTGTTTAACAAGTGGTATAATTAGTCCACAGAATAGCTCTGACTCATCATTCTCTAAACCATTTCCCATTATCTGGGGTCGGCGCAATAGCTCTGACTATACTTGATAAACAATAATGAGCAGAGGTCACGTTCATTAGTAATGCAGCCTATCTATATATGGATTTCAATTTTAAAAAATATTAAGAAATTAACAGAAATAACCAATCTAATTTATAGGCATAAATTGTTGTAGGCTCTGCCCTGGTTCATTAATATAGCTAGATAATGCTCGCGGCTCAACCGCGTGTCTACTAAAACGGTTTCCTGTTTATTTTCTTGCGGTAACTATTCATTTTTTTTATCGTAAATACTATCTCATGTTTTAATAAAGATAAAATTAGGTCTATGTGACAACCGTTTGTGTGATTAAGTAAAATACATACAAACTCTTTTACTTATATTATGTGAAAAACACATTCAAAATACCCATTACAAGTCGGCATAGGCCACCCTCAAGGAATACCACTAAGTACGGTCCACCTGCATCCATCGAGTTCCTGCATCTCTGACCGGGTTGTGACACCATCCAGTGGGTGGCCGCCCTACACATTGCTTACCTTTACAAGGTTGCCACTCGAGAACTTTTCTTCCCCATCGGCTGGCAGTTCTTCGCGCTGTATGCCCAGGCCTTCACCACTTCAGCCTACAAATCCCTAGGCTGTGTCGGCAACTCTGATTCTATTACGGACATCCTAATTGCAGTCCGTTCGTAGATAAACCCAAGCGTAACTCCTCTCTTTAACTCTATGAGTAATCTTAAGCTTTCTCACTCTGCCAGCAATGAGGGACTACATAAGTATTGATTAGAATTCGAGCACTTAATAAATCTATATTAATTTATTTTATTTATATATAAATAAATAAGTTAACACCACATAATTGTTTTTGTACAGAGGAGGCGTTGTTGATGGACGTGTAAGTCATTATTAAGATAAAATAAGCCAACTTTTTCTAAATACAAAGCTCCAGACCATCAGACTTTTGTTAATTACAGTCTGTCAAAGTCCGTGCCTCAGACTATCAAGTTGAACTACGGTAGCTCAGGTGCAAAACATTCGCTATAAATTTGACTTGACATGAGAAGAGGCATAGTTCTCTAGTATTCATAAGTCTATAATATGGGCCTTTGCCCAGGAGTGGTCAAAAAAAGAAGATCCCCCGTCGAGGTAGGTGTTGCCCGGGAAGCAGTCAACGTACCTCCCCGGATAGTACGGAGTAGTAGATAGAAATTTATAGTAATTACTTCGGCTTTGCATGTGGTCCGACAACAGTGTCACCACATAATTTTTTTATAACTCATAAATTGGCTCGTAGGGGGTATATTTGCCATAGCTGCCACGCGTGGTAGCTGGTTCGGCAACGGCAGTTTTTTATTATTTTTAGTTGTCATCAGTTGCTTTGTGTCGCCTCTCGCATCACTCGCGGGCTGATGTGCGGCGGTGGATATTATTGCGCCGCCATACACAGCAACAAATAAATTTATACTCCATTCATTATTTTTAGCTTACGTGCTGAAATTGTGAACTGCATACGAGACTTTTTTGTAGAGTTAGGGTGACAATCGAGCACATAGTCCACCTGATGATAAACGGATGCTATGGCCCATAAATATCTAATGTAGATGCGTTCACCTATGAGGACTAAGACGGAATGCCTCGTTTCCAATTAAAGTTATGTTCTCTGCATTCATCATGCGAAACACTGCAGCTATAAGCTGCTATTTTAGAGCGTGGTCCTTCCCCGGTTGGGCCAACTCATTTGTGTAACCATAATATATCTGCGGCGAGGCTCTACCATATAAAAAACAACAGATCTTATCTTTACACGTCATCTCATCACACACAAGCCGCCAGACGTGTCCAGTTAGCCGGCACATAGCGCACTGATAGAATCACGTCACGCGATGCCCAATAAGAATATCTTCATAGCCAGACATAGCTGGAAATCATTACCACTCTAATCGATGAGACACAACTCTTAGTAGCCTTTTCCATAAGACATGCCTTATCTAGAATACTGCACTGCACTAGCAGTGCAGTATTCTAGATAAGCGATACTAGATTAAAGGCAAGTAAAAAAACACATTTGGTATGAAAACTATTTATTTGCAATTGTGACTGAAAACAATAAAATAGAAAATTACAGAAATTTTAAGATAATAATTACTTTATTTCTATATAATATTAGCTATGAACAATAATATTGAAATAATAATTATCTTTATATACAAAAATCAATTGCCGCATGTACGGAGACTACATACTCGTACATAATATGTCGGGGAAAAGTTTCTTCGTATTTTGTTTGTATAAAATTGAAGAAAAATCTTTTTAGTTGTACTGTTTGTGTCTACCTGGGTTCACTATCAATACGTAAGGACATTGAGAAAAAGTAAAGTAAAAAACCCTTTTTAAAACGCTTTTTATTTTTTATCTTTAGTGACTTACATTTTCTTAATCGATGGTTTTTCAAAAACTTTATTTAATCCTTTTTGATTACAAAATTTTATAGCAGTCGTAGGTTTTTACAAAATTTTTAATTTTCCTTTTAGTTTTACAGAATTCCTACTTTACTGTCTAAATATGCTGCCCATCTCTCTAGTTACTCAATACTTAGGAAATACTGAGCATGAAACAGTATCAGCTACTTCTGGAGAAGACTGATGTACCTCTAGAGGGAAACTTTTCCGGTGAGGAAGCTGTTGTAACCTAACTAGTAACTCGTCAACGCATACAATCTGACTATGTTAACTAAATTAACAAAGTAATTGTACGCGATAAACGCACATGATGATTCTAGGGAACCCAATATCTATGGATAGAAACCTTCACCTGCCGCTATTCCAGGGGACCTGGACAACGCAGAAAGTACAGTAGGTATCACACATAAAGTTGGGTGTGGATACACGAGTGATGTTAAGAATTAACATCAAGGTCAGCGAAGGATTAGTCAATGGCAGCATGGGAGTGGTGGATGGTAGTAGTTAGCGGTTAATTAGGTTGGACCTTTATAGTGCATAAATTGCAAGACACTCACTTGCTGGATCCAAAACTTAGACCAAATCTTGGACCCAAAACATTCGTCAAAAGGCAAGCTCATGTAACTCTTAGTATAGTACAATCTTTTTTAGGGTTCCGTAGTCAACTAGGAACCCTTACATAGTTTCGCCATGTCTGTCTGTCCGTCTGTCCGTCCTCGCTTAATCTCTGTGACCGTTAGCACTAGAAAGCTGAAATTTGGTACCAATATGTGTATCAATCACGCCGACAAAGTGGTAAAATAAAAATTGGAAAAAAATGTTTTATTAGGGTAGCCCCCCTATATGTAAAGTGGGAAGTGATTTTTTTTAATTTCAACCCTAACGTGTGATATATTGTTGGAAAGGTATTTAAAAATGAATAGGGGTTTACTAAGATCATTTTTTGATAATGTCAATAATTTCGGAAATAATCGCTCCAAAAGTAAAAAACAATGTGTCCCCCCCTCTAACTTCTGAACCATAAGTTTAGAAAATATGAAAAAATTCTGAAAAGTAGAACTTTATAAGGACTTTCTAGGAAAATCATTTTGAACTTGGATGGAAACGACAGTACCCACTACCGAGAGCAGTTGCAGGAGCGCGGAGCGCTGCTGGAGCGCGAACATAATGGATACCCACCTTTAAACTCATAAGTGGGAACACTTATTGTGACGGACGGAAAACTACGGAACCCTACAATGAGCGTGGCCCGACACGCTCTTGGCCGGTTTTAGTTATAATATTGGATGACAAACGAGCGTACAGTCCACCTGATGGCAAGTGAATGCTGTGGCCCATAGACATCCACATTTATCTTTAACTATGGATCAAAATGCAATATCGTTGTCACCCTGGAGCCTAAGATGGAATGCTTCGATTCCAGTAAAAAGGATCACCAGTTCTATACACTCACGCTACGAAACACAGCAGCATTACGTTGGTATTTTATGCTGGTATTCTGTGAGAGCGTGGTTCTACCCCGGTCGATCCGAGCCGTTCATGCTACAACTATAATATAGCTGTAGCGTGGCTCTACCACGTAATAAAGAGGTCTTTAGATCGCGTAGTGATAACTATTCTAAATCATAGAAAACGCTTCAACACTTCCACATAATAGCATGGCGTTAAAAGAGTTAGAGCGATTGAGAAGGACATTGTGCGGGTCATAAATCGAATAAGCCGAAGAAACGCACAAACCTCTCTATGATTTAGATCTGTTATTATGACACTAACATTGTGATTACTCTAAGAACCAAAATATGCTATGTGAGATCGACAAGTGCATCTGAATCGGCAAAGCTGTCCCGGGAAAAATCTCTACCAATCATTTTAACGAGAGTGAAATTTTTATTGTAGTACCCCTGGCAAGTTAACTCCATACACTCATCTTAAACCATCGCCGATGAATCGCTAACCTTTTATAAAAAAAACCATATTTAAAATGGTCAAACCGTTTTACGTGATAAATTGATAAATTCATTTGCACAAATATGTTTAGTGCAGCACCCCGTAGCAAGATAACACCATAACACATATTTAAGAATCATTACCGATGAATCATAAACCATTTACCGAAAACCGTATTAAAATTGATCAAATCCGAATAAATATATAAAAAAAACTTGTTCTAATGTAGCTATAACAAATTATGTACTACGTGGTCCGCAATAAAGGATTTATTATTATTATTATCAAATCAGAACCTCTGTTGCCGGTCGTATGTGACGCGCGGCGCGGTGTGAGTCATTAAAGTGCAAATAATTACGAGCTGTCTGCGATTCAGCTATTTCTTCTAAAACGAACTAAGTTAAAAACAGCCGTGTTACGGTCGAATCATAATTCCGATTTATTAACACTCTATTCTACCTTTATTTTTGTAAAAAATTAAGTCATTTTTATTAGGATTACATATTTAGGAGCATCGCTTTATTTATAACAATGTAACCGAATTACTATATGTTTTTGGTTTAACATGTTTTTCCCAACGCGAAGGTTTTTTTAATTAACAAGTGGTAAAGCGTTAATAACTTTCAATAATTACTATTGTTTTGCAATCTATCTTAAATAAAAATTATTCTATTCTTTTCTGGTACCTACATAATTTTCAAACATAAAAATACACACATTATATTTACTTTTTGAATATAGAATATAATGCACAATCAATTATTAATATGAATATGTAGCAAAATTCGCTTCACAACTCATTTCCATTCAAGTGGACTTATCATGACTATAAAGTCAAAACCAAGTTTCCAAATTCGAAAAATTGGAGTTGTTTTTTTTTTTTAATTAATAAAATAAATGATGTTTTATTCAAATTGGTGTAAATAACGCCACATTAGTTGATCCCATCCAGACGAAGTTGCTGGTATCAAATAAAATTTTAGATAAAAATAAATAAATATTTTAAATGGTTACATTTCACGTCACATGTGTGTATTTACTTTAAAAATGCCAAAACAAGTAAAGCTTGCACTTATGTAATTATCACCTCCACTACACAGCTGTGAAACAGCAATGTTTTCGTTAAGATTAAAAATAAGACATAAACAATAACCGAGACGCCTAATTAAGAAACCAACTCCGAATAAATTCGAAAACTATGCACTCATTAGTAACGAGTCATTACCAACTTAGCAAAGTTATGCGCTTAAACAAATTGCGAACAAAGTACCAGCCACGTCTCTCGAATACTTGGGAATTTTATATGTATTACGTATTAAAAGAGCCGCGGAAACTTGGTCACATGCAATACGCTTTAAAGCCCTTGGACTCAAACTTACTCAAGCTGCATAAAAATGGTAACTCTACGCCTGCCGCCACGCGTCTCGCACAGGTTCTGTGTTCTAGTACGCAGTAAACATTACTTAAATGAAATGTTTAATGAATTTCAACAATTAGCGTCCCACAAACAGGTAGATTTCACATACTCAACCAAACAATAGGCTTGAGCAACAAAAACAATACTACCCGAAAACTGGGCGCAGACTTGGTCTGCGCAATTTTTTATTTACTTATATATATATATATATATATATATATATATATATATATATATATATATATATATATATATATATATATATATATATAAGATAAGGCAAACGAGCACACGACTTACCTGACGATAAATGACCACCGCCGCCCATGAACAACTGCAAAACCAGGGGAATCGCAGATGCGTTGCCAGTCTTTTAAAAAAGAGAAGACCCTTTTGCGATGTGTGAGGATGTTCCATTCCGTCCATTAATTTCAGCCTATGAATTTTTTACGTGGTAGAGCCATGCTGCAGTTATATTTGTAGTATAGTTGTAGTATAAATGGGTCGGCTCGACCGGGGCAGGATCACTCATAGAATATCAGCGTAAAATAGTAGCTTAATGCTGCTGTGTTTCGTATGGTGAGTGTAGAGAACCGGAGACCCTTTTTACTGGAACCGTGACATTCCATCTTAGTCCTCACAGGTGATAACGCATCTGCATTTTGATTCGTGGTCGAGAATAAATGTAGATGTCTGTGGACCACAGCAACCACTTACCATCAAGTGGACTGTGTGCTCGTTTGTCACAATATCCTATAAAAAAATGAAACTCCTCCACAGAACATAGGCCTAACTCATAAGGGGGATTTCGCCACAGGTGCAACGCTTGGTGGTCGAGTTGGCAACGAGTTGGATGAATTGCACGCTTCAACACCTCCCTCTCCTTTGCACCATAGGACGACATCCATGCATACAGCAAGGGAGTGGAATAATTTGCCGTCGTCTATCTTTCCATCCGAATACAATCTGGGCATCTTCAAGGCAAGAGTGAATATACATTTGTTACGCTAAGATAGTGCGACTTACCGTCTGAGACTGCATCACCACTTACCACCAGGTGGGATTTTGGTCATGCACTGGCTTATAAAAAGTTAAAAAAAACACAGTTTTTGATAATTTGAATCAAGAAGATCTGCTGCCCAGCTGCCGCAACAGTTTCCCTCTGCCGCCTCCACCGCCACCCACGGGACGATGTGGGCTAGGGGATATTCTTACACCGCGGATACATAGTCTTAATTTACGTTCAGTATTAATTAATAGAGCCGTGGTAGCTCAGTGGTTAACGCTCGCTGTAAATATAACAGAACGCGAGTAACCCTGGTTCGATCCCCGCCGGCACCAATGAAATTGTTAATTGCAATTTTAAGTGCTGATTTACCACGTGCTCGGCGGTGAAGGAAAACATCGTGAGGAAACCTGCATGTCTAAGGAATAAGAAAAAAAAATATATTTCGAAGACATGTGAAGTCCGTCAACACGCATTTGGGCAGCGCGGTGGACACTTCCTTGCCCTAAACCCTCTCAGAAATGAGGGGAGGCCTGAGCCCAGCAGTGGGACGTATATAGGCTGTAACTTTACTTTACTTACTTTATTAATTAATAAGTTCGCGTGCCGGTGTCGTCGAACTGGCGCCAGTTACTTGGCACGGACTCTCGCGGTTACTCCATCGGCAACTTATAGGTGCGATTAGACCAGTCAATCAAAGTCGCGCGAAACGTCTACGGGTCGTTGTAAGACATATTTTACGCATACTGTACTTACTCGTATTACTCAAATTTGTAATGAGTTACCTTCCACAATGGTTGTCAAATAAATATAATATCCTAATCGATTTATTTATTCCACAACAATACCACAATAACCGATATGGAAACATAGACAGGACCATTACGTACATTTCATTTCATTCAACTTCCTGACACACTCTCACGCACACATTCATTCTTTCTTTAACAGCCTATAAAGGTTTATTGCTGGTCGCATATTTTTTTAAACTAAAACTAAGATGGAGCACCTTACAAAATGTAACTATACTGTTTCGTTATGTGAACGACGCAGTGGATCCACAACTACGTTGCCATTTGAAATATAGAGGTTGTGAGGCCTGAGCTATCCCGTAAGTGTCCGTGTTCGGCAGTAGCCACCACTATCAGCTGACGTCCATTTATTACAGTTACAGCACCCGTGGCAACGTGAGAAATACTTTCATATGTGGTTGGGACCCGGGGCCCTTCAGCGCACCAACCAAACGCTTAGCCACTGCGTTACGGAGCCTTAATGTTGTAGTTTCAGTAAGAGGAATATGCTGAGATGCTTATTCGTCTTCTTTTTTCAGCCTATTTAATTTCACAGTTTGCCAAGACCTGAACAACACGCCTGTTGGCCTTTATTTCTTAAAAGAGTTGTGCCGAATACGATCAGTCTTCAAGAGAAAAATGTATAGGTTTTTATTAGAGCTTGTGCGTAGTGGTAAGTAAACATGCATTTTTCAATAATTTATAATAAAATAGTTCCATCTTTACTTACTTCCTTACTAATGTATGCATAAATATAATACGTACCTCTGCTATCAGCTGGACTCTCTTTGATCTTATAGAGAATTTCCATCCAAGCTGATCATCATACCTATCAAGATGTCTTAAGGTCAAGCAAAATGCCATGTCCCACCAATGAAGCATAAACAGCATATTTGGTGAGACAGACCTCAAACGCTCTGTCCGACGATTTAAAAGAAACTACTATTATATCTGGCTAAAACTAAGACTTCTATATACAGCTAAAGAAAAATCTGTGTTTCCTTAATATATTTCTTACCATATTGATGAAATAAAATTAAAGACATACCGAGGAAAGTCTTGTTATTTTTATAGAGTTTTTTGATGGAAAATATTAAACTAAACTAAATAGGGAAGCTATTAACCCGCCTCAATTTAGCATTACAACAGATGTTTCGACATCATCTATTACTATTTGTCACCATTAAGACATATTACAACTGGCGCGTTTCGGACTCCCGCGTGCTCATTACATCTCAATTGTCTGATATAGTTGTTGATGATTTTAACATAACGTATGCATTTAAATAATAATTTGTATGTAATTTTTATATATAAAATCATAAGTCGTTAAGTTAACTAAGACAGTAAACGGTTTCAGACATAACATATGAAAAATTAAATCCTCGATTTCAGAATGTTAACTTAATACATTATTTTAGTTAATATGAAATCGATGTTTTAGCTTTTTTATTACATAAGTTATTTTTATACTTTTGATTGGGCTATTAAATAATACAATCTCATAGTTGTTGTCTGAATTAATATAATATAACGGAATAGAATAAAATATATTATACATTAATTTTGCCATCCTAGGAGTGTCATTTTTATCAATCCATGTAAGACACATCATTGTATTTAGTTAGCCGAAGGTTGCAAAATAATTTATATTTTTATTGTCATTTTTATTCTAAATTTATATGGGATCACGCCTAAAGTATATCCTATTCAGTTTTTATTTGTTTTATAAGCACATTTACATTATACACTTACATTAATACACTAAATTATATTAAAAGTAACAAATACGCATAAAACATTTAGACGATTGGTGAGTCTTTTTTCAAGACAGCATAGGAGTTGTGAAATATGTCGTAATGTAAAGATCGATATGCTTCATTTACACGAACATGTGGCAGAGATACGAATAACGACAAAAGACAAATCCGCAGCAATATGGAGGCGTATCAGTGAACAAGCATGTGTCGCCTATCTATGTAACCTAAAACTAATTCTCTAGCAATCAATTATCTAAATATACCATTAAACTCTATCCAAAATCCATTATCTTGGTATAAGGCCGATTAGAGATAGGAGTGGAGGTGATAATGCGATATCGGCAGATAGGAGACCGGACGCCACCGGCCCGCTCGAAACCACTACCAGCTTATCGTAAGCTACTGTGTCTCAGACACAAAAAATACATTTTTATTATCTTTTATTATTATTATTATTCATACCCACTCATACCTTAATGTGGGACATCATACATTTAACAAAAGAATCATAAATATGTGGAACAAGTTGCCTCAAGACGTGGTTGATACTCACTCTGTGATTAGTTTTAAAAAAACCGGCCAAGAGCGTGTCGGGCCACGCTCAGTGTAGGGTTCCGTAGTTTCCCGTCCGTCACAATAAGTGTTCCCACTTATGAGTTTAAAGGTGGGTATCCATTATGTTCGCGCTCCAGCAGCACTCCGCGCTCCTGCAACTGCTCCCGGCAGTGGGTACGTGCGCGAACATGGAGCGTGCAACATTGCACGCTCCGCGGCAGGCGCTCCGACTTTCCATCCAAGTTCAAAATGATTTTCCTAGAAAGTCCTTATAAAGTTCTACTTTTCAGATTTTTTTCATATTTTCTAAACTTATGGCTCAAAAGTTAGAGGGGGGGACACATTGTTTTTTACTTTTGGAGCGATTATTTCCGAAATTATTGACATTATCAAAAAATGATCTTAGTAAACCCCTATTCATTTTTAAATACCTTTCCAACAATATATCACACATTAGGGTTGAAATTAAAAAAAATCACTTCCCACTTTACATATAGGGGAGCTACCCTAATAAAACATTTTTTTCCAATTTTTATTTTACTACTTTGTCGGCGTGATTAATACACATATTGGTACCAAATTTCAGCTTTCTAGTGCTAACGGTCATAGAGATTAAGCGAGGACGGACAGACGGACAGACAGACATGGCGAAACTATAGGGGTTCCTAGTTGATTACGGAACCCTAAAAACAGACTGGAGAAATGGTGCAGAGATAATTCAATTTAGTGTGTTCGTGGCAAAAATCACAAGAATATTAAAATTGAAATTAAAAAAAGCAAATAAAAACAACAATATTTGTACGCCTACTATGAGTGTAAGCATGCCTGCGTTTGTGTGTGCGTGTGTGTGATAGATACACATACGCCGACTACAATTTTCTTTGCCGAAAAATCAAACCATATTTTCCTTGAATTGTGTAATGATAAAATTAGTATTAATTCATTAGTATAATAGAAATTTTTAGCACCCATGGCCACGGGCAGGACTTAGATGTTAGCCCGACTTCCACCTTCAGTTTTTGAATTAATTATTAATTATATAATAATAAATATATAATTAATATTAATTAATTGTTGGTCCGATTTACGCAGAACGAGCTTACAGTATCTAAATCCCTCCAGTGGCCATGGGTGCTGTAAAACACCCGAAACTTTGGGAATTAAAAATAAGTTAAAAATATGTTAAACGCGATAAAATCTTTATAAATAGTTTCAATGTGTAGTGTTCGCGTAAACTTAAGAAACCATTAGCTAGTGCGAGTCATGTTCTACTGGACTCATTTGTGTTTTGGGGGCATAAGAAAATGTATCACCCCATTTTATCTGCTGAGGATAGTAAAAGACGTACGTATCCTTATAGGGCGGGTCGGTGGTGCACTGACTGACTGACTGAGTTTCGGCGCAAGTGCTGCGGGTTCCTCTGCCACAAGGAGACAATGTTTGTATGGCACATAAGTAATTGTTCTGATTCGTCCGTATTACGTTAAAGTTACATTGGACTATATACTACTACTAACCTAACATAAACAAAAACAATTGTGAATAAACGCCTCCATGATACAGGGGGAAATCCTAGTGTTTTCCACACTAAGATTATTTTTTAAGTAATAACAATATTACGAAGATATTTTATCACGCTTTGGTACTTACAAAAATGACATTAAAATTTCTTAGGTTTACAACACTTTTTTATGGCAGTAGAGGCAGGCACACTGCAGTTACGTAATTGTTTCAGCACGAATTGGGTAAGGGCAACACTCTCTCAGAACATAAAAGAAGCGGTGCAGTGAGGCTGCGACGACACCAGAGGCGCACTTCCCTGGTAACGAGGCGTTCAACATCATAAAATAAATTACTGGAGTATTTTTGTGTGAAGTCAAATAAGGTCTCAGTTTCAGCTTAGTCTTCAGGGCAACGACGACCTGAACCCACTTGCCATCGGATGAAACGCGTGCTCGTAGATATCCTTCTAGAAACGTAGCACAGGAATTATATTATGCAACTTTTAAGTGGAAAGCGAATGTAGTTCACATAAGACAGGTCAATACTAAATTATAAATAAGCTAACGCTAATAGAGAATGGCATACTTCCCACAAGCCATTAGTCACTCCTACTTGAGAAGTTTTATTGTTTTAGTATTGTTTTAGTACGTGCTACGCGGCGCAGGAGTCGCGGAGCATCGCGTGTTGAGTAACCATCAAGTAAGCCCAGGAGCCGGTACCTAGACAGCTGCGTCCGCGACATTTAAGATTATCCCCCCCCCCCATTCGCCTCTGCTCGTCACACCACCGCAGCCCACATTCCTTCTGACGCACTGCACTGTGCAAGCACTGAGCAGTTTCCGCCGTACAAAGGTCGACCTACTGAGCAAGTTTTATTTCTCATTAACAACAAACCACATTTACGAGTACTTGGAACCAGACGTTGTCGGAACTGGTGGCGAGTTTCGTTCTGCTTTACTACGAACCAACGAAGAGGTTGTCTTATAAAAAAATAATATTATTGTTGTACTTGAGACTCCTGTTCAAGTTTACATTTTGTAGTATTCTAAGTACCCTAAATAAATATTATATATTACTAAGCATATGCATTTAAAAGTTAAAGTTACAGTCTACATACGTCTCACTGCTGAGAACAGGCCTCCTCTCATTTCTGAGCGTTTTAGAGCAAGGAAATGTCCACCGCGCTGCCCCAATACGTGTTGATGAATTTCACATATCTTCGAAATATTTTTTGTTTTCTTATTTCTCAGACATGTAGTTTATTCAAGATATTATCCTTCCCACCGAGCACGTGGTAAATCAGCACTTAAAATTTCAATTTAGAGTTTCATTGGTGCCGGCGGGGATTGAACCCGGGCTGCTCGCGTACTGTGAAATTTACAGCGAGCGCTTAACCCCTGAGCTACCACTAATACCAAGTAGTAAGCACATGAAATATAATTAATTTTATTACCAACGAGTTGAGTCGTGCTGCAGCTTATGTTATGGTTGCAGTACGAATGGATTGGCTCGACCGTGGTGCAGACACATATGTAGATCTTAGTCAAAATTAAACTCAAAATGAAAGTTAAAATAATAACCCCCTAATTTATGGAACTTTTTTATTAATTTTTAAAATACTTGCAAAGATTCTAACATTTTAATCATTCCATTAACCACAGATCATTGCGTTGGATAAAAAATTTCTATGTGAAAAAAACAAACAAATAAATGACAAAATTAGAACATTTAAAATTTTATGACTAGTTTTTTTTTTTTAACCTCAGATGAATTCAATGTTTTATTACACATTAAATACAATATTGAGGAATAACCTGAGGCTAAAATGTAGTGTATTTTTTTAATAAATAAAATGAACTCTTGAAAAGTTTTCAGAGGTCTATTACCAGTAAATCTGCTGTCTATAATCAGTAAATAGTGATTAAAACCCCAAAATACGCGGTATTGAATAATTTAGAAAATATTACGAAAACATGGAATTTAGACAAAGCATTTTTTTTGTTATTAGAACTAGACTTTGAATACAATTTCACCAGTTTTTAAACGGTGGTGAAGCCTTAGGTGGTAGAACGCACTTAATCAAAGCTATAAAAATATTTTTTTTCAAATTACGCAATAATAAAATAAAGAATACATATGCAATTGTATTTTGATTTTGTAGATATTCTTTCATAATTTCTTTCCTCCGTTTTATAGCAGACTAAATCTAAGGCAACGTTATACTTAATTCTCATTTTCTTCATTCTTAATAAATTAGATTAATAAGAAGTCTAGAATTTATTGTTACATACATTAGAGAAACTCGTTTAGAATATTAGACTGCGTCTTCATCAAGGTTCTATCCAATTTCCACATGCACACTTCATTCTAAATTTAAAAAAATTAAGAGGAACAATTTTAAACTATGGATATGTCGTAACGCTATTAGCTAAATTACTTTACCTTTTTTGTATCTTCTCATTTAATTGATTTTTTATGTTATATTTCATTAAGAGACATCAATATTTCTCCCATCATTATTTTTTGTACACTGATAGAGATCACTTTTGGAGTGATAAGTCCGCCTGTTGTACATATTATATTTTAGATTGAACTCTACTCGTTTTCTGTATTTTGGTAAACAATACAGAATGAATAAATAAGTAAAATATATCAATCTCAAATTCCAAAAAAGCTTTGTATGTAACTGTTTTTTTTAATGAAGCATTGTAACCATGCAATTAGCATAACTTTAAGTGAGATTAGGTAAAGGCAAGCAGAGCCACGTGAAGCGGCCGCGCAGGTGCCGGCCTAGCCATTAACGAGCGACTGGTCCCGGCGGCATTTTATGCATAATTCATCTGAAACGAATACGCACAGTGAAATAAGTTGCTACAACAAAAAGCCACAAATGCCGGTTTGAATTTTATTTATAATTATGTGCCGGAATGATGGTTTTGGTGTTTATTAATGAGGTTGGCGCGCCGGGCACGAAGCAACTGCTACGGCAACAGCGTGTCAAACTGAACACCGCAATTATAATTCTAATACATAATGAGGCATTCAATTGGATTTAAAACGATTTCAAATGTCATATCACTTATCATTTCCAATACAATACAATACAATACAACAGCTTTATTTCAGGCATCAAGAACTTAAAAGTTAGGAACCTAAAAGGCCGGGGAAAAGTTTCTTCGTATTTTATATACAAATTCAAGATTTTCTTTTCCACATATTTTTTTCAAAGTTTAATTCTATTTAATTATAATATACATGCGTCATTTTGTTCGATAGCTTTTTGCCATCTTTTGGGTAGTGACATGATCCCGTTGCTGTAGAAATCTTGTGATTATTGATCAAAAAATTGCGACTAGTAGTTTTGACAGTCCTCTCTTGATGTTAACCTAAAACTACCCAAAGTATTCCAAGAGACCCAAATAGGTGAAAATGTGAGGGTGCAAGATTAGAACCACTTGGTGGATATATTAATACTTTCCAGCTAAGTTCAAGTCAAGTGTTAACTCAAGTGGCCAAAGATGTGTGGGGTCTGGCGTTATCATAATGAAAGACCACTCATTTTCTGTTGATCAATTCAGTTTTTTTTTAAGTTTTTGCTTGAGTCTCATTAGTTGCTGGCAGAAGAGATCCAAATTGATGGTTTTGCCCGGCGGTAAAAGCTCGTGATAAACGATGCCCTTCCAATCCCACCAAACACACAGCATCACCATATTGCATGTTAATCCGGGTTTCGCTACAGTCAGTGGAGCTTAACTACCCTTTGATCCACTGTTCATCACCAGTGTTCAATCTTTTAAAAAAATGGTTCGATTTCATTACGTTTCAATAGAGAATCGCAAATGAGTACACCATTCATTAGGTTTCTTTCAGTGGGGTCGTGTAGTAACCAATATCTAGCTTTTTGTAAAGCCAGATTTTTTCAAACGGGTCAAAACTGCTTTGTGGTAAATCCTCAATACTTCTGTTACGTTGCAACTACTTACGTATATGTCGATCTTGCTCCACTTCTTCAAAAACGGCATCGGCTTTACCCGTATGAGGGCGACCAGAGAGAGCGGCATCTTTCATATCAAAATTGCCGGACTGAACCAACTGCGCTACTTTTACTGACACAGTCACACTGCGTTAGGTTCATAAACGCCACAATTTTTTTTCGCGGCTTGAGTCCCATTTTCCCTTTTTTGTAATAAAACTTCAGAATGTATCGACGAATTTCTTCGTTAGATTGACTCATCATGGCGGACTGAAAAACAATTGAAAAATGACGGGAAAGTGTTTTTTACTCTTATATTTTTCTTTTTCTCAATATCCTATATGTACTGATATTAAAACCAGCCAGGTGCAAAGAGATATTTCTTTAATTTTATACAAACAAAATACGAAGAAACTTTTTTCCCGACCTATAACTAAAACATGAACACAACACTGTTTAGGGAACTTTCTTCCTCGGCGTGTCTCCGTATTAGCGATACACTAACCCAGAGTGCCAGAAATCGGAAGCGAGGAATATGTTTTTGTATTTAGCAGGAATATGGATTACGTAGGATTTACAGTTATAAATATTTAAAAAGCTAATTAAAGTTACAGCCCATGTAATTTTAACTGAAGAGTACAGACCTAATCTCATTTCTTAGTGGATTTCAGGGCAAGGGAATGGCCGTCACGCTGACCCGTCGGACTTCACGTCTTTGAAATGTTTTTAATAAATATTTAATTGTAATAGATAAAATTCGATAATTATGTACATTTAAAACTATAGATAAATCATGATAAACAATGGAAACAATGTTTTGAGATCATTATTAAACAGCATTTTACAAATCACATGTTATTAAGCGTCATTTGTTTAATGATTTGACAATGCCAAGTCCAATGTAACTTAAACTGGTCTAAACTTTTTACTAAAGATATCCAAAATATACAATCGTTTAACGCCACTAGTGTCCGTGTGGGCATTTAGTTAGGTTCGTTATCGGACGTTCGGTTGCCGATAGAGATATCGGGCGGCGGTCGAGGCTGAATCAACAGTTGTGTGTCCCCACACCCCCCTCGCCGTGAACCCCACAGGCCCCAGGCTCGCCCCGGCGCCTGCTAACGAGCGCTCCGACAATATTGAATCCCATGTCAATTTGCACTTCACATAGCGCTGCGTCATATTACACATCCCCTTCGAAGTCACTCTAATGTCAAGAGATAACGGATGGGGTCACAACTTAATTCTAGAATAGGGTCACGTTGTTACTGACTCATGAAGATAATAGACCTAGACTGAATTAATGAATTAACATACGCCATAAACGTGGCAAGATCAGCCGATCAACGGTGAATAACTTCCAGGTTGCCGAGTGTGTGTCAGACGTACGAGTACACAACGGCTCAGTATGAAGGGTTGCTATGCAACCAAAATTAAGTATGTTATTACGACGTGACCGCGGATTTCATATTTTACAATACAGGTAACTAGAGCAAACATACTCGTTTCGAATATCTAAAAATTCACTGTATGATTATCTTGTTGTGTCATAAGTTTTCGTTAAACCGCGTATTTAGGTCTTGCATTTAAATGTATTAAAAAAAACAGTCTTTAACAGAGTAGAACACTTCAATTTTATCAATACCGAATAAATCGATGCATTAATATATATATATATATATATATATATATATATATATATATATATATATATATATATATATATATATATATATATAATGAGGTACGTACCTCATCATCATCATCATTACAGCCCTTCACAAGTCCACTGCTGAACATAGGCTTTTCACTGTATTTCTAAGGTTATTGCCCTAAGGTTGACTGGAAAAATACTTTAAGCTTTACGTTCGCCTTTTGATTCTGTACCGTTTTTGTATGATTTAATAAAGTTGAATAAATAAAATAATTAATAATTTTAAAGAGAATCAGTGTATATAATGTTGGTTAAAAGGTATTGAAATGCTCCAAATTGAAAAACGATATTCTACAGCTTTATTGTAGCTGCTGTAATATTGTAGCACAGTCTGGAGGCCACATTATGCAACGCACGTTCTAAAACATAATGAGATCAAAATAATCCGTAAAAACTAGTTTCATTAAAATGTGTAGTGTCTGAGTAAACATAAGAAATCATTAAGCTAGCGTCAAAATTGAGCGTGTAAGTGGGAATTCGCAATTTTTTTTTAGTGAGATTGAATACTTCCAATATGAGCCTGAGAGTTTTGTAGTATGATTTTTTTTTGTTCTTCTTTGTTGTTGTTGGTCACAAAAGTCTTCCTTTCCTTAATCTAATATTAAGGAGAGGAAGACTTTTGTTTTTGTACTGCATTTCTTCATCGTCTGTATTTTTTTGTCTCGCTAATATCAAAACAGCTCGACCAATATTGATGAGAATTTATGTATGTATTTGAATGAGTTCTCAGATGGTTCAGATTCACATTTGCCCGGTAGGTGCCACGGTAGTCAAGATCCAGAAGATACCCACGCTGATGAAATCAGCTAGACGTTAGGCAACAAATTCTTTCGTATATTGGATTTTTTCCCGCTAAAAACTTATCCAAATTCTGGAAAAAGTAGAAGTCTGTAGGCGCAAGGTCGGGTGAGTACGGCAGATGCCGGAGAGCTTCCAACCCTAGCTCTTGTAACTTAGAGACCGTCTGTTGTGCATAATGAGGCTGCGTGTTGTCGTGCAGGAGCAGCGGAGACCAGCGCTTTAATAAAGTTGGTATAAGTGTATCTACAATATAAATATAGACTAAACATACAGCGGCGGTGTATATGGTCTGTATACAGTCCCGCGGGTGGCGTGACGGGCGACAGAGTGAAAGTGAAACATAAGGTGGGCACCGGCATCTTCGTGATAACAAGTGGAAATAATAAAGAAACCGTGATTGCCAACCCGCGTGCCAAGCGCGAAAACTATGACAAACTCCTCCCATGACTTGCATAGACTATAACGTATGGATAAAGAATAAATAAATAAATAATAAAATATATATCCCTACTTTTATATTTGGCCTATAATGGAATTTCTACTTCTTTGTATGAATGTTTTTATACTTAGAACTAAAGATTTCACTGCTTTGAGATAAGGAATAACAATTCTGCGCGTGTAAACGCACTGGAATGTTCAGAAGCTGGACAACTTAAGCAAGTGAGTGAAAGAATTAAGCACTCCGCACCGAGTGACGCATCTCATCTTTATTTACAATTACAACCACCGGCCGTTTTTTGACTTTATTTAAATCTTTTGATCCTCGTGAAATGAATCCGATATAATGTTACATCTGACAAAATATTTTTTTTTTTATTTGACTTTCATTCGAATTACATACCTACGTTTCTAGAGTCGTACGTTCAGACATTCAGTTTACAATCAAGTACTAAATTCGACAAGAACAGACGTACACGAAAGCGAGGAATAAAAACGAATAATTTTCAAAGATCCTAACATCAATGTTAGGAGTATCAATTAAATCCCTAATTCTAACTCCCAGTATTAATCAACTGAATCGTGGTCACTTCTCGTATTAACATTTTTAAGGTGACTGAAAAACTTAATATATGAATTGATTAAAACTATTTTGACGTATTTTATCGTGTTTTATTTACTTATATTTAACTCCCGATATTGAGTCTATGCAGAATTAGCTACCTGCGTAAATCGGACCAAAAGTAATAATTAAAAAGTCATCTCAGTTCCCCGTGAGCATTTCTTATTTATTATAAATGGGCTTACATTTGACCTCCGTCTGGACTGAGGGCTAACGCATGGTTTAGACGGAGCCAGTGTTGGCTGCCAGTTTCACTAGCTGCGAGCGCTGGCTTGTTATTGGCCTTGTATAAACAGTTTTCCAACACATGCCAGTGCTGGCTGCCAGCGCTGGCGGGAATAGAGTGCCTGCATATGTTTCAAGCCAGTGACTTCCGCCCGCGTGCCCCGCAACCCCCGCGCCAGAATAAATAATGTGTAATATAAAAATTTAAATTGCTATATTGGATGTATGTACTATATGATAAAAATTATTTTCCGTTAAAGTTTAAAAAAATCATTAATGTAATACAACGATTTACAAAAATAATCTCTGAATAAAATGAATCCATTTGGCCTCATCTAAACAACACGGGCCAGGCCAACGCAGGCTTGTATGAGGACTGGCGTCAGCGTTACTGGCTTTGTCTAAACCTTGCTTAATATTAGATCTACGATGGAGCGATTTTGCCCAGGAGAAGCCTTTTCACAAGCACTTTGATGAGGTTCAGGTTATACGTACTCTGAAAAACTGACGCCGGCGGGGCATTCCACTCCTTGGCTGTGGACATTATAAAATATGACTTATAGCGCTTAGTGCGAATATTCGGAATGAAGTACCAAGTGTGGATAGAAACCTGTAGCGCGTCTGGTACTCCAATAATAGAATTGAGGTGGAGATATGAGCTTATGAAGCTTATAGGCACTTTATTACACTCTCCGAAATATAATCTGTAGAAGATCGACAAACAAACAACTTGGCATCGGTGAGCTAAATTGTGAAGCTTAGTTTCCACCAGCTTTTTGTCGTCAATAAGCCTTTTGACTGAGCGTTGTACTGAGTCTAGTACGGCAAACGTAACGCATATTTTGTTATGTAATCTAATGTCAATCAATTAGAAAATAAACAAGTCTTATAATTCAATGTCTGTAGTTATTTTAACGTTAATAACAATATGGATTGGATGTCTAGCTAAAATTAGAGAACGACTTTATATAGTGAAATTTAGGTATGGCCACATATAGAGAGTAGAGTACTCATTCACGTTGTGAGGCGTGTAATTAACGTTTTGAGTACTTTCAGAAAAAATTTAAGAACAAATTGTTTCTCCTTCTTTATATTAGTAATCATACTGTTGATGACGATGTGGTTATAAAATAAATAATTTAATTAGTAAAAGTTGTTAATTTGTGACAACCCTAACCTCCATGCGCTGGTTAGTTAATCTGAAAGTCTGATTTAAGTAGTGAAAAATTCAAAATATGTGACTTTACCTCGTTAGAGCAACTAAAATATTAAAGCACCCGAATATAATCTCATTTTAGCTTTATTAATAGAATGTGGTGAGAGACCACAAGTAATACAGAAATTACGCAAATTAAGTTTTCGAACATTTAAAGGCCATTACGAAATGACTTCCGTGTAGTGATTAGGTTTTGATGTTTTAATTGAAATTAGTATACAAACGCTCTAGAAATTAAACAAGTCATTCATAACCAATTTTAGAGAAACTTCTGGTGTTCAATGTAGACTAAATATAATATGTAATTTTAGAACTGCGACCTTTTTTCACTCTTGTTGATGTCATATGGTTTACCATAATACTTTAGTTATTAGTAGAAAGACCCAACCAAATGTCACAACAATACTCCATGCATGCTCGGACTTGAGTTTAGATAAAGTTAGAAGCTGCCTGGGCGTGAAGTATTGCTTCACTTTATTTAGAATTTTAGAATATCCAGTTTTTTCGGCACTTTTTGCTTTTGACTCAATGTTAGCGCCAAAGTTGAGGTTAGCACTCACCTGTATACCGAGAATCCCGGAGATGATCAGTATCTTCTACTGATGTACCTCAGAGAGTAGGAGCCAGATAAACGGACTTCGTTTTACGAAGAACAGACAGGCCTGCATTTTAGCTGCGTTGAAAGTGGTCAGATTGTTGTCACCCTATTGTGACAAGACTCCGCATTTATCCGCTACACCTGGCCTCTCATTCAGAGAGGCCAGGTGTAGCGGTCTTTTGCACAGAATATGAATCTCTTTGTGACTGTGCTGTCATCTGCATACTCAACTGGTAATCGGGCCGTGAGTGTTGCAAAGCTGCTCGCGTGAATATAAGAAATCATTAATATGCGACATTTTACGAATATTAAATACCTTGTGAAAAACCGTTGAATTGCGTTAACCTATCCCTTAACCCTCCGATTGCAACAAAGCATAACGTTTTCAACGTTTAATTCCTTGTACGTTGTTAGCAAGCCCGAGCACGTCCACGGACGGCTAGAGAGATTAACGATTACAATTAAAGTGAGAAGTTATGACGTTTACGGCAAATAAGCTGCGCGCTCGTGTCACGGTCCGGCGGCCGAGGGGCGGGCGACCGCGTATACGTTACCGTACGTTGCGCGTTGTATAAACGTACCTGTTACTTGTAGAACTTCCTTACTTACGGTTCAGTTTTTTTCTTCGTCTAATCCAGTGTAAGGTTGTCATTGATTGTTTATTTTAATTTAACAACGTCCGAAATTATAAGTCGTGAGGAGTGTTACCAATCCGCTTTTTAATTTTGTATGTGATTAAGCCACGCAGCAGCGCAAATGCGTTGGCTTAAGCGAGGAAGGACCACGCTGTTTAGCAGAATACCAGTGTGATAAAGAATATAGCTGCTGTGTTTTGAATGAGGAGCGACGCTAGATTTTAAGCGTGGTAAAGCCACGCTGCAGCTATATTATATATGGGTCGGCTCGACCGGGGAAGGATCAAGTTCTCACAGAATACCATCGTAAATATTATGGTATATTACTGCATAAATGCTTACTCGTCACTTATATTATTGCATAAATGCTTACTCGTCACTCCAGCCTCAATACTTTTAAGCAGCCCATGATGATGTCCTGTCAAATTGTGGTATCACATTTGCCTAATATGATATATATGCAATACATATATATATATATATATATATATATATATATATATATATATATATATATATATATATATATATATATATATATATATATATATATATATATATATATATATGTAAAATAGCTAATTTAACGTCACTTGTGTGTACGTGTAATTATGTATAAAATATTTATGTTATGGACCAAGTGATCCATCCGGGCACTGTTTTAAATGCCCGGGCAATACGAATAATGACAAGTTGAATCAGGCTATGTGTGTAATTATAGTGACCTCTTCTCGTATTTGTCATATTATAATTTTCTTGTTTTGTCTGGTATTGCGTCCATTGCATGCATTATTATAAAATATATTTTCAATAATTTATTAATACTGAATTAAACTTCATTATTTATTACATTGTCTGGTCATTATGGATATTGGTGCGCAATTTGATATATTCTAACCTTACCTAACCATGTTAATTACTTTTAACAAGACAAAGTTTTAATAAGTCTGTACCCGTGTTTTAGCGAAATAAATGATTTGATTTGAATACAACAAGTTAATAATGCAACAAATCTTAAATTAAAAAGTGTAAAACTGTACAGGAAGGGAAAAACCAAATTTCACTCAAAGAGCAGCAATTTAGTATTCCTTCCTTTGCATTACGAAGAAAAAGTGCCTTTGATGAAAAACTTTATTACGGTTGAGTTTAATAGTTAAATATTTATTCTGTCCAATAAGTAACGGATTTTATTCATAAAGCCCGGTCAAATTAATTATTTCAGTCATCGCATACCATAAACGTAAAGCACATAAGTATGTTCTAAAAGTAGGTTTTTCGCATGAAGTCGTTTCTAACAATCATATTAAGGATATAAATTATATAAAAAGCACATTGTCAGAAAGATAAATGATTGTTAAACTTATTATTATTATTATTATTATCATTCAATCGATTAATTGCTATTTTTACATTAATAAAGTGGTTTTAGTGGCTTATAGTGTAGGCTTATCAAGTCCGCATGGAGAGATAACACCATAACTTTCAAATACATATCAATTGTTCAACTCAATCTAAATTTTAATCTCTTCATCTACGAGTATCATGTGGGAAGCCATGGAATGTAAATGGCTGTTTAGTTATAATTGTTTTTTTTGGGCTGAGAAGTGTTTGTTTTTTGAGCAGCCTTGTAATAATATATTTTACTAAATACAGATACACTTCGACTCACTCCGGGCTCGGTCGCCGCGCCGTCTGAAAGTATGTATCAAAAACTAAATTTCATACATACTTGATCAAGGTAAGATATTATTATTATTTTTATAATCACAAATTTCCATTACAATATATTGTTTCGCTAAAAGTACGTAGAATTTATATATAAATATACTTATAGTCTTGTATTTTATGGAGTGTCCTGAAGGTGTACTTTGGTGAATGCTAAATCAAAATACTGGTTATGACTAGATGAAAAACTTTTTGAAAACGAAATAAAGTTGATGAGAAAAAAAATTTACGAGTCAGGTAAAAAGAGTAGTTCTAGGATAGTGCCCGAGTACAAATACCTAAAAATTAAAGTAATAGTAAAGTTGATTGCTGATCGTTTTATGCTAATTCTGTTAAAAGTTTTATAAAACAAAAAAACAATATTAAAAAATTTAATATAAATAATGTAAAATTAAAAAAAATATATATATTTTCTATTGTAGATTGAGATTTTTTTTACATTTTCACGATCATATGAGCATTATGAGTCGTGCACTTTTGGATTTTCCAAACGTTTTTTATTGACGTTTGACATGAAATTATCGTAAAATTAGAAGTAATAATAATAGTTATTTGTGAAAACTTGTGTGATGACATGAGTGCTTAAGGCATGCACATTTGGATTTACCGAATTTTTTTATCATATTGCCTACCCAGTTGACCAATTACTTGACTCAGTTTACTCCGAAATAGAAAAACTCATGGCCTAACCAAATTTCGTTCGAGAAATAAAAGCTCATCGCCTCTGGTGGCTGGATTATGTAGATTATACATAACATAAACACTCACGCCTGTCACCCAGAGGGGTAGGCAGAGACTACAGACCTCCATTTGGCACGATCCTGACACACCCCTCTCGCCTCCTTCACATCCATACACCTACGCATACATGCTCGTCGATTAAGGGTACTCCTAATTTGGCTCGTTTTCAATAAATCGCCAATTTGTTCGATAAATCTTCGCCTAGGACGTCCCTTTCCGACTCTGCCATTCACTTCTGCAACATAAATTTTCTTTGTCACTCTTTCCTCATTCATTCTTTCCACATGACCAGACCACCGAAGCATTCCTTTCTTAATCCTGGTCACAACATCATCTTGCAAACCACACTCTTCTCTTATTACACATTTTCTTACCCTGTCGTTCAGATTCAGTCCTAACATACTCCTTAAGGACCGCATTTCTACTGCGTTGATTCTACTCTCGTGCTTCTTCTGCCACACCCAACTTTCACTACCATACGTTAAAGTAGGGACCAACACAGCATTGTGAATTGCCATACGAGCCTTTTTTGACACATTATGACTCTTCACAATAGAGTGCAGGGCCCCATTTACTCTATTTCCCGCATTCACTTGTCGTTCTATATCCTTATCATATCTCCCATCCCTGCTAAATACGCAGCCCAAATATACAAACTCATCTACTTGCTCGATCAACTCCCCTTCTATTTTTATTTCACAAATCGTTTTACTTTCTTCTCTTTCAAAAACCATAACCTTCGTCTTACTTGCGTTCACTTTCATACCCC
The DNA here is from genome assembly GCA_036936625.1 of Parnassius smintheus behrii. NCBI lineage: Eukaryota > Metazoa > Arthropoda > Insecta > Lepidoptera > Papilionidae > Parnassius > Parnassius smintheus. Next base: position 53,554,622 of record JAUPFT010000011.1, read on the forward strand.
TTTCTTTTAATGATCTGTTCACTAATGTAACCATCTTTTGCAGCTCGGCCGCCGACGACGCATGGATAACTTGATCATCGGCGTACAAAAGGCATTTGACGGTTAACTCACCCATTCTTAATCCGCAATTTTCAACTTTCAAATTTTGCAAACAACTGTCCATAAATAGGTTGAACACTCACGGGGAAGCCACACAGCCCTGTCTGACACCTTTATGGATGTCAAACCAGTCCAAGTAGACCCCGTTGATCCTAACACAAGCACTAGCGTCCCTATAAAGAGACTCCAATGCCTGTATCAAGCCAGCGCTCAACCCAAATGAGTTCAGTGTTTGCCATAGCACATCCCTATCCACTCTGTTATAGGCCTTTTCCAAGGCCATGAACGCACAAAAAACCTTTTGGTTTTGGCCAAAAACTTCTCCGCGATCATGCGCATGGAAAAGACTTGATCTGTACATCCCATTCCATTTCTAAATCCCGCTTGCACATCCCAAATTTTTCCATCAGTTTCTTTCATGACCCTTTCAATCAGTACCTTAGCATACAGTTTTCCCACAATGCTAAGAATTTGACACAATGATAAGAGATTATATGGGAGAATATTAAAGTGCAAATAGAGCACGTTTGGGTCCACGGACTGTCCGACGTCCAGTTGGTCGACCCCAATATCACTGGAGCGACCAGAGGGAAGCTGACCTACGCGCACTTTAAGCTGAAGACAACTAGACAGAGCTTGCGCAGGACAGAGAGAAGTGGCGTGTTCACGTGTCAGAGGCTAGGGCCCACACTAGGGGCACTGCGCCACGGGAATGAGTCACTAATATAGCCTACTCACATTGAGCATTTTTAAACTGTCTGGACATTATGAATAATGCCCTATTAATCGCTTGTTCCACAACATTTACATAAACAAGCGGGAGTACGACACTCGGACGGCCTGTCGCACGCATGACACAGCGCGTGGTATTTTTAGTGCGACCGCGCAGCGATAGCGCACACACACATTCTCATTGATACAACATATGTATACACGCACACACTGACAAACTGATCGCGTCGGCACTATTGCTACTAAAAATAATGCAGCTTGACGAGTGGTGGGACGTCGCTTGTAAAACAATTGTCTATGTAACCACTCTGACAACGACTCAACAATAGCTTAATTACTGTATTAATATTTTTACATGTTAGAACCACGCTGCGGCTATGTTATGATTGTAACACTAAAGGATCGGCTTCACCGGGAAAGGACCACGCTCTTACAGAATACCAGCGTAAAATAGCATCTTAATGTTGCTGTGTATTGTATGGTGAGTGTAGAGAACCGGATAACCTTTTTACTGGATACGAAGGATTCCGTTTAAGTCCTCAGGAGAGACAAACCCATCCCAATTTTGTTTAATTGAAGTTAAATATAGATGTTTATTTGTCAAAACATCGTCAACAGCGTCATTACCAACAGATGGACTGTGTACTCGTTTGTGACAAACGAGTACACAGTCCATTTATTCTTCAAAAAAAACACATGAGGATTAGTGCGTGTGAACGTAGATGCTGTAACTAAAAGTCATAAGATTTCAAAGTAAAAAGCAGATGATCATTGCAAAAACCAAGCCCAAGGAATTTTCCTTCACCGTAGAAAGTAAATTGCCTTTGATGTATGGCTCGCCGGTTTAGACCACGGCAATACTTTTCGAATATTATCGTAAGCTATAAATAGAAAGAAACATTTAGTACCCCATACGTTTCAGCTCTCGTCAATCACTTGTCAATTATATAAGACACGCAGGCAGCTACAGAAGTCACATGTTTGCATAAATACTGACCCCGCCTAAAATTAAAATCACGATACCATCCATTCCATTTGGATGACTGACGGTTCCCCACTGTGCGATTTAAAAGAAGTTTTCGTCCTCGTACAACTTTCTTGTGGAATCGACTACCACCAAAGATTTTTCCGGACCGATACGACTTAGGGGCGTTCAAGGAAAGAGCCTACTCCTTTTTATAAGGCTGGCAACGCATCTGCAATTCCTCTGGTGTTGCAGTTGTTCATGGGCGGCGGTAATCACTTACCATAAGTGGAGCCGTATGCTCGGTTGATCGGCTGCGAGATACATACTTTGATCACTTAGCCATATTATCAAATTGTAATTATATATTTATAAAATAAGACTAATTGACTACACTAGTCTTTTTGTTATCAAACTGAAGTGACATAAGTACTTACTGGAACGCTTGATGGTAAGTTAATACTGCAGTCTATGGACGCCACCAGCCAATTTCATACAAAGAAGCTAAGCTACAGATGTGTTTTCACCCCTGAAAATTAAGATAGAATGTCTCACAGCCTGTAATTATATTGGCTGTCTGTACCTTCCAGACCGGAACACACACACAATGCAAGCACTGCTGTTAGTCGGCAGAAACGAATATTCTGGTAGTAACCACCAAGACCTACTTTTAAGCAAAAGTCGTACTTCATAATTAAGAACAACGTCACAGTTGAGCTGATATACGTAACAGGGAATGAAAGGATTAAGGTTTAGTATTAGTTATTGAACTATTAGAACTTAGCCCTAAGTGCTCGCTATAACGCACTACATATGTTTGTGTAAAATTAAAATTAAATTATAACATATACTACATACCATTAGAAATTTGTACTTACACATTCATACATACATATAGATAAAGAGAGAAATAGAAACATAGAGTAGCTTTAACAAATCGAACAGATTATTACTTTATAACGATTTATACTAAAAGTATTGTTATGTTACCTGTTGACATTTGAAAGACGCTTTTAAAGGAATTAAAAACATCCCTAACAGCTTGAAGCAGAACATTAAAATGGAAACAGAACAGAAATATAACCATTTTTATTCAATATTTATATTAAACAAAAACGGTTTAAAAACTATACTTATTAAAAGTCACTGTTTTGCTTAGTTTACCACGGGTTCAGAAAATACCTCTGCCCTGGGAAGAAAAGAACAGTTTACTATCATTAAAGTTACTAAATAATTAACATCACAAAACGAATTAGAAATAACATGGTAGTCATCTCCTCACTTCCAGGGGTTACTATCGTTCGTAAATTCCTTAATATTACCTAAATAAACATTTTTATACAATCTTTGATAAAGTTATTAAACTTGGCGGTGTGCATTGTGCATTACAAGTGCATTTTGTATATTTTTACTTTCATTATTTCAGGAATCCATAAATAGGCATAGACTATTAGACTATTAAACTGAGTTGTTTCAACAAGTATTCGCTTAAATTTTCATTAGATAGAGCACAGATCTTACCATTGTGTGAGTGTCGAGGTGTGGCTGGGGCTGGGTGCCGGCGCAGTTCAGGTGGCGCTCGACAACAGTTTGCAAACAGAGGCGCGGGACGCAACTCAGTGGTTCGAACCTTTTCTACGCTGAATAAATATTTACTAAGCATTTTTAAATATACCCAGTTTAAGTCGAACGTATCATGTTGTTCGAAATGTAAAAGTATTTTGTTTTTATAAATAATATTTGATATTTAAAGGTTGCTAACAAAATAGATACATGACTTAATTTTTTCACATCTAATGGCGAACTTTGTGTCATTACTAATAATATTAAGTTTATTATTTATTATTGATATAATTATGATTGAATGCCTCGTTGATCCAGTGGTCGTCAGCGCGGCTACCACCGTGAGGTCTCGGGTTTGAATCGCAAGATAGCCTAAAAAAATCAGTTATTGAGTTTTTCTGTCAAGAATTTCTCAGTAGCGGCCCGAAGTCAGGAAGCAGACTACAACCCCTAAGAAAGCACGTTGATCTTGAGCCGTTGATCCTTTACCAGAACTCTCTCCGGTCGTGTCGAATTACCGCTCTATCGGACTATCGGAGGGAATAGAAAGTGTATCTGTCCTTGTGCACACACTCGGGCACTATAATCCTGCCCTGCGCAGATCTACGTTGAGACTGGTAGTCGTGACCGAAATTCGGTCCGGAGGACATTTTTATTATTATATTTATTGATTAAATCAAATTTTCTTCAAAATTCACAAGTCACTAACCAACTAAAACACAAAATACGATCAAAAGCAACCTGCATCAATCCTTAAGGTCGTCACGCCATCTAGTATGTAATATATTTATATGTTATTGTATTTTAATGTCCCAGTTACTGCTCGATTTCTGTCAAATCTTTTTGTTTCAGATATTCGTCGCTTTATTGCAGGTAGCATATGCCTAAAAGACAAGAATTTGCAATCCCTGAAAAAATCCATAAGTTGTAAGTATATAATTTAATATTTTTAGTTTTATCTAAGACTTTTATACTTAACACTTCATCATCATCACCACTACAGGCCTTGAAAAGTCAACAACTGACCATAGGCCTATCCTATATAAGGAATGCCACAAAGCACGGTACTGAGCCACCAATAATTTGATTTTATAACTTTCCGTACATTAATCTTTGAAAATTTCAAATTGATAAACGAGCTATCACTTTACTGGTAAAACTACGCTATGGCGTATTATGTCTACAGCATAAACGACCGGCTGAACCGGACAAGGACTGCAGTGTGGCATGTGAAATGAAAAGAAAACACGTGAAATAGCAGCATAACGCTGTGTTTCGTATGGCAAGTGTAGAGAAACCAGAGAGCCTTTTTACTGGTAACGAGGAAATCCATTTTACTACTCAGGGCCGCATCGCATCTGCAGTTTCATCCGTAAACAAGGATTAATGTAGATGTCTATGGGCAACAGTATTCACTTACCATCACGTCGAATGTCTGCTCATTTGACACCCTTCTATTTATAAACTGAATGAATGTGGCTACTGTTACAAAAACTAACACTTCAAACAAGATTTACAGTTTGCAAACTCTAGGACTGAGATGATGCCTTACATTAGTACTACATATATACATAGGTTATACAAAGATAATGTGACTATTTTTAAAAATAGATCAAAAATTAAATTTTATAATAATCCAATGCTCGCATAATACATGATGCTCACGAGAGCATGTCGTATGCAGCATGTGTTATGATGACAGCACATCTACACCTACTTGATTTAAATTGTTTATGAAAACTACGCCATGTAGCGCCATGTAGTGGAATAGTGGATTCCGCAAGGCATAAGGGAATCCACTATTCCGATAGCCTCCCGTGGGTGGTATCATTTTAAATTAATCATAAAATGATTGATTAAAACTACTTTTATGGATTTTATCGCGTTTTATTTATATTTAATACCCAACGTTAGCAGTAAAAGTAGTTTTAATCAATGTATAGTACATACATACATACATAAACACTCACGCCTGTCACCCAGAGGGGTAGGCAGAGACTACAGATTTCCATTTGGCACGATCCTGACACACCTCTCTCGCCTCCTTCACATCCATACACCTACGCATACATGCTCGTCGGTTAAGGGTACTCCTAATTTGGCCCGTTTCCAATAAATCGCCAATTTGGTCGATAAATTTTCGCCTAGGACGTCCCTTTCCGACTCTGCCATTCACTTCTGCAACATAAATTTTCTTTGTCACTCTTTCCTCATTCATTCTTTCCACATGACCAAACCACCGAAGCATTCCTTTCTTAATCCTGGTCACAACATCATCTTGCAAACCACACTCTTCTCTTATTACACAATTTCTTACCCTGTCATTCAGATTCAGCCCTAACATACTCCTTAACGACCGCATTTCTACTGCGTTTATTCTACTCTCGTGCTTCTTCTGCCACACCCAACTTTCACTACCATACGTTAAAGTAGGGACCAACACAGCATTGTGAATTGCCATACGTGCCTTTTTCGACACATTTTGACTCTTCACAATAGAGTGCAAGGCCCCATTTACTCTATTTCCCGCATTCACTCGTCGTTCTATATCCTTATCATATCTCCCATCCCTGCTAAATACGCAGCCCAAATATACGAACTCATGTACTTGCTCGATCAACTCCCCTTCTATTCTTATTTCACAAATCGTTTTATTTTCTTCTCTTTCAAAAACCATAATCTTCGTCTTATTTGCGTTCACTTTCATACCCCTTTCTTTTAATGATCCGTTCATTAATGTAACCATCATTTGCAACTCGGCCGCCGACGACGCAAGAATGACTTGATCATCGGCGTACAAAAGGCATTTGACGGTTAACTCACCCATTCTTAATCCGCATTCTTCAACTTTCAAATTTTGCAAACAACTGTCCATAAATAGGTTGAACAGCCACGGGGAAGCCACACAGCCCTGTCTGACACCTTTATGGATGTCAAACCAGTCCGAGTAGACCCCGTTGATCCTAACACAAGCACTAGACCCAAATGAGTTCAGTGTTTGCCATAGCAAATCCCTATCCACTCTGTCATAGGCCTTTTCCAAGTCCATGAACGCACAAAAAACCTTTTGGTTTTTGGCCAGAAACTTCTCCGCGATCATGCGCATGGAAAAGACTTGATCTGTACATCCCATTCCCTTTCTAAATCCCGCTTGCAATGTATAGTGTTGTCAATGTATAGTGTTCGCGTAAATATAAGAAATCATTACATAAAATGGTTGCGTAATTACGGTATTATACTAACGAAATTTATGTTTCAAAACGGCTTGTATTGATCCACTCCTGAATACGGAAACTTCATGAATTCATTAAATGGATGGCATGACTTCAAAGATTACCCAATACCAAGCTAGGCAGGTGTGTGCAAAGTTGATTCCTGGCAATAGTGATGTTCCTTCTTTTATCGGTCTATGAGATTTACGTGGTAGAGACATGCTGCACCCTAATAGTTGTAGCACGAATAGGTCGGCTCGACCGGGGAATGACCACACTCTCACAAAATACCAGCGTAAAATAGTAGCTAATAGGGTATTTTACACCATTTAAAATAAAATCAAAAAATATATGTTTATGATAGATTTTGTAAAAAGTAAACGAGAAATATTGATTTCCATTTATAAAATTGCATTATAAATTTTATATTTAAATTTTAAGAATCTTTTTCGGCTGTTTTTCAAATCTGCAAAACGCTGTCCGCCATATTAATCTTATCGTGACGTCACTGATCCAGCCTAACGATATTAGTGTTCTGTGTCACTGATTAAGAGAACTAGCTAACGTGCTGTGTTATTTCGAAAATTTTCAAGTTATAATTATGATAATTGAGTTTTATTCCGATTCCAAATAAATTGATGGTTGCAAAATTTTTGCATGCAATCGCAATTTTTGTTCTGCTGAGTTGAGGAATGTTAAAACATCAATGTAAGTACCTATTACCAACTTTTGTTTGTACAAAAACACAATACCAGGTCAGAGTGTATTTTGATAAAACATAGTTTAGTAGCTATCATAGTTTAGATTATCTATAATTTATCTATAATCATTAGCAATCATTAATTATAATATCTACGTTAACGTAATTTGTTACAAAACTTGAATTGCGATACCCTTCACCTTATGATGTTTTGTTTTGTGTTAAACGATAGTTAAAGTAATACTTACATTAAAGTTTTTTGTAGACAATGTATTCGGGTATCTTCTTGTCAGTTTTAACCAAGTGTTTCTTATATTTAAATACTAGGCACTTGAATCCATAACTTTCCCTGCTTTCTTATGCTCAGATTTTTGCATTCAGACACAACCCAACAATGATTTAGATGAAAACTCATAATAAAACATTAAAAAGTATCTTACTCCTTTGCAAAATCGAGGACAGTGACGTCACAAGTTGAACAACATGGTGGCTAGCGTTTTCATGCGAAAATTTAAAACGATAGATTAAAAGTAATTAGTTTACTATTCAGTTTAAAAATATATATAAATTATAGCGGTTCATTATCACTCTAGGATTCATTTAAAACAATTTTTGCAAATGCTGTAATACGCTATTGCTGCTGTATTTCGTATGGTGAGTGTAGAGAACCGGAGACTCTTTTTACTGACCCTATAACTGAGCGGGACAGTATTTCATGCCGGCACACCGCCTGCAACTTTACAAGGCGCAGGTTCGGTCGCACATGGAATACTGTTCCCATCTCTGGGCTGGGGCTCCCCAGTACCAGCTCCTTCCACTTGACCGCATCCAGCGCAGAGCGGCTCGAATCGTCGATGACCGAGTGCTTTCCGATCGGCTTGATTCACTGGCGCTGCGAAGAGATGTTGCATCTCTTTGCGTATTTTATCGCATCTATCACGGGGAGTGCTCTGAGGAATTGTTCGGATTAATCCCAGCCGCCAAATTTCGTGAACGCACTACACGGCAAACGTCCCGATACCATCCACACCATCTGGATGCTTGGCGGTCCACCACTGTACGTTTCACAAGGAGTTTTCTTCCACGTACAACCTCTCTGTGGAATAGTTTACCACCGGCGATTTTTCCGGACCGATACGACCTGGGGACCTTCAAGAAAAGAGCTTACTCCTTTCTAAAGGGCCGGCAACGCACCCGCAATTCTCCTGGTGTTGCGGTTGATCATGGGCGGCGGTAGTCACTTAACATCAGGTGAGCCGCATGCTCGTTTGCCCCCTCTTCTATAAAAAAAAAAAACTGCAGCATGGCTCTACCACGAACACGGCTCTTTTCAGTTATATCAAAATGGTTGGACTGATAATTCGTGATACATCATAATTAAAGTGCTTTGACTATGTTATTCATACATCTATACATTACAGCCCTTCACAAGGAATGCTACAAAGCACGGTCCTGAGCCACCTGCATCCATCGACTTCCTCCATCTCTTAACAGTTTGCACTTCCTCCAGTGTGGGACTGGCCCAAACTTAGCTTACTAGTACGAGCCTGCTACTTGAAAAACTTTTTTCCTATCAGTTGTCAGTTCTTGAAGCTATGTAGCCGGCCCATTTCCTCTTCAGCTTACTCATTCGTTGAACTATGTCGGTTACTATGGTTCTATATTCATAGGCCTTCCCGTAGCTCGCTGAATGACCTTGAGCCTCATACGACCAGCAGTGAAAGACCACGTCTCAAATCCATATGTGTATCATTACTGGCAACACGCAATAGTTGTACATTCTTGTTTTCAGATAAGATTATATTATATGATAATATATTAAAAATGTGTATTAAGTAATGATTTTTTATGTTTATGCGAATAATACACATTTGTAGCACATCTCATTTTCTGTATTAAATTTAAAGATATTTTTAATTTATTTATAAATTATATATTTTTTATTTAATAATTATATGGATACCGCCACCGAAGTATGTGGTGTAAGTAAGAAAACAAATGAAAGGAAAAGTAATACGTTATGGTGGGATGATGAGGTACGGGTGGAAGTTGAATCAAAGAAGAAAGCATGGTTAGATTTACTAGCAACCATAGCCGGTAATTCTTCTGGTATGAATGATGAGATTGAAAGAATAAAAATAAAACCGGCCAAGAGCGTGTCGGGCCACGCTCAGTGTAGGGTTCCGTAGTTTCCCGTCCGTCACTATAAGTGTTCCCACTTATGAGTTTAAAGGTGGGTATCCAATGTTCGCGCTCCAGCAGCGCTCCGCGCTCCTGCAACTGCTCCCGGTAGTGGGTACGTGCGCGAACATGGAGCGTGCAACACTGCACGCTCCGCGGCAGGTGCTCCGACTTTCCATCCAAGTTCCAAATAATTTTCCTAGAAAGTTCTTATAAAGTTCTACTTTCCAGATTTTTTTCATATTTTCTAAACTTATGGTTCAAAAGTTAGAGGGGGGGGGGACGCATTGTTTTTTACTTTTGGAGCGATTATTTCCGAAATTATTGACATCATCAAAAAATGATCTTAGTAAACCCCTATTCATTTTTAAATACCTTTCCAACAATATATCACACGTTAGGGTTGAAATTAAAAAAAAATCACTTCCCACTTTACATATAGGGGGGCTACCCTAATAAAACATTTTTTTCCAATTTTTATTTTACCACTTTGTCGGCGTGATTGATACACATATTGGTACCAAATTTCAGCTTTCTAGTGCTAACGGTCACAGAGATTAAGCGAGGACGGACAGACGGACAGACAGACATGGCGAAACTATAAGGGTTCCTAGTTGACTACGGAACCCTAAAAAAGGCAGAATTTAGACGTCTAAATAAGAGAGTAAAAGAAGTTGTTGAAAAGAAAAAGAAAGAAAGAACGGATAAGAATGATAGAAGGATATCTGATAATTTCCAGGCTAACATAAAAATGTTCTGGAAACTCGTAAGAACTGCCAGGGGGAATACAAAACAGCCTATAATAAATGCTATAAGAGACGAGAATGGATGTATTCTGAATGATCAAGTTTCGAATTTAAACAGATGGAAGGAATACTTTGAAAGCGTGTTTATGAGTGAAGAGTCGTCTGAATTAAATGAACTAGAAATTCCGAAAAAGGTGGAAAGGGGTATGGAGATAAGTGTAGATGAAATAATGAAAGCAATGAAAAGCATGAAAGCAGGTAAGGCAGCTGGATATGATAGAGTATCACTCGAGATGCTAAGGGCTGGAGAGGGAGTGGTGGCAGGCCTGCTGTACACCTTGTTTAATTTATGTTGGGAATTAGAACGGGTACCGGATGACTGGTGTAAAGCAGTTATAGTACCAATATATAAGGGAAAAGGGTCACAGCGGGACTGCAAAAACTATATTGTGGGTAAACTGTATAGAAGTAGAAGTAACAGCCTATATACGTCCCACTGCTGGGCACAGGCCTCCGCTCATTTCTGAGAGGGTTGAAACTGTATGCTAAGATGTTAATTGAAAGAGTTATGAAAGAAACTGATGGAAAAATTTGGGATGTGCAAGCGGGTTTTAGAAAGGGAATGGGGTGCACAGATCAAGTCTTTTCCATGCGCATGATTGCGGAGAAGTTTTTGGCCAAAAACCAGAAAGTTTTTTGCGCGTTTATGGACTTGGAAAGGGCTTATGACAGAGTGGACAGGAATGTGTTATGGCAAACACTGAACTCATATGGGTTGAGCGCTGGTTTGATACGGGCATTAAGGTCTCTTTATAGGGACTCTAGTGCTTGTGTCAGGATCAATGGGGTCTACTCGACCTGGTTTGGCTCCAAAAAAGGTGTCAGACAGGGCTGTGTAGCTTCCCCTTGGCTGTTCAACCTATTTATGGACCGGTGTTTGCAAACTTTGAAAGATGAAGAATGTGGGTTAAGAATGGGCGAGTTAACCGTCAAATGCCTTTTGTATGCCGATGATCAAGTCATATTTGCGTCATCGGCGGCTGAGTTGCAAATGATGGTTACATTAATGAACTGGGAATTAAAAGAAAGGGGAATGAAAGTGAACGCAAGTAAGACGAAAGTGATGGTTTTTGAAAGAGAAGAAAGCAAAACGGTATGCGAAATAAGAATAGAAGGAGAGTTAATTGAGCAAGTGGATGAGTTTGTGTATTTGGGATGTGTATTTAGCAGGGATGGTAGATATGATAGGGATATAGAACGACAAGTAAATGCAGGGAATAGAGTGAATGGGGCACTACACTCTGTTATGAAAAATTGGAATGTGTCAAAACAGGCACGTATGGTAATTCATAATGCTGTGTTAGTGCCTACTTTAATGTATGGTAGTGAAAGCTGGGTGTGTCAGAAGAAGCACGAAAGTAGAATAAATGCTGTAGAAATGCGGTCTTTAAGGAATATGCTAGGGTTGAATCTGAATGACAGGGTGAGAAATTGCGTGATAAGAGATAAATGTGGTATGCAAGATGATGTTGTGACCAGGATTAAGAAAGGAATGCTTCGGTGGTTTGGTCACGTAGAAAGAATGAATGAGGAAAGAGTGACAAAGCAAATTTATATGGCAGATGTAAACGGCCGAGTCGGGAAGGGACGCCCTCGAAAAAAGTTTATCGACCAAATTGGCGATATTTTGAAAATGGGCCACGTTAGAATTACCCATAACCGACGAGCATGTATGCGTAAATATATGGATGTAAAGGAGGCGAAAGAGGTATGTCAGGATCGTGCCAAATGGAGGTCCGTAGTCTCTGTCTACCCCTCTGGGTGACAGGCGTGAGTGTTTATATATTAATAATTATATAAAAGGTGCTGTGTGTGTATATATGTTCCCTATAGACTCCGAAACTGCTGGACCATTTTCGATAAAAGTTTCAGGAAATCTTCCTTTTGGTCTAGCGGGTGATTCTAGCGGGTGAATGAGTTTTGAATTGGATCAACAGAACTTTTTTTGACAGTGTCTGACAATGGAAGATAATTGGCATCATCTGAATTTGAAGAATTCCTAAAACAATCGGCAATCATACATTGAACTATTACGTCCTACCATCCTGCGACTAACAGGCAGGCTGAAAGATTTGTACAAAATATTAAAGTACCTCTTAAAAGTATGGAAGTAAATTGTTGTAATATACGTGACAAAATAATTCTCGCATGTATGAAAGATCATCTTTAACACGGCTGGACTAATTTTGATGAATTATTTTTGTGTGTTTGGGTAGTTTGCATTCAAAAATGTCGCGATCCAGAAATCATCCCAGCTTTTAATTATTCAATATAGCTTGACGTTTTTAAAACTATTATTTATTGTGTACTTAAAAATGAAATGAAAATTATATTTATTTCTCCTTCACATAAATATGTATATAGGTCTAGTAACAAAACTTAACAAAAATATGGAATAGCCCAAACAACGTTACTCCTAACGTGCGTGCGTGAGTGCGTGCGTGAGTGCGTGCGTGTACGTTTGTGTGTTGTCAATGTTAGTATTTGCTTATTATATTAATAAACGGTTCCTTATATTCCTCTATCATTCTTATCTTATTAGTTAGAAATTAAAACTTTATAGTTCGCATTTCAAATATTCTGCCTCGAAATGAAATTAAAGCCTAAAATAACATAATAACTCAAGAAAGTATATAAGACAAAATATGATCACAAATGTAATACAATAATAAATAAACAACGTTGTTTATAAATTATTAATAGAAAATGTAGCAAATAACGTACCAAAAAAAATACCACTACACAGTGGTAACTAATGAGGGTATAACAAACCTATATAATCTTAATTAGCTGATCGAGATCTCAGTGAGCGCTCGGGAAGCGGCATGCAGCGCCACATGCAGCGCTCGTTACATTGTGTGGTGCCGCGATGGCAAGGCACTGACCTGTGAATTCCCTAATTTTCTTGTACTAGAAAAAGAAGTTAATTATAACGTCCTATATACGTTCCAGTGATGGGACAATATCTTATTTCTGAGTCGGTTTGAGGTCGATGTGAAGTTCGTCGTGCTGCCCCAAAGTGTGTTTGTGGACATTATACGTATGCAATTTTTTTATTCCTCATACATGCGGCAAGGTAGATTTCCGTGCAGTCTCAATGCGTGTTGGCGGACTTTACATGTCTGCGATTTTTTTAATTCCTTTGATACGCAGTGTCCTCACGAAACTTTCATTGCAATTACTTCATTGGTGCTGACGGGTATTAAACTGGGGTTGGTCGCGTACTGTGATATTCTCGACTAGCGCTAGTCCAATGTTATCAATAATTAATTAACGGTTAATAAAGTCAACGTATCTTAGAAATATTTTCTGATTAAGCACGTCCCTAAATATCGTAACAATATCCTATTAAACATAAAAATTTCTTAATTAATATTATAAGTAGGTTCTTTTGAACAATTTACAGGCAGTATTAAATTAGAGCCTAAGGTTAACATAGCTAACGCTGAGAAAAGTTTCTTAAAGTGTTGCAGCTTGTGGCGTATCTACTGTTCACGTGTAGCAGCACTGCACTTACCGATAAACTAGTTAGGTACCGCGTGGAGGATACGGGCGAACGCACAGACCGGCCATATTAATACACAGTGGGTGTAGCAGTAACACTGCTACTTACGAGTATATATCGCATTATCATAAATCCAAATGTTTGAACTGAAAAAATAGGCAAAGATCCCTAAATCTTTGCATGGCAAGTGTATAGTTCTTAATATAATGTACACGGAGTTTTGTGTGAAGTACAAAGTAATTTTACAATTTTAACATAACAAACTATGTTTTCGTTTTTATTTTATATCATAAATGATTTATATCATACATGATTAATACACTTCATAAGTACAGTGCAACATAAATCTATATAAGATTTTTCTGCACACAGCAGTTCGCCCAATGATATTATAAAGTTTATTTATAATATCATTGAGTTCGCCGTCTACCGAGAGTAAACATTTTAATATTATTTAGAGAAAGAAGTTATGTAGTTCACAAACTCGCTAGCTTCTATTAAAATAACTCGAGGATGAGTTATCAACTTTATGATGCAAACATGGATGCGATTGTGGAAAGAATGAATAATATGAGTGAATATTTAGTTAATTGAATATTGTGTTAAAAATTTAGTTAAGTGAATAGTTAGTTAGTGTATATAAGTAGTGTATATATATATGGTGTTGGGAGGAAATAATATTTTTATTACTTTTTTACATATTAGAGATTAATTACATTATGCTAGTTGTTTCATAAAGTATGTTTTTAATTTTTGTTTAATATTTTAGGATAATCTGCCTTTAAGCTTATTAATTAATTTAGGAATAATAATATTAACAATCTTATTTTGATGATCACCATACATGTTTTGTATTTTAGCTATAATTAATTTTGAGTTATATATATATATATATATATATATATATATATATATATATATATATATATATATATATATATATATTTCAAAGCTGGTGTTTACATATAAGTAGGACTTGCAATTTTGTATTAAAGAACTGTTCAAATAAGTAAAGTAAGCTTTAGTTTTTCTTCGATAGGCAGAATACCACACAATTTGAATAGTTTGTTGAAGTTATCTTTATATTGTTGTTTGATTTTAAGGGTGAAAATTGTTTTGATGATTCTAAGCTGTAATTCATGGATATTATAAAGATGCGATTTACAGGTTCTACCATAGCTACTTAATCCGTATTGTATTATTGATTCGACCAAGGCCTGTTGGAGGGATAATAGTATAGGAAAGTGAATTTTACAGGTTCTACCATAGCTACTTAATCCGTATTGTATTATTGATTCGACCACGGCCTGTTAGAGGGATAATAGTGTAGGAAAGTGAATTTTATAGCTAATAATAGAAAATTTGGTAAGTATGGCCCTTAACTTATCACATATTTTATCAATATGATGAGTCCATTTAAATCGACTGTCTGTTAATAGACCAATGTGTTAATGATTTATGTGATATTGCTTTTATTTTAATTATACCTATGCTTAATCCACCGTAAAGAAACTTTTTTTCAAACACTTTTAACAACTTTATATCTATTCAACTTTTCAAATAAAATTTAATTTATTGTTGCATATTGCACAAGATAAACAACGTGCAAGACAATTACCTACGTTACGATTACGAACGATTTGATTACCACAGCAACAATAATATTTTTTCCAGGTATGTGAAAAATTATAAAATTATATATTGTATTATCTTCTATGCCTTTAAATCGATCAAAATAAAGATTGCGAGTAAAGACTGTAATGCGTGCCGTCGTTGATGTCTTTTGAAGGCGGCCACTTTTTGAGTTCTAAGTTAGTTGCGTGACAAGATCAGGTATTTGCTTTGAGAGGCTAAGTTAACAATCACTTAGCTGTGTTTTCTTTATACTTTATTTTATTAAATCTATTGTGATTTATAACGATAGAAGAATGTATCCACTACACCTTTTATACCATTTAATCATTGCTTCACAAATTAAAGCTAAAAGATAACAATTTGTTCGTCCAATATTTTTATTTAATCAAATATGGTCTTTTGTTTAGGCATGAATGTACAACGCCCCGTAAAAGAGCAATCAAAGCAATAATGGTCGTCGAACTATAAAAAACATCAATATAAGCCAAAGTATCGTGGGAAGGATCGTGGCACTATTAGTTGGCGGTTTTAGACAGACTGCTGATTGTGACTGCGTCTGCTGATCTTGCACGCGGCACATGAAATGGGAAATAAGCATGGCTGCACCTATTTTAACTGCCGAGGTGCTGCGATTACAGTGATACTTAATCAGCTCAATATACGACTGTTCTTCTGAAAATCGGTGAAGATCGTTTCGCAACAGACAAAAACAGCAGGATTAGATTAAGTCACGAATTCTGTAATAGTTCATAACCCAGAATGATCTGAAAAACAAAATATATCCCGATCTACAAACTAATATAGGGGATAAAGATAGATAATAGCTTTGGGAAAGGGCAATTTTAACACAGGTGAACAAAACTGTGTGACAGTTTGACGAAATAACTGTGACACATCATGTGTGGAAGGCGACATTGTTGATTACCTCCCGGTAGATGATATCATGGACAAAGTTTCTCTTTACAATACTAGAGTTGTAAGCTCTACAGTATAAGTCGTTAGCTTACAGCTACGTTGCAGTTTTCAGCTGTAGTGAGTTTACCAACGAGGCAGTCAGCACATACTTTAATGAATTAAATATGTAATATTGATGTACCAAGGCTTTCAAATGGTACAAGGTTACATATTCCACACCTGGGACAAAATATTGTAAAGGAAATAATTATGACCGAGATAGCAAAAGGAGATTTTTTACTTTTTTTGACCGTATTTGAAAATTCTGACGGATTTGCCATTCCAGATTGATAGCGTCTAGGTCCCTCTGAATACAGAGTTCGCAATGACTATTAACAAATCTCAATGACAAACACTTAAAGTAACAGGTGAACATTTAAAAAAAACCCGTCCTGTACATCGGCATATGTAGCGTGCTCACAAGTGTTCGTAATCTACAAAATATTTATGTCCTAGAGCCGATTTTTCAATTCTCATTCAAAAATTATTCATAGGATAAAATTCAACATAAACAAATTAAAAATTACAGTTTTGTGGAAAAAATCGTTCAATTATTTCACTTTTATGTTGAGTCAAGTTATATTTTATTCAACGGATTGTAAAATCGGCCTTTAGCAAAAGAAAGCGAAACGAATAACGTTGTTTAAAAAAATATTATTTGCAGTGATAGTCCTCTCATTCTTTCAACGTTTCAACTTCTATACGGATAGATCATTAGGTTACGGCCAGATTTCCTAGAGCAAAAAATACGACGCAAATGAAGCCGCGAGTGGCAGCGAGTAATAAAATAAATATTATAAAATGGTTTTGTGTTCTCGGGTTTTAAAATTATAAACTTCTCCACTTAATTTCATTTCTTTAAATGTATTATCTACTTAACAAAAAAAGACCTGCGACCAGCAGTGGCACTGAACGCTGTAATTTAACTTTACTACATTTCAACATTAGCAAGTAAAATCACGTATGATACGCACTATGAAACTCAACACCGGCTATGACCTTCGATCCACCTAATTAGAATTCTAGAAATGCTAATAGCCTTGCTAGTGTGCTTTAAAAAGAAAAAATATTCATGTTTTATACGTTTGGGCAATATCCCAGCTAGAACACGTGTAAAATTATTGTAATAATCGTTCATACCTTAGGCTTCGTCTAGTCGGCACCAATAAATTGGGCTAACCGGAATCATAAATATTGCTAAAAAAATAAAGGTGAACGCGTGGCCTAATCCACTTCTATTATCTAAAAGATATTGTTTGTATAATACTAGTAATCTTCAGCTTGTGCTTTCAAAACAAAAAAGAGCAGGTATTGTGCGTTAGGACAATAATCCAAGCTAACATAAATGGAATAAGGGGCATTCTAATAGTTAAACAAGCCTTCTTCACTTGAGAATGCCTCGTTTAACGGCGACACACATGTCGTGTTTTCGGCGGTAGGAAATACACACCGTATTTCCTATTGTAGTGGAACTGGGACTCAGATCTCAATTAGCCATTAGTCATCTTCTTTCTTTTTCGTACAGGATATTTTTGTACAGGGTATTTTAACTGTATTTTAATTTTTTCGTTTTGTTTGTTTCGTTGGTTCTAGAGAAAGTAAAAAGTAAAAATACTTACGAGCTTGAACCGCTCCGCAGGAATGTAAGCACCTTGAGATAGTAGTACAAAGCAAACGTGAATGTCACTCTCGCGCTACACGTCTACCTGCATCTGCACATTTAAATGGTAGACACTGAGTTTGTTGTATATTATTTTGCTTTTTGCAAAATTAGGTTGTACCGATAAATGAATCTTTATGACCTCACTTCAGTTGGAGTTTTGCGACTTCACCATATTCTTTCTGAATCTGTCACTATTACAGCATTGAAGCCTCTACAGCTTTATGATAAGTTGAAGACCTACTTGGTACCGTATTTTAACTGCTTTATATGCGTATGGTTTTGTTAAAATTTCCTTCATTAATGTATTTTGTGCTCTATCAACTATTAATATGAAATCAGTCCAAAACTATTTCATCTATCACACCTGATGTTAAATGATAACGTAGCTGAATATGGGTAATTATGATGCACGCATATTCGTATCTTAATTACACTTACATATAACATTAAACTTGGTTAGAATTTATATATAATGATTTTTCATAATTAATAATACACTACACATTGAATAAAACTATTTTATCGCTTATAATTTTACTTATTAAAATTCGAAAATAATTTATAAACACCAAAGAGTGACAAAGCAAATTTATATGGCAGATGTGAACGGCAGAGTCGGGAAGGGACTCCCTAGAAGAAAGTTTATCGACCAAATTGGCGATATTTTGAAAATGGGCCACGTTAGAAGTATCCTTAACCGTCGAGCATGTATGCGTAGATATATGGATGTAAAGGAGGCGAAAGAGGTATGTCAGAATCGTGCCAAATCGCGTCTCTGCCTACCCCCCTGGGTGACAGGCGTGAGTGTTTATATTATATTTTATATTAATATACATATGTTTAAGTTTATAATATATTTGTCAAATAAATGTTTTTTAATTCTGTTTTTTCTCCAAATCATTGTTTAGTTCCGTTCTAAAAATTCTAAACGTTCTGAAAATAAAATTTCATTTAAAATAGGGAAAGAAGCAGTATGAATTCTTAGAGAGCGGAAATTATTTGCCCAGGTTCCTTAAGAAGTGAAACAATGTGAAACTTTACTACTACTATTACATTAGAAAGCGCATATTCATGTGATCGCAATAGGTCATTTTTTAATTCCAAAAATTTGGTACACTTTTTATTTATTGTTAAATTAATAAAACCTTTATTTATATTAATAATGTACTTTTTATTCATTGTTCAATGAATAATACTTTTATTTATAATAATTAAATTCTTTTTATTTACTTTTAAACGAATATTACTTTTGTTTACATTTCTTATATATACTTTTTATTTACTGTATAAAGAATACCGCCGTGTAATGGCAGTGAAAGAAAATCTACTACCCCAATATCATTGCGTGTGTGCGACAGAAGGAAATTTCCTCCATGATGCATTCTAGGACTTTTGGAGGCTTTAATGAATTTAATAAATGAGTTCTAGGGCTTTGACTTAAAAAAAACTTAAGTATACAAGCCCAATGGTTAAAACAGTAATTTAAAAAACCCGACTGCGTTAAAAGTTTCCTGAAGAAGATTATCTACCCCAGGTCGCCAGCACAAATAAGACGAATTTAACGAACCGTTTATTCTACAGAGCATGACAAAGAATTAAACACACATACATATATACCCTGGAAAACATTACCCTTCTTCTGGGATAGTTGGTTAAAAAGAATGCCAACAAGTTGTTAATATCAGTTAAGTACTACATGTGAAATACTAAACTTTATTAACTTAATATTAGCGATACAGAAATAAACTACGTAATGTTACTGTCTTTGACTCAACTCCAGACACAACACCGTAAATAATGTCGGAGCTTGCTGTCGTTCCACTGACAAATGCTGAACTTTAGTATCCCCGCCGCTGGCAGCCACCAGCTCGTACGCTTTATGTATTGAACGCAAATTTATTGCGAGACAGTATTTTGTGGTAGTTTTTGTCGGAAGCCGATAAATGATTACGGGCTTTCGACTTGTGCTCGGCTATGAAGTGACTAACACAAATATGTGAGTAAAGATTACTCATATCGAAATTATTAATTTCGGACAAGTTCAAAGTTCAAACATCTTGAAGAAATCTGTCTTAACCGTAACCATCTGATGAATTTGTGTAGAGTCGACTAAATTTAAAAGTATCAATTGTTTTATGAGCATGATTATAGCCGTGGCTCGAACATCTGTACCCGAGACTCGATTAGCTCCCAATGAAATATAATAAGTAAACATGCACTTTGGATGTTTTTGTTATGAAAAAGTTTTCAGTTTAATTATAGCTGAAAATATATAACTGGTTAAAATTTTCATTCTTTAAAATAATGCTGTGGAAATTGGAATATGGATAAATAAATATAAATACAATAAAAAACTTCGCAACGCGTTTGAAACATGATGGACATTTTCACGTGTTTGCTAAGCGTCGAATTAAGTTATGAAGAGACATCTGGACAATGCAAGTTTTCATTTGTCAGTTCCCCTTTTTTTTGTAATTTCTTCAATTACATACAACGTATAATATAAACGGCATGAACAATATTAATACAAGAATTCGCATCTGTTTTATAGAAAATGCAACTATTTAATTTTAAAAATAATAAAACAGTTATTTGTGTGTCTTGAACCTTCTTTTGAAGTCAACTTATAAATGTCAAATTGTAATAACATTTAAGAAAGTCATGAATATTTTGTTTTTATGAAATGACACAAGCGTTCTAGATTCGTAAAGAAACGAAACCAACGAAACTCAAGTTTTAATGAGGTCAAAATGATGATTTAAAAAGAGAATGCACGCTCGTGTAGCAACAGCTTTACTTCGATGAAATGTGTTTATCATATGCAAATGCGTGGACCTCAGCGAGCCAACACGTTGGCCAACACTTGTCGGATATTGTGTCAAACAGCATCTCATATCAAAACTTTAGACGGTATTTCTATTAAATAAAACTACTCATTGGCTACGCAATGATCACTAGTTATTTAAAATAATTTTCGTAGTTCAATATTTTGCACTGTGTTGTTAATTAATATCCTACTAGTCCTACTAATATCATACATTTGAAAGTTTGTATGGGTATTTATATATTTGTACGTCTGTTACTCAAACATACTCAATCGGTTACAGGGATATTGATGAAATAAAATAAGAATTCAAAAATTATATGCATATACAGTAGAGCGTCGATTATCCGAACGTCGATCAACCGAACGACCGATTAACCGAACTGCTACCATACCACGCTGAGATACACCGTTCCCCCCTTCAACGCCCGCAGTGCCCTGCAGCGCCCAGTGTTGGCCTACGATCAGTACCCTATCGCTATACTCTACCGCTGTACCGCCTGCCTGTACCTCATCAATTAGTGATTCAGAAAATGAAGACGAAAATATATCTATTGCTTTTGAAGCGTTTACATGCTTGGATTTTCGATGGTTTGAAGCTCAAAATGAAAGCGATCAGTATCAGATATCTGTCCTAAAAGAAGTGCGCGATTTAACTGCGCGTAAGAGAATAGGTTCCACATAAATCGTAATAATATTAGGATTTTTGTGATAGGTTCGCTTCGACAGACCAACTTTAAACGTTAACTATATAGGCATACTGTATGTTCAATATTGATTATACAATATTTTTTGTTTAACCGAGCTCTCTATTCTTTATTTATATTCCTACTTGCAACAGTAATAAACAAAATTTGTATTATACTTATATAAACACTTAGCTCAATGACCTCAATATTGCCTCCCAACGGATAGGTCTTAAGATGAACATGGACAAAACAAACATCGTGTTTAATGTCCTTGTCACACCTATACCGGTAGTTGCTGGGAGCACTAAGATCGAAGTTGTTGACGAGTACGTTTACCTGGGAAAAATAGTCCGACTAGGTAAGTCCAACTTCGACCGAGAGGTCAATCGACGGATTCAGCTCGGCTGGGCAGCGTTCGGGAAATTACGACACATCTTCTCGTCAGGTATACCTCAAAACCTGAAGACTAAGTTGTACAACCAGTGCGTGTTGCCAGTAACGACCTACGGAACTGAGACGTGGCCCTTCACTGCTGGCCGTATGAGGACACTCAAAGTCGCTTAGCGAGCTATGGCTCGGGGTTTCTCTGCGTGATAAATTTAGAAATGAGGATATCCGCAGTAGAACCAGAGTGACCGACATAGCCCAACGGATTAGTAAGCTGAAGTGGCAGTGGTCCGGCCATATAGCTCGAAGAACTGACAACCGTTGGGGAAAAAAGGTTCTCGAGTGGCAGCCTCGTACCGGTAGGCGAAGTGTAAGGCAGGCAACCCCTCACTAGATGGAGTGACGACCTGGTAAGACATGCAGGAAGTCGATGGATGCAAGTGGCTCAGGACCGTGCTTTGTATCATACGGGGGAGGCCTATGTTCAGCAGTGGACTTGTGAAGGGCTGTAATGATGATGATGATGAGGTACGTACCTCATTATATATATATATATATATATATATATATATATATATATATGTATATATATATATATATATATATATATATATATATATATATATATATATATCACATACGATGTCTACATCACCTGAGGATGCCTCGTGTAGAGGCGAAACACGCGTCGTATTATCGTCGATGGCGTGTCTTACCTGGAATAGTGGTGTTGGAAGTAGTGCCGGGAGTAGTGGTGCTGGCACTAGTGGTGACGGAGTTAGTGCACGCAATTGAGAGAGGGCGGGAGGTGCTCTTCCATCGAGGTAAGACATATCATTGTATTTAGTTAGCGGAAGGTTGCAAAATAATTAATGTTTTTATTGTTACTTACTTTTTATTCCGTTTTACAGTTACCGTTATATACATATACGTAGTTACATAAAAATGTTTCTTAAGTTAAATATTATTCTGGAAAATGTGAAAAATGAGTATAACGCCTGTATTAATTAATGAGCTGCCTTTGGATATGAGGAAAAGTATAGAAGTTATTTAGTTACTCATACATCTAATTTTTTTTAAAGAATAAGGATGTCAAACGAGCACAGAGTAGTGTTGAAAATGTACGTTATGTAGTAACGTACTCACAAATATATATGAATAGCTTACACGAGCATATTCGCGGCTACTGCATGCAATTTATCAATTTTCAAATACGAGTAAAAAATTCACGTTAAGTATGTTATAATTTCTCATATATTATGAATGTCAAGTCTTGTCATTAATACATTAGTCAATCATTAATAAATCCCAACATATTCTTACAAGTCAAACTATTTCTGACGCGAGTCTCATTAGAGATGACAGCCTGAATAATTACAGATTTTCAGGCATGCCGTGCTAGTCTTCAGAAGTAACAACGCACGTCAAGCCTCCTTTCTATGAAGTTGATTGCAGATGTATGCGGGCTGCAGCCACGTTCACCTTCAGGAGGCGTGTAAGCTCGTTTGTCTCTTCATTTTTATTAAAAATATAAAGTATGGGACAAAAATATACACCGTGCATTTTATTTTGCATTTTCGTTAAACAATAATTATTAAATATTGCATTAAATAAATAAATATGCATAAGTATCTTCTCCTATGCATAACTAATCTAAGATGCAATCTTGACAAATTTCATGAACGTTGTGAAATACTTATCATGAAATATTTTTCAGATGCACGGTACCTAATTCTTAATTTAAATATTTTACTTTTAATCAACAAATTTTCTAGAACACACTTCGTTTAAAACACGAAAAGGTTTCGTTTAAAACACGAATTTTTATTTTATATCTTTGACGTTCCAGCGCATTAATTAAAATGATCTAAATAAGACCCGTAAAATAACTAGTCTTTCAGTTACTGTATTATATATACTACTTAATTTAAAATCTTATCTCACTTAATGACCTAAAATAAGGATTTTTCTTCTAAAATTAGGTACAAGAAATTAAATCATAAAGTCTTTTACAAGGACAAATTTTCAAAACGTTTCCAAACTAACAATAACTTATCACTTTTTAAAATAGTCTGTAAACTTTTACAAATGATATTTTTGATTAAAAAACACCTAACCAACATCTTCCAAATGCAGGTTGATGTTGTCCTTAGATACGTTACAATTATTAGAATAGATATGATCCAAATTTTTATTTGCATAATCGAATAGCATACAAAATGATGTAGAAAGTGAGCGCGATCAACAGACAACATTTTCCGGTAATTTGGATCGTGTTTTCAAAATAATGCCCACCGACTGATTTTCTATCATGACGGCCAACACCACGGAGGCTAACCATTTTGGTAGGACAGGATTATTGTAATCGAGTGTGTGCGCATGCACAGGTGGCTTTCCCTCATCCATATAGACCGAATCCGACAGGGCCGGATAGAAAGCAAGCGTATGACCAGGGGCTTTGCGTACTTTCCAAGCCACGGAATGAAACAGCACCGTATTCCTGGCTCCAGACAACTATTTGAAATTACTTGGTTAATTTTTTGATAAAATTAAAAACCAAACAATTAATGATGAGAAGTCACGCCTACGACCGTTAAATTGTATATAATATACCACGACAAAGACTTAAAATGTGTATTAAAAGTTGTTTTGTATGGCAACTAAAATATTTAACAGCTACCAGAGAGTAGAAAAGTATTAAATATTAACGGATTCAAAAAAACTTCAACTCAGTGAGCCACTGACCGATGAAATAAAATAGATTAAGTACAAAAGTGACACTATATGTGTATTGATTAATTAAGTATATTTTAATATTATATTTGAAAAATATTTTAATTAAGTTTTTTCGAAATGTATTAAATTAATAAGCACGTGAGATTGCTTCAAACAAGTTACAATAGATGAGAGAGATGGACATATTATTTGATAAAAAACATTAATTTGTTAATATCAAAAATGTCAATGTTTTCTAATTTCAAATTTATTTGATTAGTATTGTCACTTCACTATTTGTTAATAATTGCTATTATTATTGTTATTAGATTAGCATATTGTAAAAACTAAGAATTTATTATAGTGCTATTTCAGTACATCACAGACATGTTAACGATCTTAAAAGAATAATGCAACAACTTATTGTACACAATGTCTCTGAAATAAATAAATAAAATTTTTTAACAAGTGTTTATTGTTTTTAATTGAATAAGAGTGACAAACGGGCACACAGTCCACCACCTGGTGGTAAGTGGATGATGTGGCCCATAGGCAACTATATCTATCTTTAATTAAGAATCGAAATGCAAATGCGGTGTTACCCTTGAGGACTAAGATGGAATGCCTCATTTCCAGTGAAAAGTGACTCCGGTTTTCTGCTTTCACCATACGAAACACAGCAGCATTTAGCTGCTACTTTACGCTGGTACTCTGTGAGAGCGTGATCCTCGCCCGGTCGATCCGACCCATTAGTGCTACAACCATAATTGCTGGCAGCGTGGTTCTACTACATATAAATTCATAACTTATTGTTAATTGCAAGTTCACGACATTAGTAGCAGTTATTTAAATTTGAAGCACCAAAAAACAATATTGATAAGGTTGATAGTCGTTTATCTATGCGTATTATCGAGTGCTGAAAGTACTACAGTAGTAGTAAACTGTTATCGGCAACGAGCACGACTGGGCAAGTGGAGCACTCCACCACGTGTTCGAATTAAATGAGCTTCGACGATGTGCTGCTTTGATGTCTGCAAGCAGATTGTATTACTCATTTTAAGTCAGTGTTTGACCACATTTCCACCCGGAGGCAAGTGGTGATGAAGTCCTAGATGATAAACCATACTCTCTTAGCATACCAATAGCCTGTTCACTCTTGCTTTGAAGACGCCAAGATCGTATTCAAACAGAAAGACAGACTGCCAAATTATTCCACTCCTTTGCTGTATTCATTACAAAAGACGAAGCAAACCGTTTGGTTCCAATGCATGCAAAACCGACAGCAAAGGGGGGAAGGCCCGCCGACCACTTGGTTGTCCGATGGTGGGGAAGAGAGGGAGGAATTAAAGCATGCAATTCCTGCGAGCACTGTCCGAAATGCATCCTATAGAATATCGATTGCGTCCGGCAAGCTTGGGACCTTATCAATCAACTCGTCCTGCGTGTTCATGTGTGTATGTATGAGTGTGCGCAACACGAGCCGAAGGCGTGTCATCGCGAGATTGCCTTGTTTTCGCCGAGGAGTGCGGGTCAACGGGTTGCCGATAGCGCCCTCGCCCGCCCGCGCTCCTCGGCTCCCTCCGGCCGCGATAAGGCCGACCTCGCGCCTGGCCCGCGCAGTTTCATCACGCATTAATTTGCTGCATTTATTAACTTTGTAACATCGCGCCGGCGAGTATCATTAACTTCAATAATATATGATCACGAGCCTCAAGCGGGTACGCTACGTGATGATGTTACAACACCGTATTTTTACAGAATAAGGTTAACATGCGAGCACGCATTTCATGGTATATACTATACATTTCATGGTAAATGGTTGTTGTGACTCACAGACATCTACATCTAACATCGCAAAGATCGCAAAGATGCAATGGCTCATAACCAGTAATAAGGGTCTCCGGTTCTCTACACTCGCCATACGAAACATAGCAGCCTTAAATGCTATGCGACGTTGGTATTCTGTGAATATACGTGTACCAGTAGAGCCAACCTACTTGTGCTGCAGCCATACTATAGCAGCATCATGGCTCTACCACCTACAAATGGTAATCGAAGTCGACAGGAAGTATAACAATAACAAATATTGAGATGTGAGACTTTTCATACTTCATGAAGTCATGAAAACATTAACTTAAAACGCTTTTGTGCATTCAGTCTTTAGAACGTATGATCACATGTTGCTAGCATTTCTTAGTAATTATGGGGATGTATCGTGGTGGGGACTCCCGGGGCGGGCAGTAACCAGCCCCACGAGGGCGAGGCGGCGCGCCCCCGTCTTATTAATAAGGCGGCACTCCCGGGCCGGGCGTGACGTCACCGCCTGAAATACGCACGCAGCAACGCGCCGCGGTCAACGACTCCCGAAATAGATGCATGCCGCGCACCTATAGGAAATTAAGAACCGGTCTCGTGGCGACACTCCGATAAAAATTCAATTCGAAAGCGGACTCCATCGTGCCGATTCACTCGCTGCGGCTTTCACCTAGGGTTACCAGATGGAAAATTGAAAACTCTTGACAAACAACCTGATTTCCATAGAAAACTCCTGACTTTTTGTTGCTAATGTTATTATCAAGCGTGAAAAAGAATTGATTTTGTGCACACTCGCGATCAATCCGTCGCAGATTATACGCTTTCCACGCAAATACCGTTACCGTATTTTATTGAAAAATCGAAAAAGCCAGACATTTCCAAAATCCGACCGCGATTCTGACAAGAGCCCAAAAATCCGACTTCGAAGTCAGACTTGTAAGGGCAAACCTGACATATGGTATCTCTACTTTCATCGCACGAGCCGCGCATTACGAGCGTGTCGCGTGCGTGTCGCGAGCGTGTCGCGACCGTGCGCGACATAACCCGCACTGATCTCGAGGTGTGAGTCGCACAAACCTCCGTCCTCGACGGCTGCCAACCTGTTGCGCTATACCTCTCCTAACGCAATCCGATGGAGCCGGAAGCCAAAAGCGTAATTAAATAACGTCGAAACGAGGTTGCATTTAAATGGTCGGAAAGTGGCAAGTTGAGACACGGCAGTGAAGGCTCGAGCCTTGACCCACATCTTTGTATTCGGAATGACCGAAACTTTCCATATCCTAATGAATAATGCGCCACATCTCGACGCGCGCATGAGAGGTTCTGAATTAAACATCTAGTACCGGGGCAAGCGGGGTTGTATTCCATAAAGGCAAGTGGCGATGTGTGCCATCAGACAAGACACGTATCCCACGGACTCAAAAGCAAAGGACTCTGTGCGCAACGTCACACAGAAGTTCCATCGCTCGTTCCGCAGCCATTGCGAGTCAAGTTAATAAGTCGAAAACGCGTGTTCATTGCCGGCACGAGGAATTTTAATTAGCCAAGTGAATTACGTGTATGGAGCGATCGCGGCGCGCGCGCAGCTCGGCGCCGCGCCGACTTAACGGTTCCCGTGTACATTTTCTCCGCCCATCACCAGATCTCTTCGTTAAGTTTCGGCTGCACTCAAACGACATCGCTCCGTACAAACTTAACCTATTAATCAAACAATCTACAAAGTTAACTCACCAAAATTACTTTTCCTAATTCCTACAAGTGGGCAAGCATGTTGATACCGACGACACGACACGCGTGTACACGTGTCAAGCGTTAATTCGCTGTCTTAATTATTTTGAGCGATTTCGATGCGAATCAAAGTTGTAGTCACCGTCCAAAGTTCATCAGCATGTGCTTCATCCAGGGCAGTCGTGACGCAACGCCAGCGCCGGCGCGGCCACGCTATGCCGCAGCCGGTAAATATAAACCGCCGACCGGTTCCACCGGCCGGCCCGAATTCCTCTCCTCGAGCGTGGCGTAGAACGTGGAGCGCGGACGACATCTTTACCTGACAGTATTAGAAAATAATGAAACGACTCTAATGCTGCCCGGTAAGATGCGAACCGCTACTCCGACTTGCGGAATGCGACGAGCTGGAGCGCGAAGTGGCAAGCGCGGCGACGCGTTCCTGCACACAGCCGACGTCGGCGAGCGCGCGGTGTGGACTAGCTGTGGCGCGGGAGCGTGGCGCCGGCACGCCCCACGCCCCGCCCCGCCCCCCGCGCACCCCTGCACACCCCCGAACACACTCCAGCCCCCCGCGCTCACTTATCACTTCTGTAATATTCCAATAGTACTTACACACGATAACACAACACTTAGGAAAATATCAATCACTGCCATCTGCCCGAGACCGAGTAGTGAACTTCACTGCAGCTTAGTAACACCTTGAGCGGCAATGCCATCAGAACTGCCGCCAAAACGCTCCCACTCTGCACACATGTGATATAATATTTTGGCGAACATTAAACATAATGGATTGCGTTTTACAACACGGTCAGCACCTTGTCTATGACAGCATTAATTTCACATAGTATTTTAATTGGATACAGATGGAATGAATTCGTATATACTTTCATGCAAAACAATTAACCAGTCAAGAGATAGAACCGTGTACCTTACGGTATGTGGATGCTGTAGTTATGGGCCACATATTCAATCAATCAAAATGTAGATACGTTGTCACCTCCCGCATACTAAAATAGAATGCCTGGTTATCACTAAAAAGCTTTGAGTATTAAGTTGGTTGAATACTCAAAGCTAAAAAGGGGTCTCTGGTTTTCTACACTCACCATAAGAAACACTACGCATATAAGCTGTCATTATATAAGAGCGTGGTTCTTTTCATCCATTCCCACGGTCCGGAGCCGGCCGCCGTGCTGCAAGCATTATAGTTGCGACAGCTCAGCGTGGCTCTACCACATACATTTTTTATAGCATAAGGTGACTAACGAGCACAGTCCACCTGAAGGTAAGGGGTTGCTGCGGCCCATAGACATCTACATCTATCCTCGATTACGAATCAAAATGCAGATACGTTGTCACCCGTGAGGACTAGGATGGAATGCCTCGTTTCCAGTAAAAAGGGTCTCCGGTCTCAAAATTCACCGTACGAAACACAGCAGCGTTAAGCTACTATTTCACGCTGGTATTCTGTGAGAGCGTGGTCCATCCCCGGTCGAGCCGACCCATTCGTGCTACAACTATACTTCTAATATAACTGCAGTACGGCTCTACTACGTATTAAAACATTAACATTTACAAACATATGTCTGCGGAATTGATTATATGGGATTTAAATTAAAAATAATATGTTTTAAATGTCTTATTAACGAATATTGAACTTTAAAAAAGTTCCGCTGAGTCTCTTGCTGGTCCTTTCTAAGACAGAGGTTTTTTTTCCTCCGAACCAGTAATGTAAATAGAATAAAAGTTGTTTTAGTCTCTTACTTTATTTTTATACAATATTTCTTTGTTATTGTAATATGTGTGCAACAAAGAGTATAAATAAATTAAATAAATAATAATTTTTCCATCAATAAGATCACAATTTAGCACGTAGAGCCACAATATACATACATAATCTTAAATAAATGAACGGCTGCATACATGAACCTGACTGAACATGGACAAATAACGAGGTACACCATATATTTCTATAGTAATTTATCGGATAACCCACAGTCGCCCCTCACGACACACTTGGACGACAAGGGGTAGGTACTGAGTTGCGTCGCTGATAATGAAAATAAAATTACTTATTCGCTATAAATATCAATTTGAATGCTGGTTTACAGCGCGCTGAATAATTTACTTACGGTGTCTTCCTTCACCGTGCGTAAAGAAAATAATATGAGGATATCGGTGTAACTAAGAAATAAACATATATTTCAAAGAAGTGTGAAGTCTTTTAATTCTTACTTCTGAATAATACTTTTTTTCTAATCCTGTTGTCATAACCTTGTAAATACTGGCGTGCCATCCATTAACTATTTGTAACCGAATTTATGTCATCCTTTTTTATATAGAATTGAAGAGACAAACTAACTTACTGACCACTTGATGGTACGCGGCTACCGCAGCCCATTGACAACCACATGTAACTTAAAGCGAATAGGGATACAGACGCGTTGTTACCGCTGAGGAGTACGATGGAAAAATTCTCTACAACCCTCAGATAACTAAGGTTG
The DNA here is from genome assembly GCA_036936625.1 of Parnassius smintheus behrii. NCBI lineage: Eukaryota > Metazoa > Arthropoda > Insecta > Lepidoptera > Papilionidae > Parnassius > Parnassius smintheus. The sequence continues at coordinate 53,585,295 of JAUPFT010000011.1, forward strand.
GCGGCAGACACAGGTGAGAAGACGGCATCTCCCCAGATGAGCGGTAGACCTTCTTTTCTTACGGTGGTGGTTACAAGGTGTAAAATATAAAAAATACATTGATGACAAGCAGCAACATATTCCTACTTTCTATGACATTCGCACGCGCGATATTTGTAAGATTGTCGTCTTCTAGTTTATAAGAAAAAAAGAAACGTTTACTTGACCAATACACAACATTAAGAAACACAGAAATTCATTATACAAATTACAAATAAGTAATTATGCTGGTGTGTGATATCAAAAAGGATACCGCATTCAGTGGTAAGTAACCAATATCTACAGTGCTCTATATTGCCTAAAGTATATGTATATATCGCTGTTGTCGTAATATTGCAGAAGGTTATCGTCGGTAATAATAACCAATAACTTTTGAGTGAACATTTAATGAAGACAAAAGTTCTCGAATCGAAAACATGTTGTAAGCATTATGAAAGAAGAAACAAACCGTTGGGTTCGACAAATCACGAATTCGAAATTATGAATCAAATGGTTGCAAAAAGAGAGTGGGATTAAATTATCAGCATCTGTCTTTACATCTAATTGCAATGTCATCAGGGATTTTGTTATGTAATTTCAGTGCACTTCAGCATCTTCTGCTACATCACCACTCACCAAGAGATTCGATCGTAGTCAAGCATTGGCTTAATATTTTATAGACATCTACATTTAGCCTCGATTAACAATCAGAATGCAGATGCGTTGTCACCCTTGAGGACTAACACGGAATGCCTCGATTCCAGTAAAACGGGTCTACAGTTTTCTAGACTCACCATACGGAACACAGTCACAAACTATTACACACACAAACTATCTTACGCTAATATTCTGTGAGAGCGTGGTCCATCCCCGGTCGAGCCGACCCGTTCATGCTACAACCATAACAGCTGCCGCGTGGCTCTACCACGTATGAATTACTACTAGATACTAGGCATTACGTCTCAGTCCTCAGGGGTAACACTGCAAATGCGTTTTGATTCTTGGTCGAGGAGGGATGTAGATACCAGGACCACATCACTTCCATCAGATGGACTGTGTGTTCGCTTGTGCGTGACATTTTGAAATTATGCTCTGTAAAAATTAATTTAAAAATAATCTAGAGCTGTTACGTTCAAAATACCAATTTCGTTATCTGTTCCTGGAAACATTTACTTACCACGCTAATGGGGTCACTTAATGCGCTAGCTGTCTCCACGCGAGTCTCAGCCACGCGTCCAGCACTTCTCGTGTTGTTGGCTGTTTGCTCGCTAATGAACACCCGCGGTGTTCATTGTAAATGATTAGTTTACTTACGATATCATCGTGAATTGTTTAATTAAGCTATTTACAAGAATTACTCGTATTTAACTAGTTTATAAATTCCATTGCTAAGCATTACTAACTACTAACAATACTAAACTTACATCTAGGTTTTAATAATAATAAAAGAAAGATAATAATTATAGGGCATTTATATAATTTTCTTATCTGGTTGGGCTGTGTAATTAAACAAAAGAAAATTATAACTACAAATGAATATATAAATATAGTAAAATAAATAAATAAATATAACGTAAATAAATTTTATAGTATTTGGCGATTTATATAAAATAGGCCAAAATAGCAGTACTCCGGCCGACGGGCATGTATGCAGGTATAAGGATGCAAAATGGTGAAAGAGGTGTGTCAGGATCGTGTCAATTCGAGTTCTGCAGTCCTCTGGGCGACAGGCGTGAGTGTTTATGGTATGATAAACAAATAAAAACCCAGATAAAGATTGTTGTTCAAAACTACACGTCGTACAGCGTAACACTTGAGATGTTGGCGTAAGGGGTGCGTTTTTGTCTGAATATGTTCCTCCGAATCAGTGTCATGTGTTTAAAGTTTTTTAGCAACTATTTTGGTCGAATCATATACCTTATATTTCAAGACCGAACCCTGATCTAAAACTAATTTTCTTCTTTTTCATTAGGCCGTAGAAGATTTGGGCCTCTCCGTTTGTTCGCTTTAATTATCACCATGTGATTATCACAAATAGTAGGTGGCAATACCAGACGTCTCGTACCATCGACGCTGCTTCCCTTCGTCGGTCTAGGTACTCTAATCCTGGTTTAAAGTTACACTGCTATCTATAGGAAGTTACACATGTTTTTCGACATTTCACATGGTCGCATAAACAACATCCACGAGACGAAATGGGGTGATGAATTGCATCGCCACAACACTGTCAAATATATAAGTAAGCATTTATTTTGAGGTTATATCTCTATAATAAAACTCTGAAAAGCTTTGGAAATCTGTCGGATATAATCATTTAGTGTTAACTGAGCCCCGCGGCCTGCAACCTGCATGTGACAAAATTGAATGTGTATCCAGCTCGCTTCTATTATGTGTAGGTATAACCCATATATATATAATCTAATATTTAGTATAATATTTAAAACGTGAAAACAAAAACAATTGACATTTGGGCGCCGTGCGTGAGTACCACGGCAGTCTCGCCCGGGTATCCCCGGACTTGTTTTCCGAAAGCGCCCTATCGGGTTTTTGATAACGAGCGGGTACTGGCCGGCCAAAAACATGTTTCCATGTTACTTCTACGTACTTGCCATTGAGTAGGAGAGATTCAATATGTTAAGATATGTGTGAAATATTAATAACATATAAAACAGCTAATATAGGGTAGTTAGGCGGGCGGGAGCGTCGCTCCGTGTGGTTTTCGGAAAATAGGCTTAATGGTTCAATAATGATATCAAAAATTAATAGTTTAATTTGTCTTTTTATAGAAACTCATAACTATAAAACGATCCCTGAAAATTAGTTTGTCGGGAAATGGTACAAATATGTCAAAAATATGGTCGTCCACGTCGAATTTCAGTCTCGGAGACCAGTTTCAATGGTGACTAGCCTCTGCCAGGTATCTGCATCCAGTCATGTATCTGCGCAGGACAGCACTATAGTTAGCGCTGGAGTGTGCGCGCAAGCACAGGTGTACTCTCTATTCCGTCACTATTATAGTCCAATAGAACGGCAGCTCGGGTTTATGTATTTAAAAAAAAAGAATGGTTTGGATTTTATCATGTATCGTGGAGTCAGTTTACTTACATAAATTGCTCAAGGACAAACATTCAGAGCCGAAACCTTATTTGTAAGCCATACAAATACTTTTATCGTGCGTGATGAGAGCCCGCGTCCTTTAGCGCCACATCACTGTGCCACGAAGCCGTCCATGTCAATTCCGAGGCAACGAGGTGCTGCTGTGAATTTTAACAGAAAAACCCTATAAACTGATTTTGGCTCGACCCGGGATTAAATTAGGAACCACACAATGATCAGACGCTTGCAATCACTGTACCAACGAGGCAGTCAGAAGCTGCGTGTGAGAGTTCGAAGTAGAGATTTAGTGGTTTGCATGATGAATGCAGAGAACTGGAGACCCTTTTCAATGGAAACTAAGATTTCCATCTACGTCTCCTGGAGTCACAACCCATCTGTCTTTTGATTCTTAATCGAAGATAGATGTAGATGTCTATAGGCCTCAACATTCATTTACTGTCAGATGGACTTTGTTTTCTAAGAGTAATCTCTACCAAGCTATTTCTAATTTGTTGTGTTGTTAATTGTAACATACATGATTGTAAGCTGTTACTTTTTTTTAAACTCCCACTGGGTTTCTTGCTAGTTCTTCCCAGGACAGAAGCTTTTTCCGAACCAGTGGTAAATTAAAAAAAAGACTCAATTACTATTATTTATAATATATTTTGTACAAAAAAGCATCCGTTTTTGTAAGTCTTATTATGTTTTCGCTTGTCACCCTTATTTCATGAAAAAAAATCTGTTGCTAGCAGAATATTCATTTAATGATTACAATAATCTCTTACTTGTGTCATTTGCTAAACAAATAAACAACGTCGAGCGCAGTTTATAAATGACACCATTTGTAGCAAGCAAAGAGATTTAAATATATAAGAGACTCCATCCGAAGAATATGCGACTCAACGTCTATACTGCATCGCTAATCTTGATTATTCGAAATGACAGAATGAGAGATGGCATTTCTCTCACACATATAAAATAAAATAATAAACAATAACTTAGTTAAGTGATGCGCGGGACGCGGTCAAGTCAGAGCAGTTGGCATCGGGGTGGCGCATCCCAGAGATGAGACAGAGAACAATGCGGCCGAACTTGTGTCTTGTAAAGTTGCAAGCGATGTGCTGGCATGAAGTACTGTTCCGCTCTGCCGAGCACGTCAAGCTTTTTATCGGCCAATTTGGCCTTCTCTTCCAAGCGACTACGAAACGGCATATTATTCGATATGTTGACGACATGCTAGCTAGAGGCAGCAAGGAGAGTGCCTGGAAACTGAGGAGATACGACAAAGGGGTTCTTTTGAACGGTTAACGCGGAAACTTGTGTTTTCTGGGGATTGAACTGGACTATATTTAGTCGCCTCCAATGCGATGCTTTAAAGTAGCGAACTTAGAACAAGTACAGCTGTAAAGTAGCGAACTTTCAATCACATCTCACTGAAATATTTGACTGAGAAATGTGCTATGAAATTTTTAAGGTCATATTTTTGTGTAGGCTTAATTTAAATCTATAAGCGAGAAATTCAGTGCTTTTTTCCCTTTTTATCAAAAGTTAAGTACTATTTACGTAATAATAAATGGGTAGAGTTACATTATTATACATTAAGGTATTTAAAATATTGTGTGAAAGAATTTTATGATCTTTTTTATTAAAAGAGGGGGAAAACGGTTTAATGCCTACGCATACGGTTTACCTGATGTTAAACGATTACGGCAGCTCATGAACATGCGCAACACCAGGGGAATCGCAGGTGCGTTGCTGGCCCTTTAGAAGGGAGTAAGCTCTTTTTTTGAAGGTCCTCAGGTCGTATCAAATTATGATATAAAGCCTGCTAAACGTATAGCGGTAACGTGGAGGAATTTCACTTGCAACCTTTAATGGATTGTTATTCTATATTATGTTATTTCTATCGACAAAGACATACTTAGCCTTAAATTTCTAACTTTTTGTGTCATGACTTGCTCGACGGATTTCACGGTCAATTGTGTCAAAGTAAGATTAATTATTATTGGCGTGCAGTAGCGCCGTGAGACAGTACACCACCTCGTACTGCCCCGTGGGTGGCTCGAGAAGCCACGGAAGAAAACTGAAACAGAAGATGGGCAGCAACGTCTTCTTAGTAACAGATAATAAAAATCTCAAGCCAGGCGTCGCAGTTGTGGCTGATGTCACTCCTACGAGGCAGTCTACGGACCTGGACTTTGTGCGGGAGGCCGGTATTCAGTAGTGGGTATAATGAATGATATAATGAATATATAATGAATAAATATATATTAAAAGATCAAATGTATTGGTAACCATCGCAAACATCTCCTATGCAAATATCCTCCAAATCCATGAGGGGGGCCTCTGTTCAGCGGTGGACTTTACTAGGTTGTATGACGAACGATGAGGACATCATCGGCCTTAGTAACAGTTTTTTCCGCCGGGTTCGTTTCTGGTTCTTCCCAGGACATAGGCATTTTCTAAACCAGTGGTAAATTTCATTTTTTTACTTAGAAATCGAATACTACCAGCGATTTTTCCGGACCGATACGACTTTATGACTTTAAAAGGCTGGCAACACATTTGTAATTCCCTTAGTGTTGCAATTGATCATAGGAAGCGGTACAGTACCATCAGTTGAGTCGCATGCTCATTAAATGTTAAAAGAGTTAAAGTAACAGCATATAGATGTCGCACTGCACAGAGCACAGGCCTCCTCTCATATCTGAGAGGGTTTTCAGGAACTGTCCTCTGCCTCAATGCGTGTTAGCGAAGAGCGATGCATGCTCATTTGCCTCCTCTTATATAAAAAAACGTAAGATTGACTTACAATAAGTATTATTTACACTCTATTTGGAATATTTATTATTATATTTCAATTTTTATTTCCACAGGTGAAAAAAATTGACGGCGTATTTTAAACAATAAAACATTACATAATCTTCATTTACATTTCCTTAGCAAGTGCTGACGTGGAGTAGAGCGCGCGCGCTGTCAGCGGCGCTCGGATTACGGACTCGTTGGCTGCAACCCGACCTCGGGACAGCAGCCGTCGAAGCACCGGCCACCGCGTCTAAACTATTTACTTTTTCTGACGGTTAACTTTAATTATAATGATTTTTTATGTTTACGTTGACACTACACCTTCAAATGAAACTAGTTTTTACGGTTATTACCGCATATATCAACTTTTTTATAGAATAGGGTGACAAACGAGCACACAGTCCACCTGATGGTAAGTGGGTACTGTGGACCATAGACATTGCACGTATTTAGAATTAAATTAGAGATGTGTTGTCATTCCTGAGGCTTAGATGGAATGCCTAGGTAAAAGGATATCTGGTTCTTACCATTCGGAACACAGTAGCGTTAAGCCGCTATTTTAGGTACCCCGGTCGAGACGAGCCATTCATGCTACAACTATAATATAGCTGCAGCGTGGCTCTGCCCCTTATAAAACTTGTTTTATCTTCCCGACGTTTTGAGTAGGTATTCTACAGTACCCAGGGTTACGGAGGAACCCACGGTCCTGCGTTGGAACTCCACCAATAACTAAATTGTCGAGCCGTGGTAGCTTAGATGGTTAGCACTCGCTGTAAATTTCACAGTAAGCGAGCAACCCGGGTTTGATCCCAACCGGCACCAATCAAATTGTTAATTGCAATTTTTTGTGCTGATTTACCACGTGCTTGGCGGTGAAGGAAAACATCGTAAAAATTAAATATAAACCTTATATATCTGAGAAATAATAAAAAAAATTTCGAAGACAAGTGTAGTTCGCCAATACGCATTTGGGCAGCGCTGCGGACATTTCCTTGGCCTAAAAACCCTCTCAGAAATGAGGGGTGGCCTGTGCCTAGCAGTGGAACGCATAAAAGCTGTAAATTTAACTTTTAACTAAATCGTCAGTTAAAATTTTTGAGTTAATTTAAAGAAAACCCTAAATGCAGCACAAACTTTATTTAAGAGCTTTGTAACAACAACTATTTAAGAATACATATACAGTCATATTATAAAAGATATAAAAATAATATTTGTTTTTTTTTATTCGTCTTCTAAGTGTTACCACGCAATTCGTTCGATTACGATGACTCTTTCGTGAGTAGTGAGTGTCTGTACGGGCGCCTACGAAAGTTTCTGACAAAAAAGTAGCATAGAAAATCATACCGGGTGCGGCAAGTGTATTTTTATATCGTATAACTATTGATTTACTTGACCAATTTAGTTCATATTTACACGTTATTTTTTGAAGCGATGGTTCCTAGCTGAGTTAGGATCTAATAGTTTGTGCTGTTGCCTGCCTCATATTCAAAATAGTTTAGCGCCAACAAGTGATGGAGTTATTAACAAGTTATTTTATAAACTCTGTAAAATATTGTGAATGAATTCGAAGTGAAACTTGTCGCGCCATCTATCGGAAAGAGCAAAACTTTAGCGGACACAATAACTTACACACCATACTGTGAGAGCGCGGTGCTTCCCCGGTCGAGCCAATCCGTATGTGCTATGATATAGCTGCAGCGTAGCTCTACCACATCAAGTACGTAGCGTAGCTTTCGTATGGTGAGTGTACAAAGAATCGGAGATCCTTTTTACTGGAAACGAGGCATTCATAGAATGTCCTAAACATAAAAATTCGTACAAATTACATATTGGTTAGTAATGATACAGTTATGTGATACCAAAAAGGATCCCACCCCAATAATATGTGGCTTGCATAGCATTGGTTTTCAGTCGCAACCTTAAATGATTCACGAACAACCTGAATTTGATGTAAAAAAGTTATAATGAATGTATTTCATATTATTTTTGCAGGAATATCTGTATGTTTTCTTAAAGATCTCAAACCGGGTTAAATTTATTAATAATGGTTATCAAATTCCTGATAACTCGATGTCAAAGCAAAATAGATTGCGATGAGGCTCTGACCTCACTAACGAGCCATATCATTTCAACACCAATGTCCTTAACTATGTCATTTGCAACAAAAACAGTAACGAGTGCCTGTGGGCTAACTACTACTATAAACTACGGTGACCAATTCACATGCTAAGTATGGGGACTGTCTCAAATATATATTTATGATGCAACTGTAGGGGCGGCCTACGTGCGGCCGTGGATTTTTGATAGGTTTTTTTTCTTAGAACAACGGTGACAAGCGATACATATTCCACTTGATTATAAGTGCACGCGGCGGCCAATAGACTATATACATACTTAAACAAGAATAGAAACGCAAATATGTTCTAACTACTAAAGACAAAAATAGAATACCTTATTTCCCGTAAAAAGAGTCTCCGGTTTTTTTTTTAGTAGGATAGAGTGACAAACGAGCACACAGTCCACCTGATGGCAAGTTGTTGCTGTGGCCCACAGATATCTACATCTATCCTCGACGACGAATTAAAATGCAGATGCGTTGTCACTCGTGAGGACTAAGATGAAATGCCTCGTTTTCAGTAAAGGTTTCAAAAAAAGATCTCCGTTTCTCTACACTCACCATACGAAACACAGCAGCATTAAGCTACTATTTCACGCTGGTATTCTATGAGAGCGTGGTCCTTCCCCGGTCGAGCTGACCCATTCGTGCTACAACTATACTACTAATATAACTGCAGCATGGCTCTACCACGTATAAAATTCTCAACACTCAACGTCCAAAATACGCTATTTTACGCTAGTATTCTGTAAGAGCGCGTTTTTTTGCAGTACACTTGACCCATTCGTGCTACAACCATTATATAGCTGCAGCTAGCTCTGCCATGTAAAAAAAAGGTTGTACTAAATAAATAAATACTATCAAATTATATTGTTGCGTTTTGCCGTAAATCGAAACGAAACAGCGACAAATATCCCGCGCCTAATAAAAATTTGAATCTTTACGGACAAGCTGAATCCATTATAACGGTGATACGGTTCATAATATTATATGAATCTCTTTAAATTTCTTAAATTATATGCAAATATGGCTAAAGTTCAATTTTTTTTTAAATGAACCAATATATAATTATCCCCGAAAAACTCCTACCGATTCCAGGATCAGGATATTGGGCAAACATATTTAAAATGTTGTCAAGGTGCTTGACGTTTTTTTATCGCAATGATCGATGCACCCTGCACTCCTTGCTAAGTTGTATTTAGTGAAGACGGATTAACACTAATATCAGAGACAAGACAACCTCCAAAATGATCTACCTACACAAAATGAAATGAGAATGTAAATGTCAACAAGTACACCTAGGATAAGATTATTATATGTTTCTATGTATTTATACTTTCTCATCTAAGTGAATTATTGTAAACTCTTATAAGAAATACGAGTAAAGATAGCTCAAACCTTAGAGTTGATAATAGCACCACGTCCATACTTATCAATTATTATCTTTGAAACTGTAGTTCATTCTATAGAATATAAGCGACAAATGGGCACACAGTTCACCTGATGGTAAGTGGATGCTAACATCTACATTTATCCTCAATTAAGATTCAAATGCGTTGTCATCCCTGAGGACTAGGATGTAATGCCTCGTTTCCAGTAAAAAGGGTAGCTGTTTCTCTACACTCACCATACGAAACATAAGTCGAATTAAGCTGTTATTTTACGCTGCTACTTTGAGACCACGCGGTCCTACCCCGATCAAGCCGAACCATTGGTGCTACAACCATAACTGCAGCGTGGCTCTGCTACTATTTGATGTTAGGATCTACCAAAATTTGATTTTGTAAATCATCAGCGTGATGATGCTATTTTTTATCTAGGTATGAGGAAATCAACATTACCTACAGAACCTACGCTACACATCATTGGATTTCAAATTCATCCTCGTTGAAGTCTTTCGTTCCGCCCCGTAGACAAAATAAATTAATTCCAGGTGTAGCGGCGCTGTCGTCGCGCCGCAAGCGAAACACACCGTAGCCTAAATCACGCTATCAATATTCCGAACCATAAACAGTATATATAGAACATCTACCGGATATCTCACGGAGTATTGGCCGCTCCCCGGGCAGAACATCTTGCCCGGCGGGAGATCTCCCCTTTTCCTTCCACGACCACAGTGGTGATCATCCGACGTGATCTGAACACGCAACCAAACAACCTTCGGAAACTTCAAGCTTCATCATTGTCATAGAATACCACACCCATTCGCTCCCGAGCAGATATCGTCTGCAGTCTTCATATCCTGCAAGCCATCTAGCTTAACAAGGTTCATCGCAGCACTGGAATAATAATGCTTTCTGTTCCTTCAAGCTACTCTCTGCGCCATACAGTGTTCGGCACGGCTCTGAGCTTTGCTGCTCGCCTCTGCTTCACGGCACTCTCGCAGATTACTTGCCTTCTTCTCGACTCACCGCAGACTACAAGGCAATCTCCTGGCACTTGCACATACGTCGGCAACGAGGCTGCACTATCGACCTCCGGTCTGAGCAGGGGGGGTGATGTGCCAGCACTGTCGTCGCACCGCAAGCGAAACACACCGAAGCCTAAATGACGCTATCAATATTCCGAACCATACACAGTATATATAGAACATCTCCGAACTACCGCACGGAGTGTTGGTCGCTCCCCGGGCAGAACGCGCGACGGGAGATCTCCCCTTTTCCTTCCACGGCCACACAGGGAAACATCCCGGTTACATATTTAGCTAATTAATATGCTTTACAAGACAAAAATTACAAAACCACGCGTGGTAAAGTTTCTGAAGAAACTGTAACCGTGACTGACTGTCGCCCCTGGAGACGCTGTTTTTTTTTCTTGGCCGAGGGTTAAGTATTGCCCTTCAGCATGAAGATACAGCCAAAGTTCTTGTCACTGGGTGTAAGACTGTATGATAATTTAAGTTTTTGATTTAGTTTTTTCTGATAATGTTAATAAGTATTGTATATTTTAATATATTAATATGTGAATGGAGAACTTTGTACCCCTTTTAAGCTCAATGCGCGAATGAAGGAGCATGCGTTTTGCCACAGTTAAAGTTGACACGGAGTGCAGGAAGCTAAAATTATTTATATAAATTTTATAACTAAAACGTATTACAAATACATATAATTAAATTACATCAAACATAATGTACGTTTACATTCATACTACCAATATCAAGTACGTAAATGTCTCTTGGAGAAATTATGTTGTATGTTGACGTTCGTTTTATTTCATACTGCCACATTGTCTCAGACTAAGTACAAAAATACGGTTGAATTTTTACCACTAGGCGATTACTATAGTCTACCAAATCTAAGAAATACATTTTGACAGCTGTCAGACTTATTGCGCCAAGCAAAAAATGGAAACGTACAATATTCGATTCTTAAAAAAAATCGATTACAGTTTGGTTTGAATAATACCAAAATAAATTAAAAACGGATAGTTTAAAACACAATATTTATCAGTTTCTTCGTATTTATTGTTACTGCTTATTTCTAGAGGCAAAGTTATAAAAATTTAAAATTGAAACTAGATTAAAAATTAATTTATTCAACATTTTCAGTTCAACCAGTTGAAGTGTCGTTGTTAAGATTAATTCTTATTTGATTTTAAATAATTCAGTCAAAATTAATGTCTCTTTCAAAGTTATCCATAATTAAAAAACATTGTTTTTTCTACCACTTTTCACCAATCATCCCTTGTGACATAGGCATATGTTTCAACGAATATAGAAGAAACAGTCCAAAAAGTTAAAGCCGAGTCACAAAATAAGAAGACAAACACAAAATCACAAAATTAATCACAGCGTGCTCTCAAAATGGCGGGAGATTAAAATTACGTATTGGATTTTTTAACGCGGCCTTGTATATGAGTTATTATCATCATCATCATCATCATTACAGCCCTTCACAAGTCCACTGCTAAACATAGGCCACCTGCATCCATCGACTTCCTGCATGTCTTACCAGGTCGTCACTCCATTTAGTTGGGGGTCGCCCTACACTACGCCTACCGGTACGAGGCTGCCACTCGAGAACTTTTCTTCCCCATCGGTTATCGGTTCTTCGAGCTATATGGCCGGTCCATTGCCACTTCAGCTTACTAATCCGTTGGGCTATGTCGGTCACTCTAGTTCTACTGCGGATATCCTCATTTCTGGGTCTATCACGCGGAGAAACTCCGAGCATAGCCCTCTCCATAGCTCGCTGAGCGACCTTGAGCGTTCTCATACGGCCAGCAGTGAAGGACCACGTCTCTGATCCGTTAGTCATCACTGGCAACACGCACTGGTTGTACACTTTAGTTTTCAGAGATTGAGATATACCTGACGAATAGATGTGTCGTAGTTTCCCGAACGCTGCCCAGCCGAATTGAATCCGTCGATTGACCTCTCGGTCGAAGTTGGACTTACCTAGTCGGACTATTTGTCCCAGGTAAACGTACTCATTAACGACTTCGAGCATAGTGCTCCCAACAACTACCGGCATAGGTGTGACATGGGCATTAAACATGATCTTTGTTTTGTCCATGTTCATCTTAAGACCTATCCGTTGGGAGACACCATTGAGGTCATTGAGCATAGTGCTAAGATCCTCCAGAGATTCTGCCATAAGGACTATATCGTCGGCAAATCGAAGGTGAGTGATGTACTCGCCATTGATGTTAATACCGTATCCTTTCCAGTCCAGTAGCTTGATAACGTCTTCCAACGCAGCGGTGAAGAGTTTCGGGGATATAACGTCACCCTGTCTCACACCTCTCTGCAGTTGGATAGGTTTCGAACTCTGGTTCTGTACTCGGATAGCCATCGTAGCCCTACTGTACAAACATTTCAGCACTTCGATATTCTGACAGTCAACTTGGCACCGCTGAAGGGACTGACAAATTTCGACGGAATTAAAGGCTTTCTCATAGTCCACATACGCCAGGAAAAGTGGCAGATTGTACTCTTCGGTCTTCTGTACAATCTGCCGCCGGGTATGTGGTCTTGTGCTTTCTTAAAGCACAAGACCACCGCACTTCTGCTCCAGGCCTCCGGAGTAGTGCCACCATGGAGGACGGAATTGAAGAGCTTCTGAAGGACTTCAAGTACCGCTGTATATATATATATATATATATATATATATATATATATATATATATATATATATATATATATATATATAAATATATATATATTTATTTATTTTTTATTTAAAATTGATTTTTATTTCATTTTTATTTATTTGAGTTCGTGGAACATTACCTCGTTATCGATATGGTAAATTAATATATTTATCTTGAAAAAGATATTTACCTATTTCTTTAAATTATTTATTACTTTTGTAGGATTAAAAATATTTTTAAGTTAGTTATTAATTTTAGTATAAATTAATGGAATAAAATTATTCTTTCATAAGTTTCAAAACAAATGCTTTAACAAGCTCATTAATTATTAATTGAAAATTAAATTATCTCAAATTTTATTAATAATAGGATTAATTAAAAAATAAGAAAAGTATAAAATAGTAAGTAATTGATCAGTAATAATATAAGGGTCTTCGACAGGACGAGCTCCAATTCAATTTAATAAAATAATAATAGATACTATAGATCAAAATAATATTTGATTAATAAGGTAAAATTGAATTCCTTGAATTTTTTTATTGAAGGTCAAAGGAAGAATAATTAAAATTAAAATAGATATAACTAAAGCAATAACTCCTCCTAATTTATTAGAAATAGATCGTAAAATTGCATAAGCAAATAAAAAATATCATTCAGGTTGAATATGAATTGGAGTTACTAAAGGATTAGCTGGAATAAAATTATCAGGATCTCCTAAAGGATAAGGATTAGTTAATGTTAATATAATCAATAACGTTAATAGGATAATAAATCCAATTAGGTCTTTAAAAGTAAAAAATGGATGAAAAGGAATTTTATCTAAATTTCTATTAATTCCTAAAGGATTATTAGAACCTGTTTGATGTAAGAATAATAGATGAATTATAGTTAATATTAAAATAATAAAAGGGTAAAGGACTTCAAGTACCCGCTTTCAGAAGCTCTGCTGTAATTCCATCCTCGCCTGGGGCCCTGCCGTTTTTAAGGTGCTGGAGAGCCATTCTAATCTCGCTCAGACTGACGTCTGGGATATCATCGGAATAGTGTCGGGTAAAACTTGCTCTTGGATCGTTACTCACACTTGCGTGTGGCTCCAACGATGATGTGTACAGCTGCCCATGGAACCTCTCAATCTCACTCAAAATCTCAGGTGTCTCGGAAACGATTCTGCCACACTCAATCTTCAGCTTTGACAGTTGGCTCTTTCTGGCAGACAGATCTCTGGCAAAGACTTTGGAGCCCTGGTTCCGCTCGATCCCTTGTTTAATACGAGCAGTATTAAAGTTGCGTAAGTCTCGCCGCATGCATTTGGAGATCTGTCTGTTCAGTTGTCTGTATGCTGTCAAATCTGTTGACGATTGCAGCCTCATCTGCCGTGTAACAGCCATGAGATTAAGAGTTTGATCGGAGAATTTTTGTGTTCTTCTGCGGCGGGTCTTGCAGAACTTAGCTCCGACCACATGGAGAGTTTCCACGAGCTTGTTATTCATATCGTCCACTGTACTGCAATCTTCTAGGCACTGAAAGCGGTAACGTAACTCGAGCTGAAAAGTCTCGGGATTCTGGATTAGAGCACGAGGGGGACGGAGCGTTGACCTCATTAGACGAGACCTCTCCAACTTAACGTTTAGGTTCAGTGTGCCTCTAACCATTCGGTGATCGCTGCCGGTTTTCACCCTTGCGATCACTGAGACATCACTGAACAGTTGGCATCTGATCATCATAATGAAGTCAATCTCATTTTTTGTCGAACCATCGGGGCTCGACCAGGTCACTTCCTGTGAGGCCGCTTCTGGAAGAAAGAGTTCATCATAAAGAGTCCCTCTTTCTCCATAAAGTCAGCCAGCTGCTGGCCCGTACGGTTCCGTTGCCCTACTCCAAATTTCCCTAACTTCAGCTCACCGCCTTCTCTTGTGCCTAGTTTTGCGTTGAAGTCTCCCATCAACACCGTGTAGTGGGTTTTAGAGAAATGCATGGCTCTAGAAATATCCTCATACATTTCCTCCACCTCCTCATCGGGATGTGCCGAGGTTGGTGCGTAGACCTGTACGACCTTCAGCGAATACCGTTTGGTGATTCTGAGTATCAGGTACGCGACCCTCGTCGACACACTCCCAATCTTTACAACGTTGTTGACGAGAGACTTGTAGACGATAAATCCGACATCTCCTTGGGACAGATGGTCGCCCTCCCGGTGATAGAACAAGTTGCCGAACTCGAGGATTACCGTGTCCTCCCCCTCTCTTCGGACCTCAGATAATCCAATAATATGCCAGCGCAACTTGTCTACCTCTTCTTCCAGCTCCAGTATCTTCTCGTCAGTCCTCAGGGTGCGTGCGTTATACGTTGCCAGGTCGAGTCGTCGTAGGTGGCAACCGAACCTCCACCGGAGATTCTTAGCACCCCTGCCCCGCCGTTACCATGGTCGCCACCGTAGCCAGGAATAGCGGGGCCGCCGGGGACTGGGGGCCGTCTGTTTACGTCGTTATTCATGGGGGGATATTTGCCATAGTTGCCACGCTTGGCGAGCGGGTTGGCAACCGCAGTTTTTTTTTGTCGTACAGTTGCTGTTATCAGGAAGATGCTGCTGCCCATCTCCTGCCTGTCTCCCTCTGTCGCCTCTTACGACACCCACGGGAAGATATGGCGTAGTGGATATTCTCAACCGCCACTACACGACAGTTATTATGCCTACACAAATTTACGTCGACAACGTAAAAAAAACGAACTTCTTTTATACACGACTCACGTAATTTAAGGAATTTTAAATATATAAATTAAATTAAACAAATAATACATTAAAAATTAATGTTTGGATTATTTTAATATTTTTACCGATTATTTGAATATATTTGCCAATTATTCGCATAACAATGTATTTTAATCAACCAAACACTACGGTAAAATACATAGCGACATATCATTGAAACGACGTCAAGTAAAAAAGTTGACAGTGGTTATTTTTTTAATATTTTGCTTTTTTTGAAAAATTCAAATTTTAGTTAGTGATAAAAAACTATAAACTTTGTAATGAAATATAGATAGCTTCATAATACTTCGGATTTACGTAAAAGGTTATTTTAAATCGTGTGAGTACGCTTGTGCAAAGTTATTGCGGAACGATTAATGTGAAACGTCAAATGGTATTTCTTAGATTTGGTCGACTATAGTATTCTAATTTTATGTAAATTAACGATTTTCAAAAAAAAACGAAATAAACTAATGTAGTGATTGCTTATATTTACGCGAACACTTCGCATTGACTAAATTATTATTACCAATCTCATTTCGTTTAATTTACTTTCTACTCATCCAGTTAAAAAATTGGATAGAAAATGGCGACGCCTCTATCATCATCTACGAGAGGTCACTCTCGCGCGAACTCTATCGCTATCTGCACCCACCGGGAAAGACTGCAAAAAAATACGTTGCGATATGCGTTTTTCGTACGTTTTATAACTTCAGTCCAACTTGAAGGCACTGTAGCACCGCCCAAATTTCGACGGAATCAAAGGTTTTCTTATAGTCCACATACACCAGACAAAGTGGCACATTGTATTCTTCGGTCTCTGTACAATCTGCCGTAGGGTATTTATGTGGTCTATGGTACTGAAGCCTTTTCGGAAACTGGCTTGTTCGGGAGGCTGGAAATCGTCGTAGACGCGGCTCAGAAGGGAAATCGGTCTGTAGATCTTCAAGAGAGCGTTGTCGCCTTTACGAACTTCTGCTCTACGCCTCCGGAGTAGTGCTTCTTTGTCCATTGAAGAGTTTCTGATGGACATTAAGTACAGGTGTTCTAATTCGCTAAGTCCTGCAAGGCTTCTCATCTCTGTGCTTATGTCTTAATACATATCATGCACCAGGTGAATATAGAGTTCTGGTATTTGTTGTGCTCTCATAGCTTCGCAAAGTAATTTACGTGGTATTCTGTCGAAGGCCTTTTCCAAGTCTATAAATACCATATGGATTGGATCCATCAGAATCCTTATGGATTGGGTTGCATTAGTCGTTGACCTTCCTGGCGTGAAACCGCACGGATTATTAGATATCAGATACAATATGTATTTAGTGTACGAAGCAGGGGTGAGTTTAGAGTAAATGCTTAAATGGACCGTGTTCTTTGTGTGTACTTCCTTACTATTCTGCATGTAAGTATTTAGTATTACAGCTTTCTGTAACAGTTTGCATGTGTTGGGTGGTAATTTAAGATTTTTGTAGATTATTGTAATTGCTTCGGTATAACGCTGGTTGTCGATAGTACAATGGGCACTATAATTACTTTTTGAAGATGCCAGAGTCGAGTTATTTCATCTTTTTTTATTTATTTTTTTGTTTAAAAAAACGTTACCCCTACACTAGGATTTTCTCATATATCGTGGGGGCAGTTTACAAATATAAATTGCACAAGGACAAACATCCACCCGGAACAATTATTTGTAGGCCATACAAATACTTGTTCCGTGCGGGATTCGAACCCGGGACCCCCAGCGCAGCCACTCATTGCTAAGCCACTGCGTCACGGAGTCGTCAACAATTCGTCAATCTTTAAGTTCTGCATATTTAGAACTGCGCTTACGTGAGGCGGCAATAATCTAGCCCTTGTATTTCAGTGACAGAGACGGGCGACAATGGTACGGCTGATGGCTGCACTACTTGGCCGATCGGCTGCACCCGATGAGCGAACTCCACCTCGCATCTTTCAACAGTTACACCCACTTTGTTTTAAAAATTGTTTTAAAACACCTTTAAAATAATATCTAATGTGTCTCCTTCCTTGCATTCAGGAACGCTGACAATTTCGATGGCTTGCAGTCGATTCCCATGCTGCATGCTGCGTGCGAGAGATTTCCTCTTCTAGGCGATATTTACACACAACGAATTGCTGCCAATATCTTTACGAAGACGATCATTTTCGTCTTTTAAGCACTTTTATACTTATAACTACTTTTACACTTTATACGTGGTATAGCCACGCTGCGCTGCAGCTATTATGGTTGTAGCATGAATGGGCCGGCTCGACCAGGGAAGTACCACTCTTTCACAGAATACCAGCGTAAAATAGCAGGTTAATGCTGCTGTGTTTTGTATGGTGAGTGTAGAAAACCAAAGACCCGTTTTACTGGAAACGAGACATTTCATTTTTGTCCACAAGGGTGACAACGCATCTTAATCGAGGTTAAATGTAGATATATCTATAGCCACTGTATCCACTTACCATCAGGTGGACTGTGGGCTCGTTCGTCACCCTTATCCTATGAATAAAACCTTATATCTGGATTTTAAAGGTACTTAATTCGCTCTTAACGACAGTTTTCAAAAGAAGTGGAAGCTCTTCCTTGAAATATTATATCGAGCTTCTAGGGAGTGATCCTGCATTTGTCCTCCTTTAGACGTGTCTGTTTTCCTCGTAGTTAAGTACATTTAAA
Organism: Parnassius smintheus behrii; assembly: GCA_036936625.1. NCBI lineage: Eukaryota > Metazoa > Arthropoda > Insecta > Lepidoptera > Papilionidae > Parnassius > Parnassius smintheus. Next base: position 53,603,847 of record JAUPFT010000011.1, read on the forward strand.
CAATAGTTGTAGTTATTGTTACGAGCTTTGGGTTCGTGACAATAAAAACTGCCGATTGAATTACCGAAATTGACACTTTAATTACCGAACACTAATTAAAACTTAAAACACACTAATAATAAATCACACTTACCAATTTAGTTCGCAGGGATATCGCTTCGAAGTCTTTGCTTGTGTCACCAATTCAATACTGACCAGTGTTGCCAGATGTCTTGAACCTTTTATCTGTATTAGACACTGCTAAATTCTGTTACACTTAAAATCTGTATAATTTAATAAACCAAAATAGAATAATTGATCATCATCATTATCCTTGCTTTTTTTAGAAAAACAAGGAATAACTACTAACGTGATAAGCAGATACGGTTTGATTGTTGTTATTAAATAAAAATATTTTTTATAGAATAAGGGTGACAAACGAGCACACAGCCTACCGATGGTAAGTGGATGCTGTAGCTCATAGATATCTACATTTATCCTCGCTTAACAATTAAAACGCAGATACGTTGTCACTCCTGAGGACCAAGAGGGGATGCCTCATTTCCAGTAAAAAGGGTATCCGGATTTCTACTTTCACCGTACGAAACACAGCACTATTAAGCTGGTATTTTACGCTGGTATTCTGTGAGAGCGTGGTCCTTCCCCGGTCGAGCGTCAGCTGTTATGGTTGCAGTGCTGCAACCGTAATATAGCTGCAACGTGGCTCTGCCGCGTATAAATCATACAATATACACAAAATTTTTTATATAGCAAAATTGAAAACATTAATTTAAGCAAACAACAAAATAATAAGAGAATGAAGCAAAATAAGTGACTATATACCGCGTCACACACACTCATGATTCTGATAAGTTATGTTTTTGATAGCATCTCATTTCTTTCTGCAGATAGTCTCACTTTTTTCCTTCCGATAACTTCTACTCCTTGATTACCAACAAATTACATATCTACGCCTTTTATTCCATTAAATTATACATATCCATTATACAGGTACACTGATTCATTCGTTGCAAGTGTAACTTTGTAATCCTATATATTTATAAGGGATTACAAAGTTATTTATGCAGTTAGTGTATCTAGAAAACTGGACCTAAATTGAAAAATATTTTAGTTTTTAATAAAATGTTACTAAGAAAGAAGAAACTTACGCTGCTATTATCTAATGCTCTACCTATTCTGGTAAATATTTGGTTAATAACATATTAAGTTTCGATCCAGGTTTTATAAGATTTTTATATATGTTTAGTGTTTTTACAACTATTTAGTAGGTACAATTACCGGGTTAGTTGCAAACATTATTTTGTGCATTTTATTAGCAATAAGTGACTGAGACAGGTTTCTTATAGACTCTGAATGCGATTCAAGTTTTAATAATCAATATTAAAACTTAAATCTCGTTCAGAGTTTAAAATACCAAGAAATTTAAATTAAATTTTCTGTAATAAGCATCTTCCTTCACCTATTTTGTATTAATTAATGTTTTAAAGATAATTGACTTCTTTTAGGAAACAAAAGCCTGTTTTCCATCATCTTTCTCCATCACTTTACATGAAGAAACACTTGTGGAAATTTAAAATAATTTAAGCATTCACGTAAGTAAACAATATTAATTAAAAATAAAATTATTTTCCGTGCAAATGGATACTGTGCGACAGAAAAAGGAGTATACACAATTTCCGTAAGATAATAAGAGATAACACTATTGTCTCAGTACTCTTCTAATAACCAATTTATTTCGATACTCGGGTGTACCAAGGACACCGTGTAGTGGCGGTTAAGAATATCCACTACGCCATATCTTCCCGTAAGTGTCGTAAGAGGCGACAGAGGGAGACAGGCAGAAGATGGGCAGCAGCATCTTCCTGATAACAGGAACTGTAAAAAAAAACTGCGGTTTCCAACCCGCTCGCCAAGCGTGTCAACTATGGCAATATACCCCCCATGAACACAAATAGACGGCCCCCAGTCTCCGACGGCCCCGCTATTCCTGGCTACGGTGGCGACCATGGTAACGGCAGGGCAGTGTTGCTAAGAATCTCCGATGGAGGTTAGGTTGCCACCTGCGACGACTTAACCTGGCAATATATATCGCACTCACATTGATGACTGACGAGAAGATCCTGGAGCTGGAAGAAGAGATAGACAAGTTGCGCTGGAATATTTTAGGATTATCCAAGGTCCGAAGAGAGGGGGAAGACGCGGTGATTTTCGAATCCGGCAACTTACTCTATCACCGGGAGGGCAACCATCTGTCCCAAGGGGGTGTTGGATTTATCGTGCACAAGTCTCTCGTAAACAACGTAGTAAAGATTGGGAGTGTGTCGACGAGGGCTGCGTACCTTATACTCAGAATCACCAAAAGGTATTCGCTGAAGGTCATACAGGCTTACGCACCAACGTCGGAACATCGATGGAGGTGGAGGAAATATACAGGGATATTTCTTGAGCCATGCTTTCCTCCAAAACTCACTACACGCAGCAGAAGAACACAAAAACTCTCCGATCACACTCTTAATCTCATGGCTGTTAGACGGCAGATGAGGCTGCAGTCGTCAGCAGATTTAACAGCATACAGGCAACTGAACAGACCGATCTCCAAATGCATGCGGCGGGACTTACGCAACTTCAATACAGCTCGTTAATGGGAGACTTGATCGCAAAACTAGGCAGAAGGAAGAACGGTGAACAGAAAGTAGGGAAATTTGGGATAGGGCAACGGAACCCAAGAGGCCAGCAGCTGGCCAACTTCATGGAGAAAGAGAGACTCTTCATGATGAACTCTTTCTTCCAGAAGCGGCCCCACATGAAGAGGACCTGGTCGAGCCCCGACGGTTCGACAAAAAATGAGATTGACTTCATTATGATGACTAGACGGCAACTGTTCAGTGATGTCTCAGTGATCGCAAGGGTGAAAACTGGCAGCGATCATCGAATGGTTAGAGGCACATTGAATCTAAACTTGTAGCTCGTATTTATGAAGCGATTGAGCAGAACCAATGCTCCAAAGTCTTTGCCAGAAATATGTCTGCCAGAAAGAGCCAACTGTCATAGCAGAAGACTAAATGTGACACCATCGTTTCCGGGACACCTGAGATTTTGAGTGAGATTGAGAGGTTCTACGGGCAGCTGTACACATCATCGTTGGAGCTACACGCAAGTGTGAGTAACGATCCAAGAGCAAATCTTAGTCGATACTATTCCGATTATATTTCGGACGTCAGTCTGAGCGAGATTAGAATGGCTCTCCAGCACCTTAAAAACTGCAGGGCCCCTAGCAAGGATGGAATTAAAGCGGAGCCTGCGAAAGCGGTGGAACACTAGTACTTAAAGTCCTTCAGAAGCTCTTCAATTCCGTCAATGGTGGCACTACTCTGGAGGCGTGGATCAGAAGTGCGGTGGTCTTATTCTTTAAGAAAGGCGACAACACTCTCTTGAAGAACTACAGACCAATTCCCTTCTGAGCCGCGTCTACGTGCTGTTTTCGAGATTCATTACGAATCATCTCGCACGCAGACTCGACGACTATCCAGCCTTCCGAACAAGCTGGTTTCCGAAAAGGCTTCGGTACCATAGACGACATTCATACCCGGCGGCAGATTGTACAGAAGACCGAAACGTACAATCTGCCACTTTTCCTGGCGTATGTGGACTATGAGAAAGCCTTTGATTCCGTCGAAATTTGGGCGGTGCTACAGTCCCCTCAGCAGTGCCAAGTTGACTGTTTGTATATCGAAGTACAGTGGGGCTACGATGGCTATACCGAGTACAGAACCAGAGTTCGAAACCTATCCAACTGTAGAAAGGTGTAAGACAGGGTGACGTCATATCCCTGAAACTCTTAACCGCTACATTGGAGGACGTTTTCAAGCTACTGGACTGGAAAGGATACGGTATTAACATCAATGGCGAAAACATCACTCACCTTCGATTTGCCGACGATATAGCCCTTATGGCAGAATCGCTGGAGGACCTAAGAAATATTCTTAATGACGTCAATGGTGTCTCCCAACGGATAGGTCTTAAGGATTCTTCACGGGTAGGATAAAACAAAGATCATTTTTAATGTCCATATCACACCTATGCCGGTAGTTGTTGGGAGCACTATGCTCAAAGTTGTTGACGAGTACATTTAATTGGGACAAATAGTCCGACTAGGTAAGTCCTACTTCTACCGAGAGGTCAATCAACGGATTCAACTCGGTAGGGTAGCGTTCGGGAAATTACGACACATCTTCTCGTCAGGTATACCTCGAACTCTGAAAAGTAAATTGTACAACCAGTGCGTGTTGCCAATGATGACTTACGGATCTGAGACGTGGTCCTTCACTGCTGGCCATATGAGGACGCTCAAAGTTGCTCAGCGAGCTATGGAGAGGGCTATGCTTGGGGTTTCTCTACATGATAAAATCAGAAATGAAGATATCCGTAGTTGAACCAGAGTAACAGACATAGACCAACGGATTAGTAAGCTGAAGTGGCAATGGGCCGGCCATATAACTCTAAGAACCAATAACCAATAAGGAAGAAAAGTTCTCGAGTGGCAGCCTCGTACCGGCAGGCGTAGTGTAGGGCGACCCCCTACTAGATGGAGTGACGACCTGGTAAGACATGCAGGAAGTCAATGGATGCAGGTGGCTCAGGGCCGTACTTTATGGCATTACTTGGGGGCGCCTATGTTAGCAGTGGACTTGTGAAGAGCTGTAATGATGAAATGGTGGTGCACCAAGGAAGCGGTTTACAAAGGGATCATCTATAAATAGACATAATCAGAGGAAAATGCCGTGATAGACAGAGAAAGTAGTGTACACAATTTCCGCAAGATAATAAGAGATGATACTATTGTCTCAGTACTCTTCTAATAACCAATTTATTGGGCGCGCGTCAGCGTTTTTCAAACGCACACATAAAAAATAATGCAACAGTTTTTCAAGATGAAGGTGCATCTAGCTATGTAAATCTTTGTTAGTGTGTAATGTTCGCTTAAATATAAGAAATCATAACAGTAAACTTGTCGAAATTCTAAAAAAATTTCAAGAAGAATAATATTGGTGTCAAGGGTAATAATAAAACTATTTAATCTATTGATATAATTACAGCACACAACATTACCTGCCACAAGTTCAAGGTTGGTACAGCAGTATCGGCTAACCTTTTTTTATTGATAACTTGGGGCATGAAATATGATTTATGAAAATCTCCTATGCAGATGATGCTGCAGTAATATTTACTAACGACTTCTGGGATCTGTTCGTAAATCTGCTGAAGGACATCGCTTCTTCTGGAATTTATATACTCGACCTCAGCCTAATATTAATTTCCAAATTAAACTTCACACATGCTTTGATCCCTTAAGTAATAGTTGCAGCTGTTTATTAATTAGTAAGGTTACTGAGACCAAGTATTAAGGAGTCATAGTTGATCAACATTTGTCATGGCATACCTAGACACGTTAAATCAATCAGAAGGGAAACATACAAGGACATTTAAAACACTAAGACGAAAACGTTACTATTCCAAATATATATTGCTTTGGCTCAATATATTTTAGTATATTGTATTCCTGTATGGGGTGGAGCTCCAAAAACCAAATTTCTAGAATTTGAAAGACAAAAAATTATGCATTTTAAAGCAAAAAGATTTCCTAGATCCCTAGATGTTTATGCCATAAGTAATGTATTTACTGTTAGGAAACCGTACATCTTATATTCAGTTCTAAGACTGCATAAAGGTATAAAGTTTAACCATTGTATTATAGCCAAAAGAAGGAAAAACGTAGTGGCTACAGGTGTCGCTGCTAAAACTGTTTTAGCTAGAAGGCAATATGGCTCAATATGGTCTGTATATGGAGGCTCTATACAACGCCATTATTAAGAGCCTAAAAATTCATCACCTTAACTTCCAAATTGCAATCTTGTTCTAACACAATGGCTATTTCATAAGAGCTATGATGATACTGAGGCTCTTTTAAGCAATATGAAATAATGTAATTTATTTATAACACACGCTCACACGCGTGCGCACATTCACTTTTTCACACACACCCATTCACTCACACACTCAAAAATATATATAAACGCGCGCGCACGCGTACATATACAAATATATATATATATATATATATATATATATATATATATATATATATATATATATATATAATCATCCTTTCACGGTAAATGTTGATCCAGTGAGAAGTTAGAACAATTGTTGATTTCGTTCGTTCGTTGATTGCGTGCGTGCGTGTGTGTGTGTGTGTGTCTGAGAGCGTGTTAGTGTGTGTATGCGCGTGCGTGTGCGTGTCTGCGGGTGTGTGGGCGTGCGTGTGTGTTCGTCTCAGTGCATGTTTGTGTGTGTGTGTGTGTGTGTGTGTGTGTGTGTGTGTGTGTGTGTGTGTGTCCAGAAAACGGAGGCGGAGAATGGAGACGTGGAGGCGGAGATGAATGCAGCGTATTATGTGGTGAATGTTGTGGGTAGTCCTAAAATATTATATATTAGGAAACCGCCATTATTAATAAAACATTTGTCATCTGAACTCTGTTGTTTCATTGTCACTACATGGTGGCAACGGTTAAAATACCTAAATAGTTTTGGATTTTACGTTTGAATAACGTTAATTTGTATTCTAAATTAAGTGTAAAGGATGGAGCATGCAAGACCGCCAACCGAATTGAGTTTAGATGGCAGCCCCGTCGGCCGGGCTGACGCATGAAAGCGGTGGAAGGCACAATTCAATCTTTTTCTTAAAGCATCGGGGTGCACAAAGAAGAGGCAAGCATACAGGCGAGTTTGCTCATTAATCTGATTGGATCAGATGGATTTGATGTTTATGAGACTTTTACATTCGATTCAGAAGAGCAGCGTGAGGACATCGAAATATTGATGAAAAAATTTGACGAGTATTTCGGTGTTCAATCTAATATAACATTACTGAGATATAATTTTTTTTCGAGGTATCAAGAATCTATTGATCAATATGTAACAGCGTTAAAGTTACTCAGTAAAAACTGTGAATTTAAAAATTTAGAGCAAGAGTTGATTCGCGACCGTATTGTGTGCGGCATAAGGAGCACAATTGTAAGGGACCGGTTGTTACGGACAGATGAATTGACTCTGGAGAAAGCAATTAAAATATGTCAAGCTGATGAAATGTCAACAGACAGCAAGCGTGTGATGGAAACAGGTAGCTTCGGCAGTTCGGCGAGCTGCGGGCCCGTGCGCGTTGAGGCGCTGGCGATGCGCGGCGGCGAGCGGCGCGGTGGCGGACGCAGCGGCGGGCGCGCGAGTTGCGCACGGCGGGACCGCGACGTCGCCTTGTCCGCGTTGTGGTGCTCAGTGTACTGATGTAGGTTCATGTCCAGCTATTTCGGTGAAATGCTATGTGTGCGGTAACTACGGCCATTACGCTAGGATGTGTAAATGTAAAAATAGTGTTAAAAAATGTATGAAATAGAAGTGAATACAGAAAAATCTGATAATGATGATTGTGAGTCGCTTTATGTATCTGTGTTAATGGATAAAACGCAAAACAAAATCGGCGGCGATGACTGGAACGAGGTATTAAGAGGTGAGTGTGGCTTTGAACGTTTTAAGCTGGATACCGGTGCCGACATTAATGTGTTATGTTATAAAAGATTTTTAACGCTGGGGTTTGACACGGAAATGATATGCAATAATAATAAAATGAAATTACAGTCGTTTAGCGGGGATGTTATTCCGATAAGAGGAGTTTGTCATCTTAAATGGTGGCATAAAAGTATAATGTATGTTTTAAAATTTGCAATAGCAAATATTAATTGTAAAAGTGTGCTGGGTCGACAAGCGTGTTCGGAACTAGGGTTAATTCAACGGGTAGGGTAGGGTAGGGGTAATTCAAATATTCATTTACGGCATTAATTTGGTAGAAAATTCGGATCTTTTTGAAGGCTTAGGATGCTTACCTGGTGAGTACCATATAGTTATTGATAAATCAGTTAAACCTGTAGTTTGTGCTCCGCGAAAAGTACCTCTAGGATTACGTGATAAATTATTAGAAGAATTAAACAGGATGACTGACTTAGGAGTCATTAGAAAGGTCACTTACCCAACACAATGGGTTAATTTAAAGTTTCATCAAAAGATATTGTAAAATATTTTAAGACTATTGATATTAAGAGAACCGCCGATCTGTGGGGGATTTCTGTTGAAGTTATTGCGTCTATAATAGATACAATCGCACCTCAACTATCTATTATTTTTAATAGTAGTATCAAATCTGGTGTGTTTCCTGATTTAATGAAGCATAGGAAAGTAATACCTTTATTTAAATCTGGTAGTACATTGGACCCCGCTAATTTTAGACCTATATCTGTACTGCCAACACTTAGTAAAATTTTTGAAAAAATTATTCTTAATCAATTGTTAATTTTTTTTAATGTAAATAAATTACTTCATAAAAATCAATTTGGTTTCACAAGGGGTCGCTCGACAACTGATGCCGGTGTTGAGCTGATTAAATATATATTTAATGCATGGGAGAATTCACAGGATGCTTTGGGTGTGTTCTCTGACCTATCCAAGGCCTTCGATTGTGTTCACCATGAAACATTAATCAGGAAACTTCAACACTACGGTGTATGAAATGATTATCTTAAATTAATTATTTCATATTTAAGTGACAGAACACAAAAAGTTGTTATTAATAGTATGAGTTCTTCCGGGTCCATTGTACAAATGGGCGTGCCTCAGGGCTCAATTCTCGGCCCTTTTCTGTTTCTTGTATATATTAATGACTTACCTTACATAGTAGGGGATAACCATTATATAGTATTATTTGCTGATGATACTTCATTAATTTTCAAATTAAAACGACAGTTATTAAATTACGACGAAGTAAATAATGCTATAGCTAAGTTAGTCAATTGGTTTAATGTTAATAATTTGCATTTGAATGGAACTAAAACTAAATGTATGAAATTTTTAACTCCTAATGTTAAACATGTCAATACTAATGTAATTTTAAATGGGAAGGAACTGAGTCTTGTAGATACCAACATTTTTCTTGGAATCACACTGGACGCAAAGCTTCAATGGCTCCCCCATATATCAAAACTAGCTAGCAGACTTAGTTCTGCAGCATATGCTGTAAAAAAGATTAGAACTCTTACCAGTGTTGAAACAGCTAGAATAGTTTACTTTAGTTATTTCCATAGCATTATGTCGTATGGTATTTTGTTATGGGGACACGCGACTGACACTGAAATTATGTTTATTTTACAGAAGAGGGCCATTAGAGCAATATATAATTTAAAACCAAAAGAGTCACTGAGACAAAAATTTAAGGAAATTAATATATTAACACTGGCCTCTCAATACATTTATGAAAATGTAATGTACGTACACAAAAATAAAAGTAGTTTTGCGAAAATAAGTGATATTCATTCTGTAAATACTAGGAGCAGACACAAGCTGGTAGTACCAGTTACTGGACTCCACCCAGTCAGTAATTCATTCTTGGGGCGATGTATACGCTTTTACAACAAAATCCCAGAAAATATACAAAATTTGTCATACACAAAGTTCAAAAATGTTATTAAACTAAGTTTGTATAAAAAGGGTTATTATAATATTAAGGAATTTATAGATGATAATAACCCCTGGGAAGGGTGATCGCTACCAAGCTATTTCTAATTTGTCTTGTGTTGTTGATTGTAAACATGATTGTAAGCTATTATTAAAAAAAATAGTCCCGCTGGGTTTCTTGCTGGTTCTTCCCAGGACAGAGGTTTCTTTTGCGAACCAGTGGTAAATTAAAAAAGTGACTTTCAATAAGTATTTTTATAATCTACATTGAATAAAAAAGTTTCTATTTCTATTTCTAGTAATTACAGCAAAAAAGAACGGAACATTGCGAATTTGCTTAGACCCGAGACCTCTTAATAATGCTATACAGCGTGCACATTTCCAACTGCCAACCATCAAGGAACTTGCCACTAAAATTCACGGAGCTAGTTTTTTTTCCAGTATTAGACGCAAATTCAGGTTTTTGGGCAATAAAACTCTATGATCAGAGTTCAGACTTATGCACCTTTAGTACACCATTTGGGCGCTATCAGTATTTAAGATTACCTTATTAACCCATAAGGTAATCTTAAATACTGCGCTTCAGAGGTGTTTCATGCTAAGATTAAGCAATTAATAGAGGATTTAGGTGGAGTAGATTCTTTTATAGACGATATAATATGCTGGGGACGAAATAAAGATGAACATGATAGGCGTTTTAATGCATTATTAAATAGGGCTCGTGAAATTAATTTAAAATTTAATAAAGATAAATGTCGTATATGCGTTAAGGAAGTGACTTACTTGGGTCATATATTTAACAAAAACGGGATGAAACCAGATTTAGAAAAAGTAAAAGCAATAAAAAATATGCCAACACCAAAAGAACGAAAATCATTAGAACGATTTTTAGGAGCCGTAAATTATTTATCTAAGTTTATACCTAAGTATTCTGAGCGTATTTATCCGCTTACTCGATTATTGAAAAAGGACACAGGATGATGTTGGGAGAGTGAACAACAGAATGCGTTTGATTTATTAAAAAATTTAATAAGCAAATCACCCGTGTTGGCTTTATATGACGTATCGCAACCGGCTGTAGTTTCGGTGGACGCGAGCAGTGTAGCGCTAGGAGCCGTGCTGTTGCAGGGCGGCCGACCTATTGAATATATGTACTTCACGTACACTCACCGACACACAGACACGATATGCGCAGATAGAAAAAGAAATGCTAGCTATTCTCTTTGCGTGTGAAAAGTTCCACCAATATATTTACGGTAAAAGTGATGTTTTAATTGAAACAGATCATAAACCGTTAGAAAGCATTTTTAAAAAGCCCTTAGATTCGATACCAGCACGCTTAAAGCGAATGATTTTACGATTACAATGTTATGATTTGATAGTTACATATAAGCCTGGAAAATATATGTACTTGGCCGATACATTATCACGTCCTCCTATTCCAGAACTACTATATAATGATAAAGTGAGTGATAATGTATTATGTCAAGTACATATGATAGTTTCTAACATGCCCCTTTCACATAAAAATTAAGTGTAATTAAAAATGAGATTTGAAAGATAATAACTTAAAACTTTTAATGAGATATATAAATCAGGGTTGGCCGGAATATAAACGAGATATTGAAGATAATTTAAAATATTATTGGTCTATGAGAGGAGATTTATTTTGTGTAGATGGCGTTATATTTAAAAACAAACAAATATTAATTCCCAGTTTCTTAAGAACCGAAATGTTAAAAACTATACATGATGGACATTTAGGGATAGACCGCTGTAAAAGGCGCGCACGTGAAGTGCTATTCTGGCCAGGGATTTCTTATGATATAGAGAGATATGTAAATAGGTGTGTAGTGTGTCGAGAGAATTCAAATAACTCGAGTAAGGAACCGATGATTGCTGTTTCTATTCCAAATTTACCATGGAGTAAAATCGGGACGGACATATTTCAGTATGGTAAAAAATCATATCTGATTATTGTGGACTATTATTCATGTTTTACGGAAGTAGCATTGTTACATGAAACTACTTCTAAAAGCGTCATAAACGTACTGAGAGAAAATTTTGCTAGACATGGGATACCAGACATTGCAATAAGCGATAATGGTCCACAATTTTCAAGTCGGGAATTTAAAAACTTTGCGGTGGAGTGGGGATTTGAACACATAACGTCATCACCCAATTACGCACAATCAAATGGTAAGAGTGAAAGAGCCGTGCAAACAATAAAAAAGATGATTAAAACTACTTTTACGGATTTTATCGCGTTTATTTTTACTTTTAATTACTTTTACTTTTAATTCCCGACGTTTCGGGCGCTTTCCAGCACCCATGGTCACGGGGGACTGAGATGACTGACGTCCCGATGTCATTGTTAAGTCCCGTCCCGAAGTCTGCAGTTTGTGATCATATCCTAGACGGCCCCAACCATTACATCGGATTTGATAGACCACAAATCCTCGCGAAAGAAGACCGATTCCTACCAAGGATTATACGTGAGGCTATTGAAATTAAAAAACATCCTAATTTCAATAGAGAAGGAGGCTGGGTACTACCACCTGCTTGGGATCCTATAATCAATAAAATTAGAACTAAACCCAAGCATACCACTGCAAGACCTCAAACCATAGTCAGTTCATTTTGCATAGATCGGACCATAAACAATAATTAAAAATGCTGAAGGTACTCCGGGTTTAACAATGACATCGGGACGTCAGTCATCTCAGTCCCCCGTGACCATGGGTGCTGGAAAGCGCCCGAAACGTCGGGAATTTAAAGTAAAAGTAATTAAAAGTAAAAATAAACGCGATAAAATCCGTAAAAGTAGTTTTAATCATGTGTAGTGTTCGCGTAAATATAAGAAATCATTAAATAAAAAAGATATTAAAAAAATCCATAGATAGTGGAAGTGACTTTTATTTAAATTTGCTAAGTTATCGAAATACGTCTCGCGATAATTTGAATTCTCCCGCACAGCTGCTGATGGGTCGTAGGTTAAAATGCAGGCTACCTGTGCACCCAGACCTTTTAAAAATAGGACATGTAAATAAGGAGAGTCAACACAAAGTTATGCTAGATAAACAAAATAAATACAAAATGTATTATGATTTACGTGCCAAGCCTTTACCCGTATTGGATGTCGGCGATAAGGTGACTATGATAGAAAAAAATAATTCTAAAATTCCAGGTCATATCATTTCAAAAGCGGCGACTCCCCGCTCATATTTTATTAAAACTAAAAGAGGAATGGTGTATCGCCGCAATCGCAGACATCTAATAAAAGATAAAACACAAGAAAATAGAACGTCAGCACAAATAGTACATGAGAATAAAGAACATAATTCAATGACAACAAAAACTACTTTTACGAGTAGTGAAAATGAGGAATTTTCTTCGAACGATGAATATGAACCGACAATGTTAAATATTGAAGTTAATGAAAATTATTCTCCGCCTCTTACTCGAAGTAAAGTAAATAAAAACAAAAAAATAACCGGTTTAATTAATCCTTTGTAATCACAAAAAAAAAGGTTAAGGTTATGGTAAAAAAAAAATGTACTAAAGTAAGTTTTTTATTCATGTCTTTCTTGGTAAGATTATTTAAAAATAAATCACTTTTGTTAAAAACTTATTCTTTAAGGGGAAGGTGTTGTGGGTAGTCTTAAAATATTATATATTAGGAAACCGCCATTATTAATAAAACAGTTGTCATCTGAACTCTGTTGTTTCATTGTCACTACAGTGAAGGCGGAGGAGAGGAATTTGTGGTGAAGTCGGAGATAGTGGAAACGGGGAATTGTGTTGGAGGCGGAAAGAATAGTGACGGCGCGTGGTGGTGGTGGCGGAGGGAGCGAAGTTTGTTGTTGAGGCGGATGGAGCAGAGTTTATGGTGGAGGCGGAGGTAGCGGAGGTGGAGAACGAAAGCTTAGAGAGGGGTGCAGTTGTAGATGTGGAAGCATAGGTGGTAGAGGTGTTGGTGGGTGCACTGAAGTGCAGTAAAGTGGTTACCGCGTGAGAGCAAGTAAGGCTCATATATAGGACGGTTGGTTACAGCGAAAAACAGTGTGGCTGGCAAGTGGATATCGATACTGCCCCTAAAGAGGTTATTCATTTTTCCGAATATCAGCTTGGATACCTATTGGTACTAGAAACAAAGTGAAAAGAACTTTTGTTTTGTGACGGTTTCATCATAACTAACAAAAATAACCCAAAATCGGCATACCTAGTTCTACTAATCCAGGTGTTACAGTGTTAGTAATCGAAGTACACCTTCAGGTCACTTCAGCAAGTCCGGAGGTAAGGACTCATCATAACTAACAAAACGAGCCCAAACTCAGCACACCCAGTTCTATTAGTCCAAGAGTTCTACTAGTAATCCCGAATTACATTTTGAGTACACTCCATCAAGACCGGAGGTAAGGTCGCATGATAATATCTCATGTAATAGTTCGATTCTATACCTATCAATTTTGTAAACGCGTCCTTAAAAATCTTGATTATGAAGTTGTAGAAAACATGTTAACTGGTTTATGGTAAACACACACACACACACACACACACACACACACACACACACACACACAAACAGGCAAGCGCGCGCGCAAACATGCACACATGCGCACACGCACAAACGCATACACACACTCACACATGCACACCGCCGCACACACACAAACACAACAGTGCACACATGCACACGCGCACACCCATTCTCACACACACACACGCACGCACGCACGCACGCAAACACGCACGCACGCACGCACGCACGCACGCACGCACGCACGCACCCACGCACACACGCACACACACACACACACACACACACACACACACACACACGCACACACGCACACGCACACACACACACTTACGCACATACACACATATGCACACAAACACACACACGCGCTCAGACAAATACCTTATGTCGCCGTTGCCACCACTTCCGCTACAAGAAGGGGCGTTGTCGAGTAATTCGTTAAAAAAGTCGTTTATTTCGACCACAAGGATCATACACGTTAGTAATTAATACAAATCTTAAAAACTAATTTTCGTAAAACTTAAAACTACCTAATTTTAAAACTATATATAAGACAGGCCCGATTAGTCAGCACCCTGCGCACCGGGGATGTGCATCGTTTACGCATGGTGGTGTAGAAACAATCCATATGCGCATCCGCGAACATACCCGGCGCATTACAATAACGAGGTAGACCAAACAGCACCCTGAATGCATTACATAACACGCATTTAATCTGTAGCTTGTACCGCCAAAGATACGAAACGGCAACGTCGCAGCTGCATACAGCCAATCCGATCGTTTATCTTATCGTTTGCTGTGCTCTGATTTGCTCATTTAAATCGGATCAACATTTTCCGTAACCATCGCAAGGTGGATTTGTATATCGGATCAACTTCGGCCAACGCTAGCAAACATTCTCGTAAGTGCAGATGTTGATCCGGTCGGAGCCACATTAGTTACCAGAGATGCATATTGGATCAACAAAAGGCGCCGGATCAACATGCGTTTTCGGATCAACAAAGTGCTCGCGCAAGTCGCGTCTGATCAACATTTACAACATATATATATGTAAGAAACTAAAACTACTAAAGCTGGGTCTAGTCTGGGTGGGCTAACAAGGCTGCATTAGAGAGACTATGTTTGCAGTCCTCAAAGGCTTTGACTTCCTCATCTGTCAAAGTTTGGCTGACGACCTTTAACAGCACCAGTCAGCAGGTTGTTAAGAGGGGCTTGTATTTGGGCAGCATTGGGCAGAAATCGCCTATAAAAATTGATGATACCCAAAAATCTCCTCAGCTGCCGTACACCCTTGGGTTGTGGGTACTCGAGAATGGTCTGTACCTTTTCTTGAAGGGGCTTGGTGCCACTTTCCGAAATACGGTAACCAAGGAAATGTAATATAGGTAAGGTGTCAATGAAGGAGACGTGTGGTTGGTACTAAAACTTTAATTAGACTGCTCATTATTTACAATATTATTTATTCATATCCGTTATTTATTCGGATCCTTTAGCTATTCATTACACATGTATATCATTTCTTTCACGTACACGGCTTGCGTATATACATGATCAAGAAAATTACCAATATCATTTAATTCACTTCTTTACATTTCAGCTCATGTAATTCATTATTTAATTGTATCATAACTTTCACTTACACGGCTTGCATACATACATGATCAAGATAGTGGACAATATTCCTATACAATTCATAATAAATTATCATTTTCCTCATTAAAATACATTAAAACTTATTCCGCATTTAATCATGTAAAAAAATTAATCAGCTATTAGGTTTTCCAAACTCTCAGCTGATCAGGCTGATTGTACGTGGATATACTAACCTCCGATAATTTTCTTTATCTTACTCTCGCAACTATACATTATCAATATTTTCATTTATAATTATGTATTCCGTAACTTAACCATACATTTAATCACATCTTTTACTTTATATCATAAAATAATCTCGTATAATATTTAGTTACAGTGCCAGTCAGGGATTGAGGCTCACAATATGGGAACAACAAACTTTAATTCAATTAGTTGTGCAAAACATTATATATGTAGTGAGTTTCAAAACCGTATTATCCGAAGAAAATACTTTCATAATCTACTCAAATTAGTACTGTTTTCCAAGAAAATAATAAATTATAATAGTTAAAAGCTTATGATTTAAATATTCAAACAAAATAAAACTGAAAATAAATTATTACATTTCACATTAAGATAAACAGAACAAAGAAGTCAATGTTAAGCAATGAAATCATTATAATTAATATAGCAACACACAGATCAAAATACAAATTGTAATCCTAACACCGCAAATATTTGGAGACAAGTTTGTTTTAAATTCCAAAGTACGTGTATGGCATCGTTTTTAATTACATCGGACTAGGATGACACGGTGTGATTCACGTCTAATTTTAAGATAACTTTTACAATATTTTATAATATGAATGCAAGTAAAATGTACCTTAAAAGGATAGTTTTAAACATTTCCTTAATTAACACAGAAGTTTAGAAATAGTTACATTGTTAATATTTATGTTACTTTTACATACATCACAAAATAAATTAATTTTTTTTAAAAAATATTTTTGTTATAAAAAATGCGTTTTAAAAAAAACACTATAACAGCTATAAACTTCACACAACGATAGATTAATTTATTTAAACAATATAAAGAACAATTTTTAATATTTTAGGTAGGTTATTATATAAATTAATGATTTAATGGAAGAACAAGAAGGAATACAAGAACTTTTGTCGGATGTAAGTACTTATAAAAAGGTTAAAAACGACCCAACAAATAGCACACTAAAAACAACTAGTGACCTCATAAAGAAACACTCCGAAAAATTAAATCTGGATGTAAAATGGATAATACCTACGTGCGCCAAATCACCAAAATTATGGGTTACCAAAAATACACAAGCCCAATGCTCCATTACGTCCGATAGTGAGCCAAATCCCAGCCATCTTCGCTATTGAAATTAGGATGTTTTTTGATTTTAATAGCCTCACGAATATCCTTGGAAGGAATCGGTGTTCTTTAGCGAGGATTTGCGGTCTATCAAATCTGATGTAGTGAAGGGGGCAATCCTGTATGTGTTCACAGACTGCAGACTTCCCGGAGCGTCGATTCTTCACATCAGCTATATGTTCTTTAATGCGGGTTTTTATTGATCTTTTAGTTTGTCCTATGTAGGAGAGACCACATTCACAATCAAGCTTGTACACTCCTGCATCTCGCAGAGGGACATTACACTTAACTGATGGTAAAAACTGACCAATCTTCTTCAGCGGCTTGAAGTATGTTTTGATGGAAGCACGCTTCAAGATGTAGCCAATCTTGTCAGTGACTCCTCTAACATATGGCAGTACAGCAGGTACACGCTCGACTGTGGCCGGCTTCACTCGTTCACTGTGACATAGGCGCGGGACCCAAAGCTTGTTGTCACGCAAAACTTGCTTGACATGGTGGAGATCGGCAGACAGGTGTTTACTGTCACAGATCTCTCGTGCTCTCTGAAACAAAGATTTACCCACAGTAGCTAACTGTGAAGGATGGTGGTGAGAATCACCGTTTAAATATCTATCTGTATGGGTCTTTTTTCTATACACAGTACGGCTCAAGGTGTTATCAGGATTCCGAATTACTAACACATCTAGAAAAGCTAAGGAATTGTTTGCCTCTAACTCCATTGTGAACTGAATTTTAGAATTTATAGAGTTAAGATGGTCTAAAAATGCAGTTACTTTATCTAAAGGTAGAATTGTGAAAGTGCCATCTACGTACCGGTTGTAGAATCTTGGATTTATGGGAGAATTAAGCAGAGCTTTCTCCTCAAAGTCTTCCATGAATATGTCGGCGACAATGGGAGATACAGGTGAGCCCATCGCCACACCATCTACTTGCTTGTAGAACTCCTTCCACAATAGGTAGCCAGATGTAAGGCAGTGTCTAAGTAATACTGCATATTCTACGGGCATGTTGTTTTCTTCCAGCTTTCTAGTTACAATTGAGATGCAGTCTTCAACAGGTAAGCATGTAAACAATGACTGCACATCAAAACTGATCATAGTTTCATTGTCTGCCAGATGTAAGTCTTTAATCTCACTGACAAAATGGTAGGAATCCTTTATGTGTGCTCTTGTATGTCCCCTGAGTGGTGAGAGTATTTTCGCTAAGTGTTGAGCCAATCTGTAAGTTGGTGAATCGATTTGGCTCACTATGGGACGTAATGGAGCATTGGGCTTGTGTATTTTTGGTAACCCATACAATTTTGGTGATTTCGCGCACGTAGGTATTATCCATTTTACGTCCAGATTTAATTTTTCGGAGTGTTTCTTTATGAGGTCACTAGTTGTTTTTAGTGTGCTATTTGTTGGGTCGTTTTTAACCTTTTTATAAGTACTTACATCCGACAAAAGTTCTTGTATTTTAGAATTATAATCTGACGTTGCATGGAAACACCTGTACGCCAAGCCATGCTCACTTTCGATCGCGCAATACCAACCTTACGCCCGCCAAGTAGTGATCGAATTAGATCAGAATTATGTAAACATGTCTACCTATGAAAAAACTATTTTTTCGTTTTAAACAAAACCAAAGACACTATGCAATAGATATTAGTATCAAAGACAAAGATATGCTCTTTTATTTTAAACCATAACCTGGCAATGTTTCTTAGAAAAAAAAAAAAAGAAATCACTCTGAACTTCCGGCGTTCCACGTGTCACTTTGATGAAGTTGCTCTGTCTTTTTTATAGAATTTTATATTTGTGTCTGGACTAAAAACGAAAGTATTATACTTTTTACATTTCTTGTAATATAGTCAACACGTAGATATATAATTTGTGGTATAAAAAGTGAAAAGTAAATTGCCAAAAGTACTTCAAATTCCGAAAGGCCTGTTTTGGCGGGCGGGTTATAAATGTGTTATTTTTCAAATTCTCATTTATTTTTAGTGTAAAATGTAAGTAAAAATAGTTTTCCTACATATTTTGAAATAACATGACGTTGTATTTATTTCAAATTCACACGAACATATTTTAGAAATATTGTTCGAAATGTCACAGATAAAATATTATTTTTTTTTTTTTTTATTTTTTTATATTTTAATATTTTGGTATGAGTAACGAATGGAAACACATAAAACATAAAATATACATATTTCCAAACAATTTCATATAAATTTCTCCAAAAACAAAGGTGTAGAATTCAAATTAGTAGTAATTTTGTCACTAAAATTGAAGTTTATACTACTATTATGCTATACAGTGTAATTTATATACTTTATTACAATTTCTAGCAACCAAAAATAATTTTATTCGATAGTTTATACATTCAACAAGACTTCCTGTAAGTTTTATCCATAAATATTGTCTCAAAGTGAAAATATAGCAAAATTTGCAATATTGCAAAAAATTTCCTAACCTAGAAATTTTCCCGCCAAAAAGGTCCCGAGTGAACGGGAGTGTAACATGTCGCGCGCTGTCAGAGCGTAGAAGTTAAATAAACGCGAAATTAGTAAATATAACGAATGCAAAAATAAACATATAGAAAAATATCAAAAATTAACGAACAAGCCAAGTGTCAAACATCTGAATCAATGCCAGAACCGCAGACTACTAAGAGGATCGGCCAGAACCAAAAGCAACCATTGACAAACACAGATCATAGATTAATCGCGCTCTATAATCTGTCAAAATAAACACTGGATGATGCGTTGATGCAACAATTAGGGTTTTATCCAAAGGCCTCAACTTTGCTATTACACCCCGCAAATTACCGTACGAAGAAATTATCTGTAGTGTCGAGGACTGTTTATTTAAAAACAATATGCGGAAAGAAGATTTGGAGGCGATACGTCAAGACATTTCATCTATGTTACGTCGATGTTCAGTGCCTAAACCGAATCTTCCCAAAGACGAATTAATAGTGTTAAAGAACCTACGCAATAAACCAGAACTAACAATTCTCCTCGCAGATAAGGGAAACGCCACGGTAGTCATGGATACGTCAGATTATAATTCTAAAATACAAGAACTTTTGTCGGATGTAACTACTTATAAAAAGGTTAAAACGACCCAACGAATAGCACACTAAAAACAACTAGTGACCTCATAAAGAAACACTCCGAAAAATTAAATCTGGACGTAAAATGGGTAATACCTACGTGCGCCAAATCACCAAAATTTTATGGGTTACCAAAAATACACAAGCCCAATGCTCCATTACGTCCCATAGTGAGCCAAATCTATTCACCAACTTACAGATTGGCTCAACACTTAGCGAAAATACTCTCACCACTCAGGGGACATACAAGAGCACACGTAAAGGATTCCTACCATTTCGTCAGCGAGATTAAAAACCTACATCTGGCAGACAATGAAACTATGGTCAGTTTTAATGTGCAGTCATTGTTTACATGCTTACCTGTTGAAGACTGCATCTCAATTGTAACTAGAAAGCTGGAAGAAAGCAACCCGTCGAACGACCCAAGCGACACATATGGACTCCGACATGCTAAGCGATATAAACTCATCGACACCCTCACCTTTTCATTCATTCGAGTCATCTATTTCATCTCCACGTTCATACCAGAATTCAACGAGATCAGACTCTGTATCACACATGTCTGAGGACGTTGTGCAGGAGGCTGTCGCCACTGAACCTGCACCCGCCCCAGACAGAAATCGTGCGCGCAAAAGATGGACAGAAGCAATGAATAAATTCGTCTGGCGCACGTACCTTATAGCCACTAAATTAAATACTAACAAAATATACCTCGATCATCTACATAAAGAATTCACTAATAAATATCCGCAGATGCAGGCATCAAGACAAAGGTTGGGAGATCAATGCAGAGCTATATTCAGAAATAAATTACTTCCCCAAAAATATTAGATCATATAAGGAACGAAATTGCAGTATACTTACAATAAACACACAGTAATAGCAATCATATACAAACCGACTCGATCACGCAATCACACACGCAACCACATTTTAGCAATCAGCAAGGATGGACACAAAGAAGACGATGGACAGCTGACCAAAACGAATCTATTGTGAGAAATTACTATAAAATCACCAAACTTGGAGAAAATAAATCAGCTTACCGTAGACCTCTCCATCAAGCAGTCATAGAAGAACACCCTGAGTTAACAGGTGTCAGTGAACAACGAAGATCAGATCAGCTCAGAGTAATATTGAACAATAAAATGATTAATGACCAAAGACTTCAAAAGTTACGTGAAAATATAGCAAGCAACCTGAATTCCCGACGAGACAATATGGAAAATAATTCATAACATTCATCACCCGAAACAGAAAACTCACAAGAAGTCGACGTTCATTGATTCGTTATAGAAAGTAACACTCCCGTGCATACACTTAACTTAACCTTACAACCTCAACGTGACGAATCAGTGATATCCACTCAAGCCCCTGAACCTCAAAAAAACCAAGCAATAGAAAATAATGACGCGAAAAAATTCAGGAACTGTTTAGAATAGCAATAGACAAATTTCGGAATACCAACCCTACTAAACGACCTTATATACCAAAACAAAAAACTTCTAAAAGGCTGGCACAAATTGTAGATTTTATAAACACTAAAATATTACCAAATCACATATCGAGAGAGCAGGATTTTGAGACCACTCAGACCATAATTTACTGCGTGGCGTACACAGTAGCTATAATTAACGGAACCAAAATCAGAGACATAAACACAACACCTACCCAAAGTCGAAATAAAGAACCTGCTTGGCAGAAAAGGTTAAAAAGAAAGATATTGGATTTCAGAAGAGACATTGGAAGGCTAACAGAATATACCAAAGGCAATAGAAGCAATAGACTCACCACTTCAGTGGAAGCAATAAAAATTAAATACCGAATACATTCCCAGCACGAAGAACCCAATTAAAGCGATGAACAATTCCTTGATTCCTTGAAGGGGGATAAGTCGCTCGCGTCCGTAGGCTTTGACCACCTAATCCTAGGCCCACCCTACACGTGTCCCCCGGGTGGTGCTAAATGAGCGACAAGCCGATAGCACAGACTCGGCTCCTCGCCGTGGTAGCGGCGTTAAATATACCACCCTATTCGCACCATGAGGAACGAAATTAAAGAAATGGCCCCGAGTTCCCGGCGCCCCTTTAATGCCCGCCCCTTTAATGGGGCAGGGGTGCGAAGAATCTCCGGGAGGAAAACCGGCGACGAGGCTCGCCACCCGTCACGTTCTGTCTCCCGGAGGGGCGAAAAGTGGATTGCAGAGGCCCGTCTGGCTACGTTGAATGTATGTGGAGCAATGAATGATAAAATGGATGAAGTATGCGAGGTGATGTATGATAGAGGAATAGATTTGTTATGTGTAAATGAGACGAAACGGAAGGGGAAGGATGTCACTACACATGGCATGTATACCGCATACTGGTCTGGTGTAGACGAGCTCGAGCGGGCATGCCAGGGAGTAGGTATCATCCTATCAGAAAGAATGGCGCAATGTGTGAAAGAGTATGAATGTGTAAGCCCAAGACTGCTATGGATACGATTGAAAGTGGGCTAAAGAAGTTGTTTGTGCTAGGGGTCTACGCCCCAGACATGTCTAAGCCCACTCATATCCGAGAGCAGTTTTGGGAAATGGTAAGGATGGTATTAATGAAATGTAAGGGAAATGAAAATGTTGTTATGCTAGGAGATTTTAATGGAAGAGTTGGGGTGAGGAGGCTTGGTTATGAAAGGATATTGGGAACGTTTGGTGATGAAAGTATAAATGAGAATGGTGAAAGCCTCCTCACTGTATGTATGGAAAAGAATCTTTTTGTGACGAACACTTTCTTTCGCCACAAGAGGATTCACATGTACACTTGGGAAAGAGGTGATGATAGAAGCATGATAGATTTCATAATTGTGGATGAAAGATTGAGGGGCGCAGTGGTGGATACAAGGGTTTACCGAGGGTCAAACGTAGGAACGGATCATTTTTTGGTTTTATGCCGAATTAATGGTCTATTCAGGCGGTGGCGCCATCGGTCATCTGTGTCCACCACTGCGTTACAGCGTATTAGAACAGAAAGATTACAAGATGAAGGTGAGAAAAACAAGTTTAAATGTAGACTGAAAGAAAACGTAAGTGGTTTGGATGAATTATGTATGAATGAGCTAGACTTGGAGAATGTATGGCAAATTGTTAAGAAAGGTTTAGTAGATGCAGCTACCGAAGTATGTGGTGTTAGTAAAAGAAAGAATGAAAGGAAAAATAATACGTTATGGTGGGATGATGAGATACGTACGGAAGTTGAAGCAAAGAAGAGAGCATGGCTAGATTTACTAGCAACTAAGGCTGGTAATTCTAGCGGTACGAATGATGATTTTGAAAGAAAAAAGGCAGTCTTTAGACATCTAAATAAAAGAGTAAAAGAAGTAGTTGAAAGGAAAAAGCAAGAAAGAACGGATAAAAATGATAGAAGAATATCGGATAACTTCCAGGCAAATATTAAAATGTTCTGGAAACTCGTAAGAACTGCCAGGGGATGTTCAAAACAGCCTAAAATGAATGCTATAAGAGATGAGAATGGCTATATTCTGAATGATGAAGTTTTGAGTTTAAAGAGATGGAAGGAATATTTTGAAAGCATGTTTATGAGTGAGGAGACAACGTATGAACTGAATGAAATAGGAACTCCGAAAGAAGAGGAAGGAGGTAGCGAGATAAGTATAGATGAAATAATGAAAGCAATGAAAAGCATGAAAGCAGGTAAGGCTGCCGGATATGATAGAGTTTCACACGAAATGCTGAGGGCTGGAGAGGAAGTGGTGGCAGGCCTGCTGCACACCTTGTTTAATTTATGCTGGGAACTGAAACGGGTACCGGGAGACTGGTGCAAAGCCGTGATAGTCCCAGTATATAAGGGAAAAGGGTCGCAGCAGGACTGTAAAACTACCGCGGTATCAGCCTTCTTAGCATCGTGGGAAAACTGTATGCCAAGGTACTAATTGAAAGGGTCATGAAAGAAACCGATGGAAAAATTTGGGATGTGCAAGCGGGATTTAGAAAGGGAATGGGATGTACAGATCAAGTCTTCTCCATGCGCATGATCGCGGAGAAGTTTTTGGCCAAAAACCAAGAGGTTTTTTGTGCGTTCATGGACTTGGAGAAGGCCTATGACAGAGTGGATAGGAATGTGCTATGGCAAACACTGAACTCATTTGGGTTGAGCGCTGGCTTGATACAGGCATTTGAGTCTCTTTATAGGGACTCTAGTGCTTGTGTTAGGATCAACGGGGTCTACTCGGACTGGTTTGGCATCCATAAAGGTGTCAGACAGGGCTGTGTGGCTTCCCCGTGGTTGTTCAACCTATTTATGGACAGTTGTTTGCAAAATTTGAAAGTTGAAGAATGCGGATTAAGAATGGGTGAGTTAACCATCAAATGCCTTTTGTACGCCGATGATCAAGTTATTCTTGCGTCGTCGGCGGCTGAGTTGCAAATGATGGTTACATTAATGAACAGATCATTAAAAGAAAGGGGTATGAAAGTGAACGCAAGTAAGACGAAAATTATGGTTTTTGAAAGAGATGAAAGTAAAACGATATGTGAAATAAGAATAGAAGGTGAGTTGATCGAGCAAGTAGATGAGTTTGTATATTTGGGGTGCGTATTTAGCAGGGATGGGAGATATGATAAGGATATAGAACGACGAGTGAACGCAGGAAACAGAGTAAATGGGGCCCTGCACTCTATTGTGAAGAGTCAAAATGTGTCAAAAAAGGCACGTATGGCAATTCACAATGCTGTGTTGGTCCCTACTTTAACGTATGGTAGTGAAAGTTGGGTATGGCAGAAGAAGCACGAGAGTAGAATAAATGCAGTAGAAATGCGGTCGTTAAGGAGTATGTTAGGGCTGAATCTGAATGACAGGGTGAAAAATTGTGTGATAAGAGAAGAGTGTGGTTTACAAGATGATGTTGTGACCAGGATTAAGAAAGGAATGCTTCGGTGGTTTGGTCATGTGGAAAGAATGGATGAGGAAAGAGTGACAAAGAAAATTTATGTTGCAGAAGTGAATGGCAGAGTCGGAAAGGGACGTCCTAGGCGAAAATTTATCGACCAAATTGGCGATTTATTGAAAACGGGCCAAATTAGGAGTACCCTTAACCGACGAGCATGCATGCGTAGGTGTATGGATGTGAAGGAGGCGAGAGAGGTGTGTCAGGATCGTGCCAAATGGAAGTCTGTAGTCTCTGCCTACCCCTCTGGGTGACAGGCGTGAGTGTTTATGTTATGTTATGTTAACAATTCCTTGACAAACTTAAACAAAAACTGAATGCGGCATCCGGCAGATTAAAAACATATCTTAATTGCACACTTAGGAAGTCACAAAATAGCCAGTTTATCAATAATGAAAAACAATTTTATAGGAGTCTGACTTCAGACACACAACACGACACACATAGAAATAGGCAAGATGCACCATTACCACCCGCCAATGAATTACATAGCTTCTGGTCTGGTATTTGGTCTATACCGGTTCACCACAACACTGAGGCAGAATGGCTGAAATCAGATTCCGAAGTAACTGATTCTATCACACCAATGGCATTTGAACAAATACCTCTGGAAGTATTTGTGCATATATTAAAAAAAAACCATAGCTGGAAAGCACCCGGAAGTGACCGTATACATAACTACTGGTATAAGAAACTTTCAACAATTCACCCTCTACTTCATAACCATATCAATGATTTTATACAAAAGCCAGACATAATGCCCCGATACATTACACAAGGCCTCACATACGTGTTTCCGAAAGACGCAGATCATCAAAATCCTGCCAAATTCAGACCTATCACATGTCTCCAAACCATTTATAAACTACTTACAGCATGTATAGCCGAACTCTTACATCAACATATAGCCAAAAACAACATCCTTACTGAAGAACAAAAAGGATGTCGAAAAAGTAGTCAAGGGTGTAAAGAGCAGCAACTCATAATAAACTCCGTAGCAATGAAACACGTTATTTCTAAAAGGAAGAACATCAATACAATGTATATTGACTACCGAAAAGCATTCGACTCCGTACCGCACAGCTGGCTCCTACATGTACTTCAACACTATAAAATTCACCCACAACTTATACATTTTCTTGAAAAATCAATGCAGCACTGGACAACTACATTAAAAACCATAGGAACGTCTTGTATAGAAACATCAGAAATTCCGTCGAGGAATCTTCCAAGGGGATGCGCTTAGCCCTGTATGGTTCTGTCTCGCATTAAACCCTCTCTGGTTGGGTTGATAATTATATCTTTGACCTCTTTAGAAAATTGATGGTCTAGTTGGCCAATAACGTAACTAAATTTAGTGGAATCACTCGTGATACCAGAAATAGCAAATTGACCCTCAACTTATGCAAAACATATTTCTGGTTCTTCCGGCCAAAAAGGTGGTACACGTACTCCTTCCCTAAAAACTTCGGATGACGTATCGGATGCGTCAATGGATGCGCGCTCTCCGCTTATCGCCTGTTTGGAATGTTGGGTGTGGCCGCCGCTGCTTGCATGTTGAATTTTATCTCTCCGTTCCATTGTCTAAAATGTATTCAGTCTCGGGGTCACAAATGTAGGTTGCGCGGGCGAAATGAAATATAGCTTTTGCGCAGTCTATATGTTTATATTCAAAATTACACGCAACACTTGATAAGTTCAGAAGGAGAATAGCACAAGCACAGATAGTTTAGAATAGTTCATACAGCACAGACAGGAAGCAAACAGTAGGGAGAATAGGCAGAGAAGTTTATACAGCAAAATCGACAGTTAAAACAGTAGTAAGATACACAATCTATAACAGTACGTAAGTGATCAATTTTAGTACCGAGCGACATACACTTCGCGTCAGGAGCAGGTTCCGACTGGCAGGAGGTCCGTAGAACTCGGACGATGCGCACGAGTTGAACGAGGCGTCGAAAACAAAGGAACCGGTCTCGGTAGGGAAGTTTCCATTTGCGATATACGTCACGACGGCGTTTTGTAAATACATATATATATATATATATATATATATATATATATATATATATATATCCGCCCGCGTCGTGATTCGTGTCTTTATTAATGCCGTCAATGGCATTTCTTTTTATTTCGTATAAAAAAGTTTATTTTCCTGCAGAAGTTGAAGCTAAAATTAGACTTTTGTCATTTTAATTTAAAAATACAAGCTTCTTCCTCCCGCCAGTAAAAGGAAGACAGAAAATACCAAACCGCAAATGACAATATATATATATATATATATATATATATATATATATATATATATATATATATATATATATATATATATATATATATATATATATATATATATATATGGATAGATAGACGCACGCTCGTTAAAGCGACACATGTGTCTATTAAGAATTTATGAGGGCCAACCCGACAAAAAAAGGTTTGTCATTAAAAACTATAGCAAAAGTATACTGAAATGTATAATATAATACAGACATAGACAAAGACATACTCTTTAATTTGGTACCATAATCTGTCAATGTCACGTTTTTTGTGAAACGACGCACTGCGACGATCTCATATTTCGATGGTAGTTTTTAAACAGCTCTTCATTACTTATGCTGATGGGAACATACCTGAGTACTCCGATTGTTTCCACCGCTCTTGCTGGTATAAATGCCTTGTAATATATACTTTTCTAGGATGCGTTTTCCAAAAAGTCGTTGGCGTTAATCGTCCGTGCAAATACCACCCCTACTTTAGAAACGTTTATTCTTCTTGTATTAGTGACTCCTTTGATTTCATTTTTGAAAATTCCCGCCAACATTAAGGGATTCGCGTTGCCTAATTTAACTCCTTTACGACTCTCAATAAAAATAGAGTATTCAGCTATTCCTTTATAATTTAATTTATATATATAAATCACGTGTCACGTTGTTTGTCCGCGATGGACTCCTAAACTACTCAACCGATTTTAATCAAATTTGCACAACGTGTGCATTTTGATCCAACTTGAGAGATAGGATAGTTTTTTTAGCCCATCAGTGGCCCATAATTTTTTTGCTAATTTAAGGATTTTTATAGGATATGACAAAGGGTCGTCGAAAGGGGCAGAACAACGTCTGCCTGGCAAGCTAGTTTAATTTATAATATGGCTTATAAAAATCATTATTTTCGCGCTGCAGGTCTTGACTACGTTTTGGCGGTTTTCTTATCCCGCCCGCGTCGTGATTCGTGTCTTTATTAATGCCGTCGATGGCATTTCTTTTTATTTCGTATAAAAAAGTTTATTTTCCTGCAGAAGTTGAAGCTAAAATTAGACTTTTGTCATTTTAATTTAAAAATACAAGCTTCTTCCTCCCGCCAGTAAAAGGAAGACAGAAAATACCAAACCGCAAATGACAATGAAATGGACGCTGAGAACGCCTCTTGTATAAGCTTTGAGTATTAAAACAAAGCATCGCAATATATACCCTTCTGTAAAAGCTACGAGAGTCTGACTCATAGCCGTTATATAAAACTGGCTACTCCGCGTCGTGCGCCCTTACGCAATTTTTTAGAATCCACTAGTTAGTCTATGATTACGCAAGTGATCATGCCAGTCAATTGAGCTCCGACAAAAAGGCCGAATTGCAGTGTATTTTCATGCAAAAAAAATATCAAACCCGTCAAATCTACAAAAGGACAACGTGGTTTTTCATCTGTGAATACTTTTAACATAATATTGTCATCAAAACTCGTATTTTATGGATATTTTTGTAAAATACCAAGTGTTGCTAGCATAGTTCATGAAGTAAAAAATTAGCGATTTTAAAATAAATACAATTTACTATACAAAATAAATATATTAACGAAAATTTATTTTATATCAACTTTATCAGTTTATGATGAATAGTAATCATTACATTAGGATGTATAGTGGATTTTATCAAATGATTTAAATATTCAGTTCAATCCCAACACGATTCTAAATATATTATAAATTAATACAAACGGTAACTAGTCTTTATCAAAATATTATACAAAATAAAGGCCGAAAAATTCAAATCGAAACTTACCACTTGGCCAGCCAAAACTTACCACTTTGGCAGCCAGGGTCTGGTCGCTCCTGTAAAATAGCATCATGCTATAAGCAGGAGTCCTACCAAGCCTGGTATGACGCATCAAGGTCCCAGGATGTAAGCACCAGCGCTCTAAAAAGGAAGTATAATTCCGTTTCCAGGTCCTTTAAAAGAGTCATTACTAAGGCAAAGTCAGAGCACATAGGCAGAATAGGCGAGAAACTAGTTCGCCCGTTTAATTTTATAAAAATTGCATACATTTGGTATGCAATTTTTATCACTGCAACCGAAAGTACTACAATGTAGTGATGTACGCCACAACTTTAGCTATCGATAAGTTAATTAACCCATTCGAGTTCGTCTGCCGTTACATTATATACAATATAGGAAACTTACTAAACAAGCTTAATAAAGTAAAGAAGAATGTTATCTTTATGTGGGTCCCTTCACACTCGGGGATAACTGGATACGAGGAAGCAGACTTTGCTACTAGAGATGTCTCCTCATTATCGTGTTCAGATCACTCCTCAATGCTGTAAATATACCATTTACACATATATATGCCTTGTTTAGCAGGAACTTGAAATCCTTGTGGAAGTCATACTGGAAAGAAATAAGTAAATCCAAGGGAACTCGGTACCTATTGTGAAATACAAAAAAGGCCGCCAGGCACTCTGTGGTACAACAAAAAAGGGATTAATAATAGAAAATTTATTAGGACTGTACACCGAATGAGATTTGAAGATAGCAGGTAGTCGTCTACTCGTTCCTTTTCTGGGAATGAAAGAAAATGCAAATTGTGAATATATTATGGTGACATGAATTGAGACCTAAATCATCTGGTT
This sequence comes from Parnassius smintheus behrii, assembly GCA_036936625.1. Classification (NCBI taxonomy): domain Eukaryota; kingdom Metazoa; phylum Arthropoda; class Insecta; order Lepidoptera; family Papilionidae; genus Parnassius; species Parnassius smintheus. The sequence goes on from JAUPFT010000011.1 coordinate 53,633,859, forward strand.
TTTCAATGCTGAAAATTTGGTTGGAATAGATTACTTCATCTTCATTTTTTCATTCAAAATATTAACAATGATGAAGTTCCTGATACTCTTCAAAGTCTATTAGCTGATGAAAAATTCTTCCGACCATTTTTCCGACCAATATTCTTTTAATTTTGGTGTTTAAGATATATAAAAATGAAAACGTGGTATTATTCAGTAGTGATAATGTGAATAACCACTTTTATATTTGTGAATCAGAATGAATTTTTGAAGAATGTTTTGTACGTGACATATCTAATTTTTAAAGACAATTAATAAATATATTGTAACTTCAGGTTCAGAAAGGCAAGAACCCAAAGTTAAAAAAAACATTTGCGGTTTGACATTAATTTGTCAAATCAAATGTCATTACTCAATACTCATTATTGTTATTACTATTACAATTAGACGCTCGTGATCGTGAATAATTTTTTATTGTCAGTGTTTGATAGTTTAGAATCAACAACTTTGATGTGTTTTGCATAATGAAATAGAGGTATACTATTTTAATAAAGTAACAATGGCGCAGCGCTTTCCCTCTGGAGCACCTAGCACAGCGCCGCCGCCGCCGGGTCCTATGCAACCTCAGCAACGTTATCCAGGACCAGCCCAGCCTCCAGGATCACCAATGCAGCAAAGACCTTATTCTGCTCCTAATTTCCCGGTAAAAGACAGCATATATTTTAATTAATAGTTAATAATAATTGTCAACTACTTGTTATTAAACCTTTGTGTTGTTTATTATTATTCAAAGATTGTACAAGCGAACTTATGCAGATTTATATCACCCTGTGGGTCACATTTAACCTCCAAGCAAATCAAATACAGGATGGCGAAATGAATTGCTGTCAAAATGGGTCGGCTTTAGTAATCTGCTGCACGATTTAAGTGATTATTTTAGCTTTAGTTGACAGGCAATGATGCTATTGATTACCATTTAGCTGCTTTTTATGCCGGAAATCTTTATTTTTCGAGATATCGATAGTTAACGTTTTGAGGTTATATCGAGTTGGCTAGACATCCGGTACTTGATTTTGATAATGTTTTTAGGGCTAAACTTTCCAATATGGACCATCGATTTCAAAGCCCATATTTTTTTTGTAGATAGTACTCACTAAAAGAAAGCGTTTTGCAAAGTTTTAGGTTGCGGAAACTTACGGTTCATGAGATATATTTTTTTAAACTTTTCATACAAATTGGTAAATAACACGCAATTGATACTTTTGATACGATACTTGGTATCGAGTGTGTATCGATACTTTCAAAATATTCGGAACCCTACACTAACTTACGTTTGACATCAATGATTTGTCAAATTCATTTTGTAATTGGTGTAATTGCGTGTTATTTGCCAATTTGTATGAAAAGTTTAAAAAAAAATATCTCATGAACCATAAGTTTCCGCAACCTAAAACGTTGCAAAACGCTTTCTTTTAGTGAGTACTATCTACAAAAAAAATATGGGCTTTGAAATCGATGGTCTATATTGGAAATTTTAACCGTTTTTAGTCTAGGAGGCTTGTTAGAGTTAATCTTAAACCTTAAACCTACTACACTGTTTTTAGATGTTGGAAATGCATTTTGAATTAATTACGATAAACACAAATTTCACCAAAAATAGTGTGAAAGTCAATTTGTTCTTGTATTATGAAGTAGATTTCCGATACTTGATTTTTTAATTATGTTTTCAATTTAGGAGGATTGTCAGGGTTAAGCTCGAAACACTGTTTTTGGATTTCGGAAATGCCTTTTGAATTAATTACTTACGATAAAAATAAATTTCACTTTAAATTACATATAACAAAACACAAATATGTCAGTTTGTTTTTTTAACACAGATACACTCATAAAAAAGTTAATCACTTGGACCCAGACAATCCATTTGTTGTGGTGGAGATGGGACTTATATACAACAAATTGAGTTGCAGTGGAGAGCAGTCAAGAGGTTTATCCGAAAACAAAATTATAACAATTCACATTACATTATTTCATTTACCATCTAGTAGCAGAGTTAAGAGCAACTAGACTTTATAGATAAAATAGGTCGAATCGGTTCTAAAACCGAATTAGCACACCCCGACTCCACGTAGTCTTGTCTGCCCTACCCCTAGAGTGTTTTTGTAAAGCCGTAGGCATGGAGGGAGAGCAGACCCCGCCCGCTGTAGCAAATCGCAGGCACCTACCATGGGTGTCTGTGATTTGCTACGCAAGGGCAAGGGGCTGCACTTCCCGCAGTGCCAAAGCCGTTGCAGAAGTAACTGCGTCAATATTCCTGTATAAAAAAATGAGGTTATGATTTTACAAAAAAAAGGGGGGTTTTTAGGGCGAGGTTCCTACCCCAGTCCCCCCCCACTCGGTGACCATATAAAAAACAGCAATTAATGTAGAGTTACATTACAGTATTATAAATTTTACATAATTAACTGTTTTATAGGCTTAATCTTAAATATTCTGTGATTAGTAAGACTTAATCACAGCATGCAATGTTACAAAACGTGTTACATTTGAGTAATAAAATGTTATGGATATGTACCTAAAATATTACATATTCATTAAGATTTATGGATAAAGATAAAGCAAGAAAGGTTTGTCAGGGTCATGTCAAATGGGAGTTTGAAGGGTAATTCTTTAGTAATCTGCTGCACGAATTATTGATCGCCGAGTGGACGGGTAGATGGGGGGGACGGGTAGGAACCTCCCCCTAAAATAATTAAGTGCCAGAAACCCCCCCCCCCATTTTTGATTTTTTTTAGTAATCTGCCGCATGAATATAATATGCGGCAGATTACTAAAAAAAATCAAAAATGGGGGGGGTTTCTGGCACTTAATTATTTTAGGGGGAGGTTCCTACCCGTCCCCCCCATCTACCCGTCCACTCGGCGATCAATAATTCGTGCAGCAGATTACTAAAGAATTACCCTTCAAACTCCCATTTGACATGACCCTGACAAACCTTTCTTGCTTTATCTTTATCCATAAATCTTAATGAATATGTAATATTTTAGGTACATATCCATAACATTTTATTACTCAAATGTAACACGTTTTGTAACATTGCATGCTGTGATTAAGTCTTACTAATCACAGAATATATAAGATTAAGCCTATAAAACAGTTAATTATGTAAAATTTATAATACTGTAATGTAACTCTACATTAATTGCTGTTTTTTATGGTTGCAAACCATATAAATTTAATAAAAAATCCTAGATTGCTGCCTCTTGCACTTTGCGTCTTTTTATCAGCTTCTGTTGTTGTTTAAAAACAATGATACCTGTAGAATTTATTTTGTTGTTTCTTCTCCAGACACCACTTTTACACACACACAAAATTTTAAGTTACACACTAAAGCCCTGGATTTTCTTTACCTTCATTTATCAATTTTCACATAAATTCTATATTTAATATGCAATTACCAAATATTTTGTTATGATATTTCATTGATTTGATGATTGAGGGTTTTTTTTTAGAACATATTAACATGTTCTAAAAAAAACCCTAAGCTCCTTTTACTATAATGAAAATGGAAACATACACTGTGAAAATACCATTATTATTTGTTTTACCCTTATATTGTAGCAAGAATGGATTGTTCGATTGGGGTTGGACCATGCTCTCACAGTATACCAGCATAAAATCGTAGCTTAATGCTCCTTTTTTGTATTGTGATTGTAAAGAACCAGAACCTTTTTTTACTGGAAAGAAGGTGGTCCAACTTGTGCTCAGGAGTGATAACACATCTACATTTATTATTTATTTATTTCAAAACTTACAACTTCTTTACAGGTTATCCTAATATGATACTGTAACTATTCTATATGCTATTAATTATTATACGCAATCATCTTTAGGTGTACTACTCCCCCTTAAAAGGAAAAGTTGTGGAGCCCCCCCCTTTTTGAGTTTTTTGAATTTTAATTTTGAGGAAATTTTATTTTTTATGGATAAATATTAAGTGTAAAAAACCATGGGGACCTCTTGGGGGGGAAGGGGGTACCCCCTAAGGAAGGGGGAACCCCTTCACCAAAAATAAATAGAGGGACTCATTCGGAGGGATTTCTGTATCTATTTTGAGACTGCAACGTCTCCGGCGCTGCTGGAAGAGCAGCCTCCGCCTGCTGTAACAAATCGTAGGCATCGGACGAGTCGGAGCGTCGGCGACCAACAAGCCGAAGCAGGCGGAGGCTGCTCTCCCTACGCGCCTCCGGCTCTATAAAACCACTCTAGGGGTGGGACAGACTCGTACCGCGTGGAGTCGGGGTCTATTAATTCGGTTCCTTGACATAAGTTGAACCTAACGTATTTTATTTGTTATCTGCCCTAATAGGTGGGCACTGTTTTATACACATGTTTTATACAATTTTATACACATATTGCTTTAATTAATTCTTAGAAATCGTCAGTTTTACGTTAAGTCCCACAAGCCGGTAAAAAACGGTAAACACTACACATTTTAATTTTAATAGCTCATAATGATAATAATAAAGTAATTTAAATATAAACTGTTAAATATAAATGTGTATGCATGAAAACTATTTAAATGAGTACAAAATATAATTATTGACGTAAAATGTACAATAAAATGCTACCGAATGTATGACAACTTAACTGTACGTAAAACGAACGTTCAATGGCGAGAATTCGATGTAATCTGTGGTAAGGATTGACGTAAATATTATAAAAATAATTGATTTTCAAAAATTTTTTTTAAAAAAGTACGCGTTTCCGCATGTTGAAATTTTGCGTGTGTGTTTACAATAGTGTAACCTTTGTGTAAAAAAATATCATATAATCTGAGATAGGGATTGACATAAATATTGCAAAAATAATTGATTTTCAATAATTTTTTTCTCAAAAAGTATGCTTTTCCGCATGTTGAAACTTTACGTGTGTGCTTATATTAATGTAACCTTTCTGTTAAAAAAATATCAACCCCCAACTCGATGGAAGTCAATGGAAAGCTTAGCCGCAAACAGTGGTGGCCGTCGCCATCTCCCTATGTATCTGTCCGGAACATGTTTAATTGTTTTAGTTTGTCAGAATTAAATATTTTCCCTATGAGAACCTTATAAATATATAAAACCGGAGTAAGTTCTCTCCTAATCCTAAGTTCATTATATCAGACCATCCCTGTAATGAATAAAGTTGGATACATTAAGGAATAAAGGGGGTATACACCGTAAAGCTTCATATACAGATATCTCACAAATATATTCTGTACCCTCTCCAACATTAGCTTATACTTAGCTTCATGTGGGGACCAAGCGATTGCATTGTGTACCAAATTACTTCTGACCAAGGCATTGTATAATACAATAATTGCTTTTACATTTGTGAAATTATTTACTCGGCGAAGAACAAACCCTGGATTCCAATATGCTTTTTTGCAGATATTAATAATGTAAATTATTAATAAAGTAATTAATAATAATATGAGCGCGAAAATTTAGTCTGGCATCCATTTGAACACCCAAATCCCGCACTTCTGTAACTCTTTTCGTAAGCTTACTGTCAACCTCATAGTTTTGTATTATAGGTTACAAAACAACATTATGAGCCTTGTAGCATTAATTACATTTATGATTTGAAGTTACGATGATTAGTAGTAGATATAGTTATATGTGAAATATTATCATTTATCCAAAATAAGATCACAGTGATGGATAATTAAAGTTTAATTAGGATTTGTGCCATTGCGTTTTCGGAGGAGGAGGTAGAATATTCGAAGGACTTGCTGTTTAGTTCGATAAAAAATATTCAGAAGAAAGTATCTAGGCGAAAAGAAGGCAAAAATCAAAGAAATTTAGAGGACATATGTGTTTTTAAAGTGACTGAACCCAATCTTATGCCAGTCTTTGTGGCGCGTGACCTACACAAATTACCACCTGTTGCATTTGATCTTGTTGATGTGACTAAATTGTTAAAAGACTTGCTGATTATGTGTAATGAAATCAGTGATATAAAAAACAATTATGCCACGGTAAATCAATTGGATGAGTTGAAGAAGGATTTGGAATCAAATAGTCCAGTGGCATCATTTTTAACCGGTAATATTAACATAAATAAAAGAGGAGGGTACATGCTTGATAGTGGACCGGTCGGTTTATCCCCAGCGGGCAATTAATCATTGTCGAGGCACTTGAGTTCACAGCATAGAGAACCGTCCAAATATCGCTCACTCATTCGCGCTAACGAGGCAGAGAAGTCGAGTGCGGCTGCACTGATTAATTCGACGTTATTGGATAACGAAATGTGCACGGCGTTGTCTGAATCGCCTGCATGCGCTAAATTGACGAGTGAAACTAAACAGCCTACTATGGCGCAAATTGTAAGTTATGGAGAGTGGAAAACACAGAATAAACCAACTGACGAATGGATAACAGTTCAAAAAAGAAGGTATAGAAACCGGTTTGCAGGAAAAACGGGGAAAGCTGTAACAGACCTCTGAAAAGTTTAAAGCGGCAGATATAAAAGTCCCCTTGTTTATATTGTTACGAGCTTGAGGTTCGTGCAACACTGCCCCCTCCTAAGACATGCTCGTCCCGAGCATTATCGGCCCCATAATAAAGCGCCAGGCGATCCACATGGACGATCTTAGGAGTCCCTCTTGCGCTTTTCTGTATCCGGTAGGTTACATCGTTGATCTTGGTCACAATCCGGTACGGGCCGTCCCATTTAGCTTGAAGCTTAGGAGATTTCCTTTGCTGTGGACTGGATTGTGTAACCACGCAAGTGAACCTTCGTCGAACCCTTTGTTGTTCATCTTGCGGTCATACCGGGTTTTCATCTTTTCAGACATTTGCTGGCCCGATTGTCTGACGTGCTCGTAAATGTCATTCATTTTGTTCCGCAAGTCATTTGCATAATCGATTATACCGCGTGGGGCATCCGGTGGTATCCCGGTGATCAGGTCTGCAGGCAGCCGTAATTCTCTCCCAAAGTTTGCGAAAGCTGGTGTCACTGATGTACTTTCGTGAACAGCGCTTCGATATGACAACAAAAACGGTTGTATGTGCTTGTCCCAATCTCGTTGCTGATTGTTTACAACTTTTGCTAGGTACCTCTCCAATGTCTGATTAAATCGTTCTACCATTCCATCAGATTGCGGGTGATAAGAAGTCGTTCTTGTTTTATGAGTACCCATAACTCGGCAAGTTTCCTGGAATATTTGAGACTCAAAATTCCTTCCTTGATCGCTGTGAATCTCTAAAGGTACTCCAAAACGACAGAAGACTTCATGGACTAGTTTATCTGCAACTGTTGAGGCTTCTTGATTTGGAATGGCGAAGTCTTCTGGCCACTTAGTGAAGTAATCCATCACAACCATGAAATACTTGTTACCACTTTCACTCTCCGGAAACGGCCCCGCCACGTCAATGGCTATTCTCTCCCATGGTGCACCAACATTGTATAACTTCAATGCACCTCTACTACTAGTCTGAGGTCCCTTTACAGCCGCACAACTTGTACATTTGCGACACCAGTCCTCGATATCGTTTCGACAGTGGACCCAGTAAAACCGTTCTCGGATCTTCAGTAGACTTCGTTTAACTCCCAGATGACCTCCTGAATAATCATTATGGTACAGCTGTAATACATCCGGTACTTTAGCTTTAGGGACAACCATTTGCAAATGACAGCTGTCTCCCCGAACACTTTCCCATTTACGGCACAAAACTCCATCCTGAAGCAACAAGCTGTCCCACTGGGCCCAATAGCTCTTAGTGGTCGAACTCATCGCTGAGATGTCGCTCCACTTGGGCTTGGGAGCACTGGCCTTCATCCATTCCAGAATCGGCTTGATGTCCGGATCTTCCTGCTGTGCACGTTGTAAGCTGTCCTTCCACTCGTTGCTGAGGTGGTCTGCCCTGAGCATCCTCACGGATACCACTTCCTTACTCTCTTGCCTAGTACAATGTTTGCAATCTTCAGGGCAAGGTCTTCTTGACAATGCATCTGCGTTGCCATGAGATTTCCCGCTGCGATATTCGATCTCAAAGTCATATTCCTGCAGTAGTTCAATCCACCTTTGTCCACCACAGTTGTCCTTCTGGATTTTTAAACTGCAATAGCCATTTTAGTGCAGCATGGTCAGTTCGTAAGCGAAATTTCCGCCCCAGAAGATATTTGCTAAAATGCTGCAATGACTTTACCACAGTTAGCAATTCGCGTCTTGTGATACAATAGTTCCTTTCCGGTTTTGACAATGACTTGCTGAAGTACGCTATCACGACCTCTTGGTCACCATTCCGTTGAGACAACACACCGCCAAGTCCCATATCACTTGCGTCTGTGTCAACTATAAATTCTTTGCTTGCATCAAATAGGTGTTTGGCACAGACGGTCCTTGAGCTCCTGGAATGTGATATTGCAACTTTCATCCCAGCAGAAATGTCGCTTCTCCTCGGTTAGCTTGTGCAGAGGTTTGACTATATCTGCAAAGTTCCTCACAAATCGCCGGTAATAGGAGCACAAACCCAAAAATGCTCTAACCTGCGTCTTGTCTTTTGGAACCGGCCAATCCTTAACAGCGGCGATTTTCTCTGGATCCGTGCGGATACCTTCTTCCGTTACTACATACCCCAAAAAGTTAACTTGCCGTTTGAATAGTGAACATTTCTTCGGACTCAACTTGAGGTTGGAACTCTGAATCTTCATGAGCACGCGTTCCAGGTTTTGAAGGTGTTCCTCAAACGTCCGGCCTACGATGATGATGTCATCCAAGTAGACCAGGCGTCGCCAATTAGCCTGGTAAGTACAAGTTCCATCAGCGTTTCAAACGTTGCTGGAGCATTGCACAACCCAAACGGCATTACTTTAAATTGCCACAGACCCTTTCCTGTCAATAACGCAGTTTTCTCCTTGTCCTTAGGGTCAATTTCAACTTGCCAGTAGCCACTTTTTAGATCCAGCGTGCTAAACCACTTTACTCCTGTAAGCATGTCCAGCGTGTCATCAATTCTTGGCAAGGGATAGCTATCCTTCTTCGTAACGTCGTTCAGACGGCGGTAGTCAACACAAAACCGCATGCTGCCATCCTTCTTCTTTACCAGTACTAGATGAAGGTTCAATAACACCATCCTTCACCATTCCCTCAATCATGGTTTCCACTTCCTTTTCACGTGCTACCGGCAATCTTCTTGGCCGCTGACGGATAGGCAGTTCTTCACCTGTGTTTATTTTGTGTTGAACCAAGCCAGTCTTTCCTATGTCAGCATCGTTTGATGAGAATACATCGGCATACTTGAGTAACAACTTCTTCGCTTTGACCATTTCATACGGGGAGAGAACGCTGCGACAGTCTTCTAAAAGTGTGCTCACTCTCGTTTGTGCATCCTTGCTGGGGGTCCCAGTCGATAGATATTGGCACCGACGTAACCAATCCACTTCCTCACAAGTAGCAACCAGTGTGCTTTTTTCTATAATCTGTTCCTGGCCACAAAGGTTCAGCACACGTACTCCTGAGATGTTAGTGGTTCTGACCAAGGTTCGAGCCACTTTCCATGGAAGGTCATTTTCTAACCTTTCCACGAGTACACAACGATGAGGTTGCCCAGGATTCCGAGGAAGACTAACCGGCACAATCGTTTCCGATCTCGGCGGAAGAACAATCTTCTCAAGGCTGTACACGTTCCCTGGTAACGCTCCTTTCACAAAAAGTTCCTCTTGTCCACATTTCAAGACACCTTGCTTAACGTCAATCGCACAACAATTCTTCGTCATGAAATCTAGGCCCAGGATGCAGTCGTCCACTATATCAGCCACGATGACATTATGCAGGTAGATTACGTTGCCTAGCTTCAACTCCATCTCCTTCTCTCCACGGACGGGTATACGCTGACCGGTGGCTGTTACCAAATTAATGCGTTCTCGGTTGTATGCGGAGTCCCCAAGGAACTTACTTATTAGTTGGGAACTAACAACCGTACGAGAGGCTCCAGTGTCTATGGTCAGTTTACACGGCATGCTGGATCGAAGAAGGCCCTTTTCCCCACAGCCATAGCACCTAGGGCCTGTATCCTTTGTTGCAGTCGCGAACTATAGCTGCTGCAACCTCCCTGACGCGATGGGAACGATGATCCTGCCGCACGGCTTCCACCTCCAGTGCATGGGCCAAGGCGTCCTTAAGCGTCTCGTGGTGCCCGAGCCTCACAGCAGCTCTGACTTCCAGGTCGCGGATGCCGTCGATGAATGTCTGCACCAGGTTCCCTTCAATGAGCGCATGTACAGACCGGTATGCTTTTCGCACCAGCTTCTCCACCTCTAGAGCCTACTGCTGCAGGTTTTCGTTGGTGCGCTGCACGCGATCTTTAAGCTGCGCACGAAAGACGTGTTCCAGGTGAGCGTCACCATATCTCGCCTCCAATGCCTCAAGGAGTTGCTCATAAGTCACTTCCTCACCGAGAGCTTCCAGAACTGTTAAGGCCTGGTCGCGCAGGCCTAGTGTGAGAGCCTGACTTTTATTCCAGCCGTTCGCCTTCATAACAGCCTCGAACTGGATTTTGTAGGCTAACCAGGAGGAGGTACCGTCGAACTTACGTCGAACGTTGTCATGCTGAGCAACCCTATCCTTCACCTCCTTTATCTCCTTCCCGAAGTCAGTGTGAAGGTCCTTCATGAGGAGCATCTGCTCTTCCAACCGACGGGCCTGTTCCTCTTGTCCGCCCCGCAACTGCTCCTCCTGTCGGCGAGCCTGCTCCTGCAGCATCACCATCAGAGCACCTAAGTCAGGTGCTGCAGATGTAGGAGCTACCGACGGGCCTGCAGCCGGTGGCTGGCCCTCCGACGTCTGCGACGTTGCACCACCAAATCTTCGTTGGTCCGTCTCCTGCTGGCGTTGACTTCGGGTACGGACACCCTCCGTTTCCTCCTTAGGTAAAATCGGCATGATTTTATCCCACTTCTGACACCAATTGTTACGAGCTTGAGGTTCGTGACAATAAAAATTGCCGATAGAATTACCTAAATTAATACTTTAATTCACTTTATACTAAATAAAGTTAAAAACACTAATAATTAATCACACTGATTCACTTTATTCCGCTCCGAAGCTTCGCTAGTGTCGCCAACTCCAATACTTCCCCGATCGCATCTTGCAGCGCCTATTTATATAAATTAGCAGCGAAATATCCAGAATATTCAAGTAAACACGCGCAAGGTACCGAGAGTTTGTGTTTCGACTTCAAAAAGTTTAGTTCTTCGGTTCGAGACTAGATGGCGCTAGTGCCGTCGACTTGAGCGCGTAACAATATCCAATGTAAACAAGGAGACAGCGGAAAAGGATATTTGCGAATACATTAAAAATAAAACATCCGAAACAGTTTCACATGAGAAAATTACAATGATAAAAGAACAGCCATAATAATTATAATAATAATAATGCTTTATTTCTCTACACATTTACAGAGTTATCAAAATAATAAATAAATACATAGAACTATTAGAAAGTTCTTCTTGTTTTATGTAGTCCCTCTTGGGTAAAAGCCTCCTCCAATTTGAACCATTCTTCACGGTTTTTGGCAATTTACATCTATTCTTCTCCTGCTATGTTAATAATGTCATCCACCCATCTTTTCCTTTGCCGACCTACACTTCTCTTTCCAAATGGGCCCTTCCATTTTGTTGTTTGGTAGGTCCGTCTTTTGTCCTGGTATCTAGCTATGTGTCCTGCCCATTTCCATTTTTGTATTTGACTATGCTGAAGTGCATCCGTTAATTTCGTTTTCTTTCGAATATCTATATTTCTTGTTATTTGTATTCTCCTTAGTTTAAGGATGCTCCTCTCCATAGCATGTTGGCAAGACAAAATTTTCTTTTTCACTCTTACAGTGTACACCCATGTTTGGCTTGCATATGTTACACTTGGGAGGATACACAAGTCCATTATGACCTTTTTCATTCTTAGGCTGTAATTTCCTTTGAGAATTTCTTTTTGAGCCCAATATTTTTTCCACGCTATGTTTATTCTTCTGTCTATTTATTTTTCAGTGTTGTTTAGTTCGAAAGATATCAATTTGCCATAATACACATAAATAAATAAATAAATAAATAAATAAATTTTAATTTCGTTTTAAGAAGTACATGCCTTAAGAACTAGTAGATTGGAACCTCCATTTAAGCAAAAAAAAAAATGCCTGTGTTTGGAGGGTCCGCCCTTCCATTACTACATTCATGTTACATGGCAGTATGGGTAAACATATTCTATATCATATATTAAAATTATCTATATATTACTTATATTCTAAAATTAGGACAATCAAACGATAGGAACTAGTCTACTTATAAATACTGTAGATATGTGAGTGAAAGTATATTTATTTAGGTATACGTATGTGTGTATGTGTGTGTGTGTGTGTGTGTGTGTGTGTGTGTGTGTGTGTGTGTGTATTTGTGTCTGTGCTTGCATGAGTTAGAATGAGTGTGTGTGATTAGAGTGTCTGAATCTGTACAAATCATATAACACAATCCAGAAGCTTCTCAGTTTCGTCATATGTCTTAAGTTGAATCCATTTCAACAAAAGCTTTTTACACTTATGATATGTTTTGTCGTATATATATACTTCTTTGTTTATTTTATTATAAAGAAAGGCAGAACGCGATATGTATTGTCTGCTTGCAAATGTGGTTTTAGTTCTGTACGTCTGGGCAACCATGTTTCTACGACGTTTATTTAAATGGCGTGGATCATAAAATAATGATTTGTGTGTTCTGAGGGTTGTCCAGAATATATACAACTTCCTGACAGAGAGTAAACCACTGGTACGATATAGAAGATCAGTAGAAAAACGCCCCTTCTTAAAGTACATAACTTTAATAAGAGAACGCTGCGCCCTCTCTAACTCCAGAAATTGAGTTTTTGCTGCACCACCCCAGACAGGAATACAATAGGCCATGACGGATTGAGCAAGAGCAATGTAAATTTGGTTGAGGAGATAATTTGGTGACTCCCCATCTGATTTGCCCAGCATTACATGTCTAAGGGTTTTGAAGATCCATGTTAGTTTCCTCGTTCTGTTGATGACATGATCAAGGTGTGAGTACCAGGATAGTCTTTGGTCTACAATTACCCCTAGATATTTTGTCTGAGCTACCTTATCGATTCTAGGGCAGTTACAGGTGTTTTTATTAGTGTCCATTGTACATTCATGAATTTTTAGGCTGAAGTCGGCCTGAGGTTGCGAGTTGTTGTTAATACTAAAACAGATAAAGTTTGTTTTAAAAGTATTTAGCGTCAAAAGGTTGTGTTTCAGCCACAGAGCGATTCGCAACAGGCCTGCCTCAGCACTAGTTTTGACTTCCTCCCAAGAATCACCGGCAAAGACTACGGCCGTATCATCAGCGTATGACAGGACTCTGGCGTTATGGATCTTTATATTACATAGGTCGTTGATATAGATAAGAAAGAGCGTAGGTCCTAAAACGCTGCCCTGCGGTACGCCACACGTCACATTAACAGCTTCACTAGTGCAGCCAGGTAGTCTTACTCTTTGTCTCCTGTCCGATAAGTAACTCTCAAAAAGGGCAAGCGGAGTCCCTCTTACTCCCATAGATTCAAGTTTATGGACAAGGATAGGGATGGACACAGTATCAAAAGCTTTTTTCAGATCGAGGAAAACCGACAGACATGTTTTAGTTTTGTCAAGTTGCCTAGTTACAAAAGAGCTTAACTCCATGATTGCATCTTCTGTCGATTTTCCCCGCCTGAATCCAAATTGTGAAGATGATAAATTATTAAATTTATTTAAGTAATTTAGTAGTCTAGTGTTAAGTAGTTTCTCTAAGATTTTAGATATTGCGGGCAGAACCGAGATCGGTCTATAATTACTAATATCTTCATCATCCCCACCCTTGTACACAGGTGTTATTATAGATTCTTTTAACGGTGCAGGAAATACTCCTTTGCAGAAGCAAAGATTTACAAGGTGGGTGATAATGGGAGCCAAGTCATCAACCGCCATCTTAAGAAATTTATTGGGGATATTATCCCATCCTGGGGCGCTGTGAGATTTCAGATGTAGGATAGTGCTACGGACTTCATCAACATGAGTATGCAGTAGTACAAAAGAATTTGATTGTGCCGGCTTATTTTCTATAAGTGTATTAGCTGTCCTTGTATCGTGTTGAATATTATTTGCAAGTTGTAATCCTATATTGGCGAAATAGTCATTAATAAAGTTTGCTGATTCAGAGGGCGAGGACCTTAAATTGAGCAGTTTAGAATTAGTATTATGTGTTTTTTTCGAGTATGTAATGTTTTTAATATTGTTCCAAAGCAGTTTATTATTATTTAAAGATTTTGTAATGGTATCCCTGTCGTATTTTCTTTTTATTCTTTTTATTAAATTATTACAGAAATTTCGGTAGCGTCTGTAAGTAATGCGAAGAATTTCATTATGCGGGTCATTACGTAGCCTTTTCTGAAGCTGGTTGCGATTTCTTATGCACCGCAGGATTCCTGGAGAGATCCAAGGCTGTATGATTCTTTTGCTGCATGGTATACGCGTCACCTCAGTATTCACCTTTAGGCTTTCTATAATTCTTTCTATTAGGTAGGTAATTACAGTTGTTGGGTCATCACTAAATAAAATATCAGATAGATTACTATTTTGTAAATATTTTAGAGCAGCCTCAAAATTTATAGTGGTTTTAGTTCTATTGTCTTTAGTTAAGTTTTTTATTTTTGAGATTGCTAGAAAAGTTGTAAAATGATCCGTAGTTGTTGTTTGCAAAATCGCTATAGTTGATCTGTATTTAATTTTATTTATTTTTAACATGAAATGGTCAAGGCAACCTTGCTGCCTAGTAGGTAATGTGTGTCCAGCTAATATGCCATGGTTAGCAAGCATGCCCAGATAGTTCATTCTGTTTTTGTACACATGCAGAGGTTCATTAGGTTTAGTTCGAATATTTATGTTGATATCACCTGTTATTATAATGCTCCTATGGGAATGAAGAGTCTCTAAATGAGAGTTTAGCGTATTGATAAAGTTTGTAGGGTTTGGGTTCGATGGTGATCTGTAAATACATAATACTGTATTATTCAATACATCAATCTGGAGACATGAAGCGTGATGCAAGATTACTTCCTTGACTTTGTGTTTTAAGCTTTTTTTTATATATACAACTACTCCGTCACTTTGGTTTAGTTGGGAAGAGGTACAATAGACTTTATAGTTATTTAATTGTGGGAGAGGTTTATTGTGGTTTAATCTACATTCCGTGAAGGTGACAATATCAATTTCAAAAGATAAGTTTGCCAGAGTAAGTGTAAAATCGTTAAAGTTTTTGTAGATACTAACAATATTCTGAGATATTATGGTTAAGTCATTTTTATTAATTTGTATGTGTCTCTCAAGATCAACGACATCGCACTCTATTGCCTTTGCTATTTTAATATTGTCTAATTCTTCAAGCGTATACAACGATTCAGCCATATTGAAACAGAAGTACAAATAATCTAGTAGTAGTAATAATTAAAATTTGCTTGACTGTAAGTAAGTTGATAGTAAAAAGGGGTATAACGGAGAAGTGTTGTTCAATTAGTTTCATGAATAATTTAAGTAAGTATCTTACGTTAAGAGTGAAGATGTGAAAACATATGTATACTAGTGTGGGGTGAATTATGGGAGCGAGTTTTTGTAGGATTTTGTCATTTGTATTTTTAACAGACGTAATTCTGTATGTTTGATAGTGTAAGTGTCTAAAGTGTATGAGTGTATGTGTGCATGTGTGGGAAAAAGTGTGTAGTGTTTGGTAAAAGTTTATAACAATTTTCATAAGTTCTACATGTATAGAGATAGACATCAAATGGCACAATGTGGTAAAACAGTACTTAATGTTAAGCCATATACAAAATGCAAAATTACAAAGCGTCAAGATTATGTTAGGGAACAGATTAGAAACACTTAGAGTTGAAAATGGGTAATAATATAGTCAGTCTTGTTCTAAAAGTAATTTATGTACCTGTTGTTCCGTTTTAATCAGGATAATTGGCGATTGTTCACTTTTCCGCACATAAATTTTGCCGTAAGATGTCCACACAAATTTATAGCCTTTAGATTTGGCAAGGTCACGGGCCAGGTAATGAAGTCGGGAAGCCTTTGGTGTCAGATTCTCTGAAAGAAAAATCGGTGTATCCGCGTGCGACTTCATACCAAGGTGCTTTGCGCACAGTTTGGTTTTATTTCGTATGTTGAAAGATTTAGCCATTTTTAGAAAATCTGTTTTCAGTAGCACTGAGCCAGTTTCAACTACAATGGGGGTGTTTTTGTGTTCTGGCTTTTTCCCTCTGACCCTATAAATATCTTTAATATGGGTCTTGTTTATTTTGCAGTCAATAGTTTCTGATAGGGTTACCACCATTTCAATTAGGTCCTGTTTAGTCTCAGATTCCTTTTTAGGCACTCCCTTAATTTCGAAGTTGGTTTTGCGAGATGAGTGTTGCAAATCCTCCAGCTTATCCTCCAGGAATACAATATATTCCCTATCTTTCCGTGATCGATCTTCAAGGCTATTTATTTTGTGTTTCAGTTCTTCGTTCTGTGTCGTTAGATAAGCCAAAGATGCCTCTATGCTTTTGTTAGTGCCTCTGATTTCTTGCACTTTCGTACACAGTTGTCGTAACTCTTCACTATGCGAAGTGTTAAAGGTTGTTATAAGTTGACTCATCTCCATTCTAAAGGCATCCAATTGTTGTTGCGGCATTCCCTGGGCAGGTCTACGCGGTCGATCAAAAACAGTATTCAGTGGAGATTCGTTCTCGTCCGAAGCGCAGATTGACATATCTGGGTCCGACATAGCTCTGTTAAGTGAAGACTGTATCGTCACAGCGCTCTACAAGTACCAAGATATCAGAATGCGTAAGCAGTGCGTATCCGGTAGCTAACGATGCGCAGGCGGTTGCGACTGTATCGTCACAGCGCGCTAGTAGTACCAGGTTAACAGAATGCGTGAGCAGTGCGTCACCGGCAGCGAACGATGGCAGGCGGCGAGCGAGACGTTGCTTGAATTACAGGGGGCGGAGCCAAAGGGGCAGAGCTTAAATCGCAGCGTTGCACTTCACTATGAGTATGAACGAACTGCTTCTTGTTACTTATGCACTCCTATTTTTATATGACGAATTAATTCAATGATTTATATATTTTAGCAAAAATAACTTAACACAGATTAATAGATACGTCCACAACATACGGCGGTCCGAGGGGAAAGATATCATATCATCAACATATTCAATGGATTTTCCTTTTATTTTGATTGGTTTTTTGGAGCTGTTTGTAATTATTTTTGTTTTAGATGCATTCAGCTGAAGTCCTGCTTTTTGGCTTTGGGTGTTCAGGCTCTGAAGCATGATTTCTAATTCAGTTGCAGATTCACTAAATACAGCTATGTCGTCAGCAAATCGTAAATGTGTTAATCTTCTGTTTAGTAACCATATACCAACAACAGGTAGCAGCTGTTACTAAGGCCATGATAGATAGCTACCATGAATCATGTCCAGAAATCACTCCACCAAGGCATGCCGAGGTAAAGCAACAGTGGTGGGGTGAAGAACTCGATAGGAAACGTAAGAAGGTAAGAAAAGCCCTAAATAGGGCCATGAATACCTCAATGGATGAAGACTGGCTACTATATAAGAAAGCTAAGTCTGAATACAAAAAATGTATCAGGTATCGACGCTCGACTGGGTGGCGTAAATTCTGTGGCAACATAGAAACCTGCGAACAAGCAAATAGGATAAGGAATATTCTAGCTAAACAGAACACGTCGGGATCCATGTCTTTAAAGAAACCCGACGGTAGCTACTCAACATCGCCGGATGAAGCCCAACGCATCCTAATTAAAACGCATATCCCAGGTTGCTGCGTAACCCAGGAGGCAAACCGGCATGACAACATACTGACACCCACAGTAGAAGACTGGAATTTAGCACAGAGAGTGGTAACGATGGACAAAATCCATTGGGCCATTCACAGTTTCCTCCCCTATAAGGCGGCAGGACCTGACGGCATATTCCCGGCACTCCTACAGTGGGGGGGTAAAGCCCTAATAGTCAGACTTGTTGCCATAATGAGAGCCTTTCTGGCTCTTAAATATGTTCCTAGGGGATGGAGGGAAGTGAAAGTCACATTTATACCTAAACCAGGTAAGAGCGATTACACTGACCCTAAATCCTACAGGCCCATTAGCCTCACATCCTTTCTCCTAAAGACGATGAAGAGGATGTGTGAAAGGGAATTAAGGGTGTCGGCGCTAATGAACTTACCACTACACGACAAGCAACACGCCTACAGTCTAGGCAAATCAACAGAATCGGCACTTCATCAGGTAATTACAAAGATTGAAGAGGCCATCCAAAACAAAGAAATATGTCTAGGTTCCTTCATAGATATAGAAGGTGCTTTTGACAGAACGAACTTCTCCAGCATAAAAGGTGCACTCAGTAGACATAAAGTTGAACCGGCACTGATCGACTGGATAGTTTGCATGCTCAGTACACGAATAATAAAGATTGCTGGTGAATCTCAACCAATCCTTATTAAGAAAGGCTGCCCGCAGGGTGGGGTCCTCTCACCTCTCCTGTGGAATATGGTCATTAATGAACTCATCAGCAAATTAAACGCTAACCATTTCTACACAGTCGGGTATGCAGATGATCTGACAATACTGGTCTCTGGTAAGACAGCAAGCATTGTGTGCGACCTGACCCAAGCGGCTCTACCTAACCGTTAATCCAAAAAAAATTGGTTATAGTAATGTTCACACTAAAACGAATGCTGAATAACTATCATCTTCCAAGTCTTTTCAGCACAAAACTCCAGCTATCCTCTGAGGTAAAATATTTAGGTCTTACCTTGGACAGCAAACTTAACTGGAATAAACACATAGAAAACAAAATCAACAAAGCGAGTATAACTTTCTGGCAATGCAGAAACATGATTGGCAAAAGATGGGGACTGACGCCAAAAATCATACTGTGGCTTTACAAAACTGTAATTCGGCCCATGATCACATACGGCGCTCTGGTATGGTGGACCAAGACAAATGAAGCCACCACAATTAAGAAGCTTCAGCGCTACCAGAGACTGGCATGTATGGCTGCCACAGGCTGCATAAGAACTACGCCAACAGCAGCCTTGGAAGCGATGCTGGAGCTAACTCCGCTTCATCTACATATACAACAAGAAGCGACTTTAGCTGCCATCAGACTCAAGACCCTAAATCTTTGGAGTAAGAATAGTGTCCCTCATACAGGCATAATTGATAGAATTCACTCAGAAATTCCTATCCTACAAGCCAAATACGATAGGATTCCTAAACAATTTGTTTTCGATAATAAATACAAGATACAATTAAATAAAAACAGCCAGCCGGAAGGATTAAGCCCAAAAGAGCTTAGAATTTTCACCGATGGTTCTAAAACAAATGAAGGTGTAGGTTCTGGAGCTTTCTCTGAAGACCTCAATATTCACATATGCCCACCGCTGGGTACCTATAACACGGTCTTTCAGGCGGAATGTATGGGTATCATTCAAGCGGCCATAGCAATAGATGCTAGGAAGGTTAATGACTTCCCCATCAGAATCCTGACCGACAGTAGGGCGGTACTACAAGCTCTGAGTTGCAATGGGGTGAACTCGGGACTAATATATGAATGCCATCAACGATTAAATGAGATATGTAGAAACAACAATGTGACTCTGCAATGGATAAAGGGACACAGTGGATCCAGAGGCAACGATGCAGCGGACGAACTGGCCAGAAGAGGATCGGCTCTGGCCACTATAGGGCCGGAACCAATCATATCAATCCCCTTTGGTAACGTTCGTTCAATGGTACGTAGACACTTCACCAATCAACACGCTCAGCTTTGGAAAAATCTAGTAGACTGTAGACAAGCTAGGGAGGCCCTACCTGTAATAAACAGTCGCTTAACCAAAGTTCTAATGAGACTGAACAAGCCGCAGATCAGGATAGTAACAAGTGCTGTCACAGGACACGGCACCTTTAACAAACATTTATTTACTATAGGTGTTACAGATAGTCCCCTGTGCAGGGCATGTGTGAGGGAGGAAGAAACGGCGGTCCACGTGCTACTGAAATGTCCGGAGGTCGCTACGTACAGGGCTAAACATCTCGGCACGCCGGGATCACTCCCCGAAGTTGCATGCAACATCAAGGGACTGTTGAGCTTCTTCGGGGAGATCTCATGGCTCGAATAATCACATTATTCCTGCCCACACGCAAAATACGCGCATAGACGTGGAGTTGCGGAAAACAGCCCGTCGCAAACTAAACTAAACTAACCATATACCTTTGTTTTTCCATTCTAGGTTTTGAAATATGTCTTCAAGGACGGCTATAAATAGTGTGGGTGAAAGAGGGTCACCTTGCCACACTCCTTTCCCAACTTCGAACTCTTCTCCGTGTCATTCTAGTTTTATTTTGCTTATACTCTTAGCATATAATATGTTCTTTAGCACACTTATGTATTTAAAAAAAATACATAAGTGTGCAGAACTATATATATTTAAAAATAAGCTAGTAATATTTCTAGACAATCAAATGTGGTCTGATGGGATCAAATTTCGACGGTTTATACATTTTAGAAACAGAATATGAGATGGTAATAACCTGGTCTGTGAGTGGTGGCGTAACAAAAGCACAAAAAATGGATAGTGAATAAAAATTATTTATAGTAACATTTAATTGTAAAAATGTGAAAAGATCTGTAAACTGTGTACGTTCACTGTGCAGGACGGCTGATATTATTTTATTACAAGAGACGTGGTTATATCCACATGATGTATCCTTTCTAGAAAATATAGATCAAGAATTCAGTTATACGGCCAAGTCTTCAGTGGACACTTCAGCTGGTATTTGCAGACAGACCATACGGAGGTCTTGCCATACTATGGCGAAAAAGTGCATTTAGTTACGTGAGTGTGGTGCAAAATGAGAGCAATCGGATTTGTTCTGTTAAAATAGAGGTGAATAACCGAAGGTTTGTGGTTATAAATATGTACATGCCAACTGACTGCAGCGAAAACTTACCACATTTTACAGAATGTCTTAGTGAAATGTATTTTATAATAATACAAAATAGTAATATAGAATCAGTGTTTGTATTGGGGGACTTCAATGCACACCCGGGTGAGTTATTTTGTAATGAACTTCTTAATTTTTGTACAGAACAAGATTTATTATGTGCCGATATTGATTATTTGGGCTTGTCATCGCCAACGTTTACATTCATAAGTGACTCACACGGGTTTAAGCGTTGGTTAGACCACTGTATTGTTACACAATTGGCTGCAAAAACCGTTGTAAGGGTTGAGGTTTTCCGCGACTCTTTTTGGTCAGACCATTTTCCATTAAAATTAGAATGTAACTTATCCATTATTAGAGTAAAAAACTGCTATAAAATCCAATTATATTTTTAATTCATTGGGGAGTAAAAAATACAGAAGAAATAAATAAATATTCCACAACACAAATTTTACACAAATAATAAATTAAAAAATTTTGATTTTCCTAAGGTTTTTGAATCATGTGCAGATAAATGTAATAACCCAGAACGTAAAGTTTTGTTGGATAAAATGTATAACAAAATAGTATTTATACTATGTGATGCAGGCAGAAATAGTAAAGCCAAGGGGTGTTCTAGGAAAATATAAGGGTATAAAGGGATGGAATAAATATCTAAAAGAATTTCATAAAAATGCAAGGATTAAGTTAAAAATGTGGATGTGGTGTGGTCAACCTAGTAGGGGGCCCATATTTGATGAGACTATCGCATAAAATATTTAAGTCTAAATTAAAGTGGTGTATTAAAAATCAAGAAAAAATAAAAATGGATATATTGACCTCACTTCATTCAAAAAAAGTATCTCTTCTTTTTGGAAAGGTACTAGGAAATTAAGCAATACCGCAAGTCTTCCAGTTAGCGTGGAGGGTAAGAGTGACTACACTGAGATAGCAAATGTTTTCAAAAATCATTTTAAAGTGAGCTCACCTTTTGAAACTGTGCATAGTGTGAACGATGCGGAGTCATGTCAGTCAGAATCACCACTGAAGGTAACATGTAAGGAACTAAAATCTGTTATTGAAAGTATGAAGAAAGGTAAATCTCCTGGACATGACGGACCAGCATCGAGCACCTTCAAAATGCTGGAATACATTTACCAAGAGTGTTGACCATTTTCTTTAATCTATGTTTAGGACATTCTTACTTACCCCAAGAGCTTCTAGATACTATAGTCGTACCTATTGTTAAAAACAGGACGGGAGACATAGCAGATAAGTGTAATTACTACTAGAGACCTATTTCACTGGCGACTGTGATAGCAAAAGTATTTGACAGTTTGCTAGACTCGCGCCTCAGTGAATACATAAATTACATGATTCACAGTTTGGTTTTTACGCAAGACTATCCACTGAGAGTACTATTTTTGCACAATATTTGACAGTGTGCTTTAAGCACACTGTCAAATATTACACTGACAGGAAAACACCCGTGTATGCTTGTTTCCTGGACCTTTCAAAAGCCTTTGACCTGGTTTCCTACAATGTTCTGTGGGGAAAGCTTCGAGAGGCGGGAGTTCCTGCTTCATTAGTGTCTACGTTATCTATGTGCTATAATAAGCAAAAAAATTTTATTAGGTGATCCAATGCATTGTCTGACCCGTATAAACTTGAGTGCGGTGTGAGGCAGGGGGGTCTTACCTCTCCGAGGCTTTTTAATGTCTACATAAATAAGCCGCTTGACGAGCTTAGCAGCACACATGTTGGTTGTCATATAGATGGAGTATGTCTAAATAACTTGAGCTACGCAGACGACATGGTGCTGCTGAGCCCGTCAATCTGTGGAATACGAAAGTTGCTTTCGATTTGTGAGAATTATGCTGAGCAGCATGGATTAAAATATAATGCTAAAAAAGTGAACTGTTAGTTTTCAGAGGTAGAAATAAAAGTCCAATATGTGTTCCTCCAGTAATGCTTAATGGTTCACTGTTACAGAGAGTAACTCATTTTAAATACCTGGGTCACATTGTCACAGAGGATTTAAAGGATGATCTAGATATTGAAAGGGAACTCAGGGCGCTAGCTGTGTGACGTAAAATGGTGGTTCAATGGTTTGCTGCTTGCTCTGTACCAGTTAAAATTACACTGTGCAAGGCTTACTGCCAATCATTTTATACCAGCAGCTTTTGGGCCAATCATACCCAAAAGGCAAGCAATACCCTGCGTATTTCATAAATATTCAATTTAACAATGCCTTCAGGTTGGGGCTTCCACCTCATTGTAGTGCATCGGGCTTGTTCGCCGATGCGCATACTAATGACTACTTCGCGATCATGCGTAAAAAAGTGGAGTCATTAATGCGCAGAGTGAGGGGGAGCTCGAATAGTATCCTGAGGGTCTTTGCGGAGAGGCTCGATAGCTCGACACTAGGTAGGTTTGTCAAGCTACATGTACTAAAGTGAGCTTGATAAATCTATCAAATTTGTATGCATTGTGTGAATTTTTATTTTGTATTATTTCTATTGTGTTTTATTTATGGTTTTCGTGTACTAACATTAGTTCTTAAGTTTTATTTGTATTACTAACAAAATAAAACATTTTTATTTTCATTTATTTATTTACTGTCGAAATTTGTTACAAAATATTTCTTAATTGGTTTGTTACTGGTGCACCCATCAGTGTGTTCACACTTAGATACTAATATTATTTTTTAAATAGCATGAAATATGTAATGAGAAGAATTCATTACTGTATTGTAGGTACATAAGCTGTTATCGAAAATTATATTATAATATTTCAATTGCACTGTCTATGATATGTAATCATTCAATATAGGGTTCCAAAAAATAGAAGGGAGGGAAGGCTCACCAAGAGTGTTCCATCACCTGGGAAAGTTATGTGCATGTCATTACTGAGACATGAATAAATATTTTTAACATTTTGGTCTGTCTGTCTAAGCTAATTTTCTTAGTGAAACTTCACCAAAAGGTACAAAGCAATGCCAGGTGTAACCTAAGGTATATTTTATTCGAAATACTTGGAGATAAATGAAAAATGTATAAAATAGACAGTCAGGATAAGTGGTTAAGAGTGTTGTTGTTTTGTCAGCAGCAGCAGCGTCCCGCATTCCCGGGCGGCGCGGGCGCGGGCGCGGTTGGTGCTGGCGCGGGCGCGGGTGGGGCGGGCGCGGCGGGCGGGGCGGGCGCGCCGCGCGCCGGCTACGCGGCCGCCGGCTTCCCCGCTGCGCCGCGCGCGCCGCCGCCCGCCGCCAAGCGGCCGCCCGACACGCGCTCGCAGCTGCCGCCGCAGCACAAGACGCAGCTCTACGCACAGTGCGTATATACGCCCCCGATATACTACTTCTGTTATATGTGCTCACCGAAGGATCAGCGGCTTTATTATGTGCCCTCCGAGGCACAGGGCTGAAACAGCGCGACAAAACATTCATTAACTATGAGTCCTTAGGAGCAACAACGCATCTGCACTTTGATTCTTAATAAAGATTAGATATGAGAGTTCAATAACCATAAAACCATTAATTGCTCATAATCACGACTGCCTCCATCAACTAGGAACTTGCAAATGCCCTACAATCGAAGTTGTGACCACACAAAAATACCTTGTCCTTATAATTCACTCAAAGTTTAACTGGAACTACCACATTGAACATGTGTGTAATAAGTTGCGTCAGTTTCTAGCCAATATAAAAATCATAAAAAATCGCATACCCTTCAAAGTAAGACTTATGCTTTACAACTCCCTGGCTGAATCTTATATTCAATATGGCTTGTCGAGCTATGGTCGGACGTACAAATCATATTTAAAACAGATTTATGATCTTCAATTTAATATTCTCAAAAATATTATATCCCCTAATATACGTGTCCTAATTGATGATGATGAAAATGTGATTTTTAAACATTGTAAAATCTTACCAGTTTATGACCAAATTAAATTCATGTTATTTAAAAAATATTTCTTTTGCGACAGTTTAAAATCATATATATGTAGAACATCCAGTACGTACGCTCGCTATGACACAAAACCGACTCCGGCATATCACTGCTAATAATGTGTACGCGCAACGGACGGCTGCTTATCTGATACAGCATTTAATAAATAACTTACCTTTCGATGTACGCGAAAAAGTATCACAACAAAACATTAAAACTAAACTCAAAAGCTTTTTCCTATCTAAATTATAATTACATACTATATCTACTTAATAATAATGTACTACCTGCCTAGCCCTTACTTTTACTTTTACCTTGCTACTTCTGACTTTACCTAAGTTGTTAACTTACCTTTTTAGTCTTTATATTCTTGTTACACCTTCTACCTACTCATATACCTAACTATTGAATTAGACTGTGTTTTGTACATAATTCGCTTACTTAAATATAATTATATAGCATCAAGGTAAACCTCTGTGGTTTTTAGATGTTAATTAAGCCTATATTGGAATGTAATTTTTGTTTGATCTGATAAATAAATTGAAAAAAATAAATAAATAAATCACAGCATTGGACTATATGGCCGTTTGTCACCTTTATTCTATAAAAATGAACCTATTTTTCGTAACTGAACTGCGAACCAAGCAGTAAAGAGTATAAAACCCAATACTCTTGCTTCGTTAAAGATGCTTTCCACCACCATTCTGTTGTCTGAATAGTTCAATAGTAAATTACATTAAGTAACATATGTTGCTTAAAGATTCTTCAAGAATCATGAACTCACATAATTCAAATTGTTATTTCGAGTCTTGGTTGTGTATGTACCCTATGTCTGACACTCCAACCTAACCTACCATCAATCTCGATAAGCTTAAGTGAGTGGTTCCCTTGTATGAGCGCATACAATTTGCGTGGTGTGTGGTGGTGCGCAGGGATGGTTACGGCGCGGGGGCTGCGGCGGCCGCGGGGGGTGGCGCGGGCCCGCCCGCCAAGCGCAAGAAGCGGCTCGCCGACAAGATCCTGCCGCAGAAGGTGCGCGACCTGGTGCCCGAGTCGCAGGCCTACATGGACCTGCTGGCTTTCGAGCGCAAGCTTGACGCCACCATACACCGCAAGCGCCTCGACATACAAGAGGCGCTCAAGCGCCCCATGAAGCAGAAGCGCAAACTGCGCATTTTCATCTCCAACACCTTTTACCCAGGTATCATTTTTAACTATTAATTTCTATAACACATGCCATGCTGCAGCTATATTATGGTTTAACATAAATAGGTTGGCTCAACCAGGGTAAGACCACGCTCTCACTGTATACCAGTGGTAAAATAGTAGCTTAATGCTTGTTGCGTTAGTAGTTAGGTTGTACCAGTTCTGGCGCACTGAGTCAGTACTACTATACTAGTAGTTAGGTTGTACCAGTTCTGGCGTACTGAGTCAGTACTACTATACTAGTAGTTAGGTTGTACCAGTTCTGGCGCACTGAGTCAGTACTACTATACTAGTAGTTACGTTGTACCAGTTCTGGCGCACTGAGTCAGAAGTGGTACAAGTACGACGTTCGTCGACTCACGATCCTAAAAAAAAGGTTTTGGCATGCTCTGATCACGAATCTGCGGTTCATTTTTGCGTAGGATGCACGGTTCCGGAGATGTGCAGATCAATTAACTCTTATCTAATTGATATCCGGTGCGGGCCTCCACCGTCATTAGCGCTCCATTGTTCTTATCTACTTATCTATTGTTCGTTCAATACCGTCATTATCTATTCTTCTTCAGCGTGGTGTTATTGTATTATACTCCTTTGTTCCTATCTACACTAATCTGACTCATTAATAAAACACATTACCTAATTTTGTTACAATTTTTATTTATAAAATACAAAATCTTATTACTTATTATCTATAAAATAGGAGCGAAACATCTCATCCACTAAAATATCGTTGTACAATGTTTTCCCTGTAAATATACTCGTAAAACTATGCATTGAACATCCCTGAAACTTATATAGCAAATACATTAAGCAATATTCGCCACAAACTGAAGTCCACTCATTCTGAATCCTATCAACATTCCAGTTCCATCTTTTACAATTTCTTTTAAAAAAACTCTAGATGATATCGTACAGGTGCTCGTCTGTATGAATCAAAATATTGACCGACGTCATTCGTATCGATATACAAAGCTACCCAATGTGACCCTGGTTTATCATCTGTACCTAAATTGCATATTACCTAGTCAGGTCATAAATTCTATTACATTTTTAATATAAAATAATTGAAACAAGTTTATTCATTATGTAACCATTTATATACCAAAATATTTTTTTTAATGTTCCACAACTATCACACAACGCCATCTAGTCCCAAGCTAAGCAGAGCTTGTGTTATGGGTACTAGACAACTGATAAACATACTTATATATTTCTAAATACATAAATATTATAGATAAATTACACCCAGACACAGAACAAATGATCGTGCTCATCACACAAACATTTGTCCTGGGTGGGAATCGAACCCACGACCTCCGGCATAGCAATCAGGGTAACTAACCACTAGACCAACAGGCCTGTCATAATGAACTTAACAAAATAAAAATGAACTTAACAAAACATAGATTCTTAGATTTTCCCCTGGCCTCTTTATAGAGGCCAGGGGAAAAGCATTACCATCAATTGTACCACCCATTAAATTATATGGTACGCCGTTAAAAAGGGTGTCGCAATTTAAATATCTAGGTCATGTGGTAACCTTTGACTTGAAGGACGATGCTGATATCGAGAGAGAGCGCAGAGCATTGTCGGTTAGGGCGAACATGATAGCTCGCAGGTTTGTTCGTTGTTCCACCCCGGTTAAAGTAACGCTATTTAGAGCTTACTGTTCTTCATTTTACACAAGCAGCCTGTGGATCGATTTTACGCAGAAACAGTACAATGCTCTGCGCGTTCAGTACAATAATGCTTTTAGGATTCTGATGGGACTGCCTCGATTCTGCAGTGCGTCGGGTATGTTCGCTGATGCGCATGTTGATTGTTTTCACTCGATCATGCGCAAGCGGTGCACATCCCTGGTACGCAGGGTTGGGGATAGTCCCAGTGGCGTCCTGAGGGCATTTGCTGACAGGCTGGATTGTCAGTACCTGAACCACTGCCGTATGGTGCACGTGCTGACAAATCAGGGCTGTCTTAGATATAAGATATAGATTAAGGTAGTTTTAAGTTTACTAACATTAGACTAGTGTTTTCCTTATATATGTTACTAACAAATATGATCTTTAAGGTCGAAATAAAATGATTTAATTAATTTAATTAATTAATTATGACACTATAGTTTATTCAAAATGACCTCCGTGATTTTGAATACAGGCCTTCAATCTGCGCGGCCAGTCGTCTTATCGCACCACGAACGAGGTCCATGTCAATATCGGCGGCTGCCTTAATCAAGGATGTCTTGAGTGACTCGAAATTGGGATGAGGCTTTGACCATGCCTTTTCCTCCAAGTGTTGCCATATCTTGTAATCTAACGGATTCAAATCTGGACTGGAGGAGGGCCAGTCTTCGTGTCGGATGAAGTCGATTTCACGCGCCGCCAGCCAGTCTTGTGTGCTCTTCGCTCTATGAGCTGACGCCGAATCTTGTTGGAATACCCAGTGCCTGTTATTGAACATGGTATGAGAAACAGGTTACACAAAGTTCGTCAGGACTGTATTTTGATACACAACTGCATTCGTTTTTAACCTTTCTCACAAAAATGTACCTCTGTTAAGCCCCAATAAGAAATTCCCAACGATACCATGAGCGAGGATGGAAAATGACCCCGTTGGACACGCGGAATACGGTTGCTCGCTTCTTCACTACTGTGTGCGTACACCTTATCATTTTGTTTGTTGTAGCTCTCTTCTACGGTAAAAAATTTTTCATCCGAAAACAGAATTTCCCGATATTTTTTCCCGCGTACCACTTCAACAAAGCGCGGCATCTCTTCAGTCTCAGGTCCATTAGACGAGCATTCAAACGATGTCCTGTTTTTCTTCGATATGCCCGAAGCCCTAAGTCTTCATTTAACACCCTTTTCACCGTGGTTCTGCTTAACCCCATTTGAAGGGCCAACAGTTTCTGCTTACGTTTGGGATTTCTTTGAATTCGCGCCTTTACAGCTTTTATCACTGCTGGAGTCCTAACAAATCGAGGGCGACCACTTCTTGACCTGTCATCTACACTAGAGTCATCATTGTATCGTTTGATGGTACGATAAACGAATCTTTTGGTTATATTCAAATTTTTCAGTATGTCAAAAATTTGAATTGGCGCGGAACCGCAACGATCCAACGCAATAACTGCAACACGGTCTTTTTTAAGCGTCCACTCCATATGTAAAAGTGAGTAGAATTCTAAAAAGTATACAGTTTTATTTTCATGAACAATTCGAATTCAATAAACTTTTTTGTGGCCAGCATTCTAAAAGAAAAGTTTTTACTGTGTGACAATACTTATGACCTGACTAGGTATATACGTTGGTACGTGGGTGTACACGGACAGTCTATTAGCAGCATAAACATTATTTTCTAGACGGGGGTGAATCTTTTTCAGATGTTGTTGTACATCTAGTGTATCCATGATATTACTGCTATTAGTAGATTATTACAGTACAATCTACTCAATGACTAACATAGGAATGATCAATTATAGTGATAGCTAAATATTAAATTGCATTATTTTGTATTATTTTTGTACGTATTTGAGTCATCGATACACTGAACAGGACGACACGAAGTAACGCTGAGATAAACAACAGAATGTTAGATAAGCTTGTTGACGCATAAAGTTATTATCAATTCCACTGTAGAAATTCTTTAGATTAGAATTATTACTTACTGGTACTATATAAGACCAAGCAACTGCAGTCATGGAGTTAGTGTATGGTCGTTTAACCGCAGTGGATCTATCAATACTATATTTGTGTTACTTCAAGGCATCAAAGGCCATAGATGTAAGTGTTTATTCTATTGACACGCTTACTTTTCTTTCTGTTATTTTCTTACGTGTGTATGATTTAGTGTTAACAAATTATATTTAAATATTGTGTGTGTGTATATGATTAAGCCGTGGTAGCTCAGATGGTTAGCGCAAGCTGTAAATTTCACAGTACGCGACCCGGGTTCGACCCCCGCCGGCACCACTTAAATTGTTAATTGCAATTTTAAGTGCTGATTTACCACGTGCTCGGCGGTGAAAGAAAACATCGTGAGGAAACCTGCATGTCTGAGAAAATTTCGAAGGCATGTGAAGTTCGCCAACACGCATTGAGACCGCGCCGCGGACATTTCCTAGCCATAAATACAAAGACAATAGCAGAAAGTAAAAAGTTAAAAAATACTTTTTTAACAATGACAGTCATTAGTTGATCATTAGTGAATGTGATTCTGTTTTCTTAAATTACAGGAAGAAAAGAGCAGAAGGAACAAATGGGATGATGGGAAGTAATGAAGAATGAATTGTTATGTGAAGTTTGTTGGAACAAACATATTTTAGTCACGTGTAAATACTTTTAACATTTTGGTTCAAAATGACACAAAATCTAAAAAAATATTAGATACATCATCGACATGGACGGATTTTACATTACATATCCTCATAAACATTTTCAATGTAGAGAAATGGCTATTCTAGACGTAAAACTATCTAATAAAAATGATTCGTTTATCGATCATTATTTGTTTCGGCCAAGTTATCCTTTCAATTATTTGTCGCCAAAAGACAAAAAAACTGTTCTTTATTGTGAAACACACGTGCACGGCATTCCATATTTTGATGTGACCGAAGAATTAAAATGTGCCTACAAACAAGAGAACATCATTCCCATATTAAATTGATATATTAGAAATTTGTGCAAAGACGAAGTGATCGCATACAAAGGTGGTTCAACAGAAAAACAATTTTTAAAAATGTTGACGACGAATGATAGAATTTTTAATATTGAAGAATACAAATGTCCAAAATACAATGATTTGGTAAGTGTTATAAATTTAAGCAAACGTTATGTGTATAATAATCATATATTTGCAAAAAATAATCACAAAATTTTACATTGTTCTTGTGACGAAGTGTGGGTTTTCTACAAGTGGTTATTACTTGAAAATAAAATTTTAAATTAATCATAAATTTTGTTTGAATTGTTTACACCAACACTTTCATTTTTTATTTCTCACCTTAAAACTTTAGACTTGTGTAATGTTTCACTTTATACATCCGTGTACTGCTATTGTGGCAGGACCAAGTGGATGTGGGAAGTCAAATTTTGTAACAAATTTCATAAAATCAGTTACAGAAATATGTAATTGTGATTTTAATCAGATCACATGGTGCTTTGATGAAATGCAACCTTTATATAATTTACCAAATGTTAACTATCATCAAGGAATTCCAAATTTTAAAATGTTTGATGGTGAAACTCAACAAATAACCATCTTTTAATAATAGTATATTTACATCAGCATATCATACTCATACACACATATATAACGTTTGTTTAAATTTATGACATTTACCAAATCATTGTATTTTGGACATTTGTATTCTTCAATATTAAAAATTCTATCATTCGTCGTCAACATTTTTAAAAATTGTTTTTATGTTGAACCACCTTTGTATTATATTCGTCGTCAACATTTTTAAAAATTGTTTTTCTGTTGAACCACCTTTGTATTATATAGTATAGTATGACAAATTTTTTTGGAAATCAAACAAAATTTATGATTAATTTAAAATTTTATTTTCAAGTAATAACCACTTGTAAAAAACCCACACTTCGTCACAAGAACAATGTAAAATTTTGTGATTATTTTTGTAAATATATGATTATTACACACATAACGTTTGTTTAAATTTATGACATTTACCAAATCATTGTATTTTGGACATTTGTATTCTTCAATATTAAAAATTCTATCATTTGTCGTCAACATTTTTAAAAATTGTTTTTATGTTGAACCACCTTTGTATTATATTCGTCGTCAACATTTTTAAAAATTGTTTTTCTGTTGAACCACCTTTGTATTATATAGTATAGTATGACAAATTTTTTTGGAAATCAAACAAAATTTATGATTAATTTAAAATTTTATTTTCAAGTAATAACCACTTGTAAAAAACCCACACTTCGTCACAAGAACAATGTAAAATTTTGTGATTATTTTTGCAAAATAAGATTATTACACACATAACGTTTGTTTAAATTTATGACATTTACCAAATCATTGTATTTTGGACATTTGTATTCTTCAATATTAAAAATTCTATCATTTGTCAACATTTTTAAAAATTGTTTTTCTGTTGAACCACCTTTGTATTATATAGTATAGTATGACAATTTTTTTTGGAAATCAAACAAAATTTATGATTAATTTAAAATTTTATTTTCAAGTAATAACCACTTGTAAAAAAAACCCACACTTCGTCACAAGAACAATGTTAAATTTTGTGATTATTTTTTTTGCAAATATATGATTATTACACACATATCGTTTGTTTAAATTTATGACATTTACCAAATCATTGTATTTTGGACATTTGTATTCTTCAATATTAAAAATTCTATCATTTGTCGTCAACATTTTTAAAAATTGTTTTTCTGTTGAACCACCTTTGTATTATATAGTATAGTATGACAATTTTTTTGGAAATCAAACAAAATTTATGATTAATTTAAAATTTTATTTTCAAGTAATAACTACTTGTAAAAAACCCACACTTCGTCACAAGAACAATGTAAAATTTTGTGATTATTTTTTGCAAATATATGATTATTACACACATAACGTTTGTTTAAATTTATAACATTTACCAAATCATTGTATTTTGGACATTTGTATTCTTCAATATTAAAAATTCTATCATTCGTCGTCAACATTTCTAAAAATTGTTTTTCTGTTGAACCACCTTTGAATGCGATCACTTCGTCTTTGCACAAATTTCTAATATATCAATTTAATATGGGAATGATGTTCTCTTGTTTGTAGGCACATTTTAATTCTTCGGTCACATCAAAATATGGAATGCCGTGCACGTGTGTTTCACAATAAAGAACAGTTTTTTTGTCTTTTGGCGACAAATAATTGAAAGGATAACTTGGCCGAAACAAATAATGATCGATAAACGAATCATTTTTATTAGATAGTTTTACGTCTAGAATGGCCATTTCAGATTTTGTGTCATTTTGAACCAAAATGTTAAAAGTATTTACACGTGACTAAAATATGTTTGTTCCAACAAACTTCACATAACAATTCATTCTTCATTACTTCCCATCATCCCATTTCTTCCTTCTGCTCTTTTCTTCCTGTAATTTAAGAAAACAGAATCACATTCACTAATGATCAACTAATGACTGTCATTGTTAAAAAAGTATTTTTTAACTTTTTACTTTCTGCTATTGTCTTTGTATTTATGGCTAGGAAATGTCCGCGGCGCGGTCTCAATGCGTGTTGGCGAACTTCACATGCCTTCGAAATTTTCTCAGACATGCAGGTTTCCTCACGATGTTTTCCTTCACTGCCGAGCACGTGGTAAATCAGCACTTAAAATTGCAATTAACAATTTAAGTAGTGCCGGCGGGGGTCGAACCCGGGTCGCGTACTGTGAAATTTACAGTTTGCGCTAACCATCTGAGCTACCACGGCTTAATCATATACACACACACAATATTTAAATATAATTTGTTAACACTAAATCATACACACGTAAGAAATTAACAGAAAGAAAAGTAAGCGTGTCAATAGAATAAACACTTAAAATTGCAATTAACAATTTAAATGGTGCCGGCGGGGATCGAACCCGGGTTGCGTACTGTGAAATTTACAGCTTGCGCTAACCATCTGAGCTACCACGGCTTAATCATATACACACACAAAATATTTAAATATAATTTGTTAACACTAAATCATACACACGTAAGAAAATAACAGAAAGAAAAGTAAGTTTGGTAATAGAATAAACACTTACATCTATGGCCTTTGATGCCTCGAAGTAACACAAATATAGTATTGATAGATCCACTGCGGTTAAACGACCATACACTAACTCCATGACTGCAGTTGCTTGGTCTTATATAGTACCAGTAACTAATAATTCTAATCTAAAGAATTTCTACAGTGGAATTGATAATAACTTTATGCGTCAACAAGCTTATCTAACATTCTGTTGTTTATCTCAGCGTTACTTCGTGTCGTCCTGTTCAGTGTATCGATGACTCAAATACGTACAAAAATAATACAAAATAATGCAATTTAATATTTAGAAATCACTATAATTGATCATTCCTATGTTAGTCATTGAGTGGATTGTACTGTAATAATCTACTAATAGCAGTAATATCATGGATGCACTAGATGTACAACAACATCTGAAAAAGATTCACCCCCGTCTAGAAAATAATGTTTATGCTGCTAATAGACTGTCCGTGTACACCCACGTACCAACGTATATACCTAGTCAAGTCATAAGTATTGTCACACAGTAAAAACTTTTCTTTTAGAATGCTGGCCACAAAAAAGTTTATTGAATTCGAATTGTTCATGAAAATAAAACTGTATACTTTTTAGAATTTTACTCACTTTTACATATGGAGTGGACGCTTAAAAAAGACCGTGTTGCAGTTATTGCGTTGGATCGTTGCGGTTCCGCGCCAATTCAAATTTTTGACATACTGAAAAATTTGAATATAACCAAAAGATTCGTTTATCGTACCATCAAACGATACAATGATGACTCTAGTGTAGATGACAGGTCAAGAAGTGGTCGCCCTCGATTTGTTAGGACTCCAGCAGGGATAAAAGCTGTAAAGGCGCGAATTCAAAGAAATCCCAAACGTAAGCAGAAACTGTTGGCCCTTCAGATGGGGTTAAGCAGAACCACGGTGAAAAGGGTGTTAAATGAAGACTTAGGGCTTCGGGCATATCGAAGAAAAACAGGACATCGTTTGAATGCTCGTCTAATGGACCTGAGACAGAAGAGATGCCGCGCTTTGTTGAAGCGGTACGCGGGAAAAAATATCGGGAAATTCTTTTTTCGGATGAAAAATTTTTTGCCGTAGAAGAGAGCTACAACAAACAAAATGATAAGGTGTACGCACACAGTAGTGAAGAAGCGAGCAACCGTATTCCGCGTGTCCAACGATTCATTTTCCATCCTCGCTCATGGTATGGTTGGGAATTTCTTATTGGGGCTTAACAGAGGTACATTTTTGTGAGAAAGGTTAAAAACGAATGCAGTTGTGTATCAAAATACAGTCCTGACGGACTTTGTGTAACCTGTTTCTCATACCATGTTCAATAACAGGCACTGAGTATTCCAACAAGATTCGGCGTCAGCTCATAGAGCGAAGAGCACACAAGACTGGCTGGCGGCGCGTGAAATCTACTTCATCCGACACGAAGACTGGCCCTCCTCCAGTCCAGATTTGAATCCGTTAGATTACAAGATATGGCAACACTTGGAGGAAAAGGCATGGTCAAAGCCTCATCCCAATTTCGAGTCACTCAAGACATCCTTGATTAAGGCAGCCGCCGATATTGACATGGACCTCGTTCGTGGTGCGATAGACGACTGGCCGCGCAGATTGAAGGCCTGTATTCAAAATCACGGAGGTCATTTTGAATAAACTATAGTGTCATAAGAATAAGGGGGATAAGTCGCTCGCGTCCGTAGGCTTCGACCACCTTATCCTAGGCCCACCCTACACGTTTCCCCCGGGTGGTGCTAAAAGAGCGACAAAGCCGAAAGAACAGACTCGGCTACTCGCCGTGTGGTAGCGGCGTAAAATATGCCACGCCCTAGTTTTCGCACCATGAGGCAAAAAGTAAAAGAAATGGCCCCGAGTTCCCGGCGCCCCTTTAATGGGGCAGGGGTGCGAAGAATCTCCGGGAGGAAAACCGGCGACGAGGTTCGCCACCCGTCACGTTCTGTCTCCCAGAGAGGCGAAAAGTGGATTGCAGAGGCCCGTCTGGCTACGTTGAATGTATGTGGGGCAATGAATGATAAAATGGATGAAGTATGCGATATGATGTATGATAGAGGAATAGATGTATTATGTGTAAATGAGACGAAAAGGAAGGGGAAGGATGTCACTGCACTTGGCATGTATACCGCATACTGGTCTGGTGTAGACGAGATCGAGCGGGCATGCCAGGGAGTAGGAATCATCCTTTCAGAACGAATGGGCCAATGTGTGAGAGAGTATGAATGTGTAAGCCCAAGACTGCTATGGATACGAATGAAAGTGGGCTTAAAGAAGTTGTTTGTGTTAGGGGTCTACGCCCCAGACATGTCTAAGCCCACTCATATCCGGGAGCAGTTTTGGGAAATGGTAAGGATGGTGCTAATGAAGTGTAAGGGAAATGAAAATATTATTATGCTAGGAGATTTTAATGGAAGGGTTGGGGTGAGGAGGCTTGGTTATGAAAGGATATTGGGAACGTTTGGTGATGAAAGTATAAATGAGAATGGTGAAAGCCTCCTCACCGTATGTGTGGAAAGGAATCTTTTTGTGACGAACACTTTCTTTCGTCATAAGAAGATTCACATGTATACTTGGGAAAGAGGTGATGATAGAAGCATGATAGATTTCATAACTGTGGATGAAAGAATGAGGAGCGCAGTGGTGGATACAAGGGTTTACCGGGGGTCCAACGTAGGGACGGACCACTACCTGGTCTTATGCCGAATTAGGGGTTTATTCAGACGTTGGCGGCATAGGACATCTGTGTCTACCACTGCGTTACAGCGTATAAGAATTGAGAGGTTACAAGATGAAGATGTGAAAGACAAGTACAAATGCAGACTGAGAGAAAATATAAGTAATTTGGATGAGTTGTGTGTGAATGAGTTAGACTTGGAGAATGTGTGGCATAATGTTAAGAAAGGTTTAGTGGATGCAGCTACCGAAGTATGTGGTGTTAGTAAGAGAATGAATGAAAGGAAAGACAATACGTTATGGTGGGATGACGAGGTACGTATGGAAGTTGAAGCAAAGAAGAGAGCATGGCTAGATTTACTAGCGACCAAAGCTGGTAACTCTGGCGGTAAGAATGATGAGAATGAAAGAAAAAAGGCAGAGTTTAAACGTTTAAATAAGAGAGTAAAAGAATTAGTCGAAAGGAAAAAGCAAGAAAGAACGGATAGGAATGATAGAAGAATATCGGATAACTTCCAGGCAAATATTAAAATGTTCTGGAAACTCGTAAGAAATACCAGGGGACTTTCAAAACAGCCTAGATTGAATGCGATACGAGACGAGAATGGCTGTATCCTGAATGATGAAGTGTTGAGTCTAAAGAGATGGAAGGAATATTTTGAAAGCGAATTTATGAGTGAGGAGAAGTGTGAACTAAATGAAATAGAAATTCCGAAAGAAGATGAAAGAGATAGGGAGATAAGTATGGATGAAATAATGAAAGCAATGAAAAGCATGAAAGTAGGTAAGGCAGCCGGATATGATAGAATTTCACTCGAAATGCTAAGGGCTGGAGAGGACGTGGTGGCGGGCCTGCTGTACACCTTGTTTAATTTATGTTGGGAACTAAAGCGGGTACCGGGAGACTGGTGCAAAGCCGTGATAGTCCCAATATATAAGGGAAAAGGGTCACAGCAGGACTGTAAAAACTACCGTGGTATCAGCCTTCTTAGCATTGTGGGAAAACTGTATGCTAAGGTACTAATTGAAAGAGTTATGAAAGAAACTGATGAAAAAATTTGGGATGTGCAAGCGGGATTCAGAAAGGGAATGGGGTGTACAGATCAAGTCTTTTCCATGCGCATGATCGCGGAGAAGTTTTTGGCGAAAAACCAGAGAGTTTTTTGTGCATTCATGGACTTAGAAAAGGCTTATGACAGAGTGGACAGGGATGTGTTATGGCAAACGCTGAACGCATTTAGGTTGAGCGCTGGTTTGATACAGGCATTAAAGTCTCTGTATAGGGACTCGAGTGCTTGTGTTAGAATCAACGGGGTCTACTCGGACTGGTTTGGCATCCATAAAGGTGTCAGACAGGGCTGTGTAGCTTCCCCGTGGCTGTTCAACCTATTTATGGACAGCTGTTTGGAAAATTTGAAAGTTGAAGAATGCGGGGTAAGAAGGCATTTGATGGTTAACTCACCCAGAGTTAACCATCAAATGCCTTTTGTACGCCGATGATCAAGTCATACTTGCGTCGTCGGCGGCCGAGTTGCAAATGACGGTTACATTAATGAACAGGTCATTAAAAGAAAGGGGAATGAAAGTGAACGCAAGTAAGACGAAAGTGATGGTTTTTGAAAGAGATGAAAGCAAAACGGTATGTGAAATAAGAATAGAAGGAGAGTTAATTGAGCAAGTGGATGAGTTCGTATATTTGGGATGTGTATTCAGCAGGGATGGGAGATATGATAAGGACATTGAACGACGAGTGAATGCAGGAAATAAAGTAAATGGGGCTCTACACTCTATTGTGAAAAGTCAGAATGTGTCAAAAAAGGCACGTATGGCAATTCACAGTGCTGTATTAGTCCCTACTTTAACGTATGGTAGTGAAAGTTGGGTGTGGCAGAAGAAGCACGAGAGTAGAATAAATGCGGTAGAAATGCGGTCGCTAAGGAGTATGTTAGGGCTGAATCTGAGTGACAGGGTGAGAAACTGTGTGATAAAAGAAGAGTGTGGTTTGCAAGATGATGCGGTGACCAGGATTAAGAAAGGAATGCTTCGGTGGTTTGGTCATGTAGAAAGAATGAATGCGGAAAGACTGACAAAGCAAATATATGTTGAAGAAGTGAATGGAAGAGTCGGAAAGGGACGTCCTAGGCGGAAGTTTGTCGACCAAATTGGCGATGTACTAAAAATGGGCCAAATTAAGAGTACCCTTAACCGACGAGCATGTATGCGTAGGTATATGAATGTGGAAGAGGCGAGAAAGGTATGTCAGGATCGTGCTAAATGGAAGTCTGTAGTCTCTGCCTACCCCTCTGGGTGACAGGCGTGAGTGTTTATGTATTTATGTATCATAAGAATCTATGTTTTGTTAAGTTCATTTTGGTATATAAATGGTTACATAATGAATAAACTTGTTTCAATTATTTTATCTTAAACATGTAATAGAATTTATGACCTGACTAGGTAATATGCAATTTGGGTACAGATGATAAACCAGGGTCACATTGGGTAGCTTTGCATATCGATACGAATGACGTCGGTCAATATTTTGATTCATACAGACGAGCACCTGTACGATATCATCTAGAGTTTTTTTAAAAGAAATTGTAAAAGATGGAACTGGAATGTTGATAGGATTCAGAATGAGTGGACTTCAGTTTGTGGCGAATATTGCTTAATGTATTTGCTATATAAGTTTCAGGGATGTTCAATGCATAGTTTTACGAGTATATTTACAGGGAAAACATTGTACAACGATATTTTAGTGGATGAGATGTTTCGCTCCTATTTTATAGATAATAAGTAATAAGATTTTGTATTTTATAAATAAAAATTGTAACAAAATTAGGTAATGTGTTTTATTAATGATTCAGATTAGTGTAGATAGGAACAAAGGAGTATAATACAATAGCACCACGCTGAGGAAGAATAGATAATGACGGTATTGAACGAACAATAGATAAGTAGATAAGAACAATGGAGCGCTAATGACGGTGGAGGTCCACACCGGATATCAATTAGATAAGAGTTAATTGATCTGCACATCTCCGGAACCGTGCATCCTACGCAAAAATGAACCGCAGATTCGTGATCAGAGCATGCCAAGCCTTTTTTTTTAGGATCGTGAGTCGACGAACGTCGTACTTGTACCACTTCTGACTCAGTGCGCCAGAACTGGTTCAACGTAACTACTAGTATAGTAGTACTGACTCAGTGCGCCAGAACTGGTACAACCTAACTACTAGTATAGTAGTACTGACTCAGTGCGCCAGAACTGATACAACCTAACTACTTGCGTTTCGTATGGTGAGTGAAGAGAATCAGAAACCCTTTTTGCTGGAAACAAGGCATTCCATCTTTATACTTATGCAAGACAATGCGTCTGCATTTTGATCCTTTATTGAGGATAAACGTAGATGTCTATGGGCCACAGCATCCACTTACCGCTAATTAATGGATGACGGTAAATGCTTACAGGTCAGGGTGACAACGCTGTAGCATCTTGGGAACTCCGAGTGGAGGGACGTCTGCTAGATGATTCTAAGAACGATCCTAATAAGGTACTCTTATTTTTCATTTTATTTCCTTTTGATTTGTCTGATATTTGTAAAGTTACAGCCTACATACATCCTACTATTGGACAGAGGCCTCCCCTCATTTCTGAGAGAGTTTTAGGGCAAGGAAGTGTCCTCCGCGCTGCCTCAATGCGTGCAAATGCAGACATGCAGGTTTCCTTCATCGTCGTAAATCAGCACTTAAAATTGCAATTATCAATTTTATTGGTGACGGCGGGGATCGAACCTGATTTGTTCGCGTGCTGTGAAATTTTCAAGGAGCGCTAACCATCTGAGCTACCACGGCTCCTTTATATACATATAAATAATTTTCTAAGTCATAAATTCTAAGTATACTTAATGTAAGATATGTGTCGATTTGGCAGGTGAAGCGCAAGTTCTCGTCGTTCTTCAAGTCGCTAGTGATCGAACTGGATAAGGAATTGT
This sequence comes from Parnassius smintheus behrii, assembly GCA_036936625.1. Lineage (NCBI taxonomy): Eukaryota > Metazoa > Arthropoda > Insecta > Lepidoptera > Papilionidae > Parnassius > Parnassius smintheus. Next base: position 53,674,527 of record JAUPFT010000011.1, read on the forward strand.
ACGGACCCGACAATCACTTGGTGGAGTGGCACCGCACTCTCACTACGCAAGAGACTGACGGCTTCCAAGTATGTACACTCCCCGAACTTTTGAAAATGGTCATATTGTTAAGATCTAGCCCTTAAAATAAAAATACAAGTTTGCTTAAATCCTTTTCTACATATAAAACTGCACAATAATAATAACAATGTCCTTCAGACCGAACTTAGGTCACGGGTCACGCTAGCCAGCCCCTGCGGAGACTAGCCATCTGCGCAGGACAGGATTATGGTGCAAGAGTATTCGTGCAAGCACTCATGCAATTTTTATTTCCTGAACACAACACAATCTGAAACGACCGGAGAGAAAGGAGGGGCAGGAGCAGCGCAGGGCTTAAAGTACTTTTCCGAGGTTCGGGATGGAGGGGTGATCTAATATGTTTAACATGTGTATCGGTGTACGTGAACCAATTTAGATTCAATTTTCTTGTCTCAAAGGATTTGATTGAGTGTTTTTAAATATCATTCAAGAAAATCTTTTCAGCCGTTTGAACATCATTAGCTCATTTTACTTTCAGAGTTTTTCAAATTTTCAATTTAAGTTATTAAACATAGTACCCGGTTGACCGAGCTTTGCTCGGTATTTTTCGCTCGGTTTTTTTAATTCGTGTGTTTTGGAAATTATATTTAGATACAAATTACATACTAATGAAATACGAATAATATTTTTTGATCTTAGCGACATAATATAAAAAACTGAACTGGTTATTTGAATAAAAAAACATGAGTGCAATTAGTTTAATTTAAATTGTCGTGTTTTTAAAAAATACTAAAAAAGGGCTCGAAAAAATAGATTTTCTGAAAAAAAGAAAGGAACATGAAAAAAAATTAAAAAAAGTCGGTCGATCGGTCTGGGCTCGAACCGGGGTTTTAAGATTCTGTGACCGACCATTATACCAATTAAGCTATTTATAATCACTAACAATTCGTCAAAATTTACCTTCTTATTCTAACGATATTGTAGCAGTTTTTCATTGCCTAAAAACACGGACAAAAAGACATTTTCTAAAAATAAATCCTAATAATCCCCGAAACTCACTGGACACTAAATTTTATGAAAATCGTTGGAGCCGTTTCCGAGATCCCGATTATATATATATATATATATATATATATATATATATATATATATATATATATATATATATATATATATATATATATACAAGAATTGCTCGTTTAATAGTAAGTCCATGCAAGTCCATCCTAGCTAAAACATTGTCTTAAAATTTTCTCTAATATTTTCTGTTTAAGGGTGATAGAAGAGACTTAGTTCAATTAATTAATTTTGTAATTGGTGAGACACATACATATTTATCTATTTATTCTTTATGGCATTCCCTATAACGTAAGAATACAAATGGTGGACTTGATGTCTTGAGGCATTCTCTATCAGTCAACCCATGGCGTGGTGTGAGTTTGAGGTAGGTGTAGTTAGTAGTTAATTAGTATGAAAAAAAACACAAATATCAATAACAGTGTGCGTGTGAACATGTGTAGGTGAAGCGGCCTGGGTACAAGAACGTGCGCTGCACCATTCTGCTGCTGCTGGACTACCAGCCGCTGCAGTTCAAGCTGGACCAGCGCCTGGCGCGCCTGCTGGGCGTGCACACGCAGGCTCGTCCTGTGATCGTCAACGCGCTCTGGCAGTACGTCAAGACGCACCGCCTGCAGGTCTGTGACGCGCTCACCTGTCTATATACGTACACACAAATTTCTATATACGTACATATGTACATTGATATACCCTTTTTTAAGCTTAAAACCCACACGGTGGTTTGTAATAATTGGCATAGTGAAACTTTATTTAGAGTAGGAGTACAAAAAGCAAAAATTTTAATTGTAAGTTTATTACAAATACTTTAAAATAAAATAAAATAAAGACATAAGGATCATTAAGTGGCGTTGTAAGAATATGCACTGCCCCGTATCATTCCGCGGGCGCGACACCCGCGGCGACAGAGGGAAACAAATAAGGAGATAGGCAGCAGTATCTGCTATTTTCATAAAACATTACATTTATTATTACCATTAAATTGCAATAAAGATTATTATTATCTTCCCAATAACGACTAAAAACAAAAAAGCTGCGGTTGCCCACCCGTTTGCCAAGCAATGGCATTTATGGTAAATATCCTGCGCAGAGCAGATCTTCGGGTGCGCGGGCTTGTGTGTGTGTGCAGCGTGCGTGTGTGTGTAGGTGTGTGCGTGTGTGCAGGACCCGCACGAGCGCGAGTACGTGGTGTGCGACAAGTACCTGGAGCAGATCTTCGGGTGCGCGCGCATGAAGCTGGCGGAGGTGCCGGCGCGCCTGGGCGCGCTGCTGCACGCGCCGGACCCGATCGTCATCAACCACGTGATCGCCGTCGAGCCGCCGCACGACACCAAGCAGACCGCCTGCTACGACATCGACGTCGAAGTACGTAACCCACACGAGGAATGCTAATAGAATCACACAAATACACTTAAATGAAGCAAACGCATTCATGATAATTTTAATTATTTTTAAGGCCTTCCCTTATTTACTAATAAGTCAATCCAATAAGCTTTCCCAAAAGAATGTCCCAAGCACAGACCTGATTCACCATCATACGTCGACTTTCTGCGTCTCTTACCAGATTATTCCTTAATCTAATGGAAAGCTACCGCTTTTAGCTTTATTCAACGTATTAGTGAATAAAAGATCACTTTATATGTATATATATATATATATATATATATATATATATATATATTTATATATATATATCAAAAAGTAATGGTTCCAATATTAATCCTTGAGGTACACCCATGAAGGATACTCCAAGACTCGTTTCCGTTTATAACTACTTTATGCAACAAATAAACAGTTATTATTTTGTAAGCTTTGCCTTGCTTGTTGATGAATATGATGTATATTGCCTTAATATGTTTAATAAGTGTATCATGTTTTCCGCAACCGAACGCCTTCAATAAGTCATAAAATCACCTGTTGTATCCTATTTATCCTTCCAAGCTTCATATATGTGTTGAGAAATGCAACGCTTGCGTCAACAATACCTCAAGAAACACCGTACGGACTGTTAACAAATATGGTACAAATATTCTACTCGAGAAAAAGTTCTTCAAAACTTGACTCATATGGTTAGCCTATTGCCGCTTTAGCTCACTGATTCTGTCACCTGATTTGTTCCCTAGCTAAATATAAAAAAAAATAAGTTTCGAATAATATAATTAACAAGGTGCCATGTACATAATTTATGAGTTCTCAATGCTTAAATGTTAAGTAAAAACAACAAAATGTAATTCATCCAGAAACTAAGGTAATTCATAGAGTAAGTAAATATTAAGGGAATATATTATATATGAACTTTTAAATTATAATCCAGAATGTGTCGTCCGAATATGACATTTGAGTTTATCGTCTTCAGGTCTTCATGTATAATAATAAATTAAACATAAAATAAAACAAGTATTTGAATATTAAACGAATACCTTGAATTCCGACCCCTAAAAACCAGTTGAAGTTATTAAAACTATAAAATATGAAAGTATATGTAAAAATATAAAATCTTACCAAAATAGAATAACAAAATTCTTGATTGGAAATTTAGAACGCTGGCCCTCTCCTAGGGACATTTTCTGAAAACGCCTTGCTGCAATCAGTTAAAAGCCAAACAAGAAATTTACCACATGGCATACCCTTTGTCATGCCAAAATATTAAGCTAAAGCTGAAACACGAAATCATCAAAATATACTGCGTGTAAGAGCTATGGTTTCCACCGCAGCGAAGTCAAAACTTAATTATATTAAGAATTGATGTTTAAACTCAGCTATGATTCGCTTAGGTTAAGGCTGCATGCCTTCATGATTTACCTTTGGAGTACCTAGCCAAGGCGGCCCTTGCTGAAGAATCCCAAGCGCATCCTTCTGTCAAAAGTGACAGCTATCAAAATCTAATGACACTATCTAATGGCAACATTCAATAGATTAATTAATGTTGCCATTATAAAGTCCGACGAACACCATCCGACTTATGCCTTTAAGAACTACGTTACAATCCTTTGAATTTTATTGACTACTCTGGTTCTTCAACCACTAAAATTGTTCACTCTTACGCCATAACCGTTTCCAACAAATTTAACAATATAGTCGCGAATTTAAGAAATTTAGGTGCATCAACAAGTTAATAGTCGTGAGTTTGGTTACTGATTTTAAGAAATTAGTAAATTTCACGAACGTGTATCACCCCACGAGGCAATCCATGAGGGAAGCCATATTCAGCATTGGCCTTTTATAGGCTGTATTGGATGGATGGATAGACTGGCCTGTTGGTTTAGTGGTTAGTGACCCTGACTGCTATGCCGGAGGTCGTGGGTTCGATTCCCACCCAGGACAAATGTTTGTGTGATGAGCACGATCATTTGTTCTGTGTCTGGGTGTAATTTATCTATAATATTTATGTATTTAGAAATATATAAGTATGTATATCAGTTGTCTAGTACCCATAACACAAGCTCTGCTTAGCTTGGGGCTAGATAGCGTTGTGTGTGATAGTTGTGGAATATTATTATTAAATATGTGAATCAAATGTTTTTTCTCATAGAAGAATATTAAAAAATTTTAGTATTCTTCTATGAGAAAAAAATTAAAATAATTAATTATTTTTTCATAACAATCACTAATACAATATAAAATATCCATCTCATTTCAGGTGGATGACACACTCAAAACGCAAATGAATAATTTCCTCCTGAGCACAGCCAACCAGCAAGAGATACAGGGCCTCGATTCCAAGATACACGAAACGGTAAGTTGACGTCAGAATTAACACTGTGTGTGACTATAACAACTCTGTTTTTTCCAGAGTACCGTATACCAATACAATAAATTATATAAGAGTCATGTTATTCTTTTTTAATAACAGTTGTACTTTTGCCAGTATAGAGTAATAGGAAATTATTCTTTATAACATTTTTTTGGTTAAAAAACTTTCTTACAATATGTGGATGCATCCATTTGGAATTATTAGATTTTGAAGACAACTTACAGTAAACTGACGCTGCATTTCGTAACCCAAACGGCGCAATTAAGTATTCTGTATTGTCCGTCTGGCGTCACAAATGTCACAAATATAGCGATTACGTTTAAGCCTGAGAGCAGGTAACTCCCGACCATGAACTAATGAAAGCCATGTAAATATTTGCACAGTATTTTATATTTTACTATCTTATTTCAGGTGGATACCATCAATCAGTTGAAAACGAATCGCGAATTTTTCTTAAGCTTTAGTAAAGATCCGCAACAGTTCATTCAAAAATGGCTTGTCAGTCAGTCAAGAGATTTGAAGGTGAGTGCAAATTGTATTATAACTTACTGTATGTATTTGGAATATCGTGTAATGTCAATAAAATGGTCTAGTTGATAGGTCTCTCTATTGTAACTTGAAATCTGTTTTGGTAGAAAGTATTGTCTTACTTATTTTTGACGCTAAGTAGTATTCCACTTGCATTTGCTGTTGTGTACCAGACTTACCACATCGCATACTTCCTATAGGGTATTTTGCACCTTGTAAAAGAATTAATTAATACATTTTATGATAGATTTTATTGTAAATAAACGAGAAATGTTGATTTCTATTCATAGATATGCATTATAAATTTTACAATTTAATTTTAAGAATAATTATTCATCTGCGTTTTAAATTTCCAAAATGTTATCTGCCATATTTGATTTCGTCGTGATGTCACTGGTTAAGTAAACTGGCTAATGTGATGTGTGTTATTTCGAAATTTTTCAAGATATCAAAACGATTGTTGACTTTTATTTTGTATTTAATTTAAACGTATTTTGATTTTTAATCGAGGATAGATGTAGATGTTTATGGTGTAACAGCATTGGTTTATCATCAGGTAGTTTCTGTGTTTATGTCATAGTTATTATAAAAATACAATAAAAGTGTTGAACGGATTTTATATGAGATTTATATTAGGTATGTGAGGTTAATATGGCATTGTTTAGTTTTGTTGTGCTATGAAATTAAATTTAGGAGTAGAGTTGAAATAAAAATGCCATGTTGAAATAAAACCGGGTTCGATCCCCGCCGACACCAATGAAATTGTTAATTGCAATTTTAAGTGCTGATTTACCACGTGCTCGGCGGTGAAGGGAAACATCGTAAGGAAACCTGCATGTCTGAGGAATAAGAAAAAAAATATTTCGAAGACATGTGAAGTTCGTCAACACGCATTTGGGCAGCGCTGCGGACACTTCCTTGCCCTAAACCCTCTCAGAAATGAGGGGAGGCCTGAGCCCGGCAGTGGGACGTATATAGGCTGTAACTTTACTTTACTTTTACTAATTACAACTTAAAACCCACTAATAATTAATCACACTTAACACTTTAGTTTGCAGTTATATCGCTTAGAAGTATTCGCTTGCATCGCCAATTCAATACTCCTAGGGTCGCGGTTTAAACCGGCCTTATATAGGACCTTTTCTACTGAAACATCTAGAATGTTCGAGTACATCCGGTCCCGACCGACTAGGCGTAGAAAGTTCTCTCCTAATTCTGCCACTCGATACTAGATGGTGCTAGTGCGAAAGTTTTAGCATTAAATGTTCTAAAAAGCTCTCCTAGTTTTGTTATTCGATACAAGATGACGCTAGTGCAATGGCCCAGGCATTAATTCTGTACCTTCAGTGAAAAGTGAATACAACTCGACCTATATCGATTTTGATATTATTACACAACGGCATATTTGTATCAAGAGATTTTTTTAAATCAACACAACACGTGACAACTCTATAAGCGCCTAGCGAGTGAATGATTAAAGTGCGGTGTATGCACCGCAGTTGAGTGGAACATAGTAGCTGAATGCAGTGTCGCCTCTAGTACGTAGTACGTAATAGCTCAATGATTACTGGTTATTTTTTTAATATTTTGCTTGGTTTGAAAGATTCGAATTTAAGTTATTGATAAAAAAAACTATACACGTTGTAATCAAACATAGGTAAGTACATAATTCTTCGGATTTACGTAAAAAGTTATTTTTAATGGTGTGAAGTACGCTTGTGCAAAGTTTTTGCGGAATGATTTATGTGAAACGTCAAAAGGTATTTCGTAGATTTGGTCGACTATAGTTTAGCGTGTGGTGCGGTGAGGTGAGGGTATAGATGCAGTGTAGTGAGGTTGGTGTGTGGGTATGCGCAGACGCTGTCGGGCGGCGCGGGCAACCCGGAGGAGGAGCGTCGCGGCCAGTTCTACGGGCAGGGCTGGGCGGGCGAGGCCACGGCACGCTACCTGCATGCGCGCCTGGCCGCGCGCCGCCGCGACCTGGACCTGCACGCGCCCGCGCCGCGCCCCTAGGCAGTGCACGTTGCACCGAGCCCGCCGCTGTTCCATTCACACGCCCCGCCCGGCGCCACCTACCGCCCTAGACTGCCGATCAACTGACATGCCTAGCACAAGCATGCAGCAATATTACACTTGTACCACGAATGCCTCGGCTCCACCGAGAAAAGACCACACGACTACCATCTCAATACGTGTCCTGTCAGTGTAGAAAACCAAACACCGTCTTCACTGGATCCTAAGGCATTCCACCTTCATCCTCATGGGTAACAACGCATTTACATATTGATTCTTAACCGACGATAAATTAAAAAATTTTAAAGACCATAATACAATAATGGTGATATGCTATATCACCATTATTGTATTATGGTCTTTAAAATTTTTTCTTTTTTATAGGATAGGGTGACAAACTAGCACACAGTCCACCTGATGGTAAGTGGTAGCTGTGGCCTATAGACATCTACATCTACCCTCGATTATGAATCAATAAGCAGATACGTTGTCACCCGTGAAGACTAAGACGGAACGCCTCGTTTCCAGTAAAAAGGGTCTCCGGTTCTCTACACTCACCATACGAAACATAGCAGCATTAAGCTACTATTTTACGCTGGTATTCTGTGAGAGCGTGGTTCTTCCCCGGTCGAGCCGACCCATTCCTGCTACAACTATAGTACTAATCTAACTGCAGCATGGCTCTACCACGTATAATTATAACCCTTATCCTGTAACAAAAAATCTTTCATATACTGATTCCTCATACCAACAAAATCATTCCAGTCGATCATTGAAATCGGCCATTTTAATTTTCCATACTCTGTGATTTAAAAAACCCTCTTCAAATCCAAACTCGGAAGCACCTCAATAAACTTCAATCAATTTAGTTAATTATTACATAATATTTTGAACTTAACTGTATGTAAACGATCAATATTTTAAATAAAATTTTCTACTTATTAAACGATATGCTCTTTTATCTACTCTACATGTTCTGCTATAAAGTTTATACAGCAATTTGAAATTTAAATCAACTTTCAAGACTTTACAGCACTCATATTCACAAGAATAACTGAGACTACCTCCAGATTAAACTTATTATTTTTTATTCCGTGGTAGCTCAGATGGTTAGTGCTCGCTGTAAATTTCACAGTACGCAAGCAAACCGGGTTCGATCCCCGCCGGCACCAATGAAATTATTAATTGCAATTTTAAGTGCTGATTTACCACGTGCTCGGCGGTGAAGGAAAACATCGTGAGGAAACCTGCATGTCCGAGAAATAAGAAAAAAAATTCGAAGACATGTGAAGTTCGCCAACACGTATTGGGGCAGCGCGGCGGACACTTCCTTGCCCTAAAACCCTCTCAGAAATGAGGGGAGGCCTGTGCCCAGCAGTGGGACGTATATAGGCTGTAACTTTACTTTACTTTACTTATATACAGGGTGTCCGGTTTCCGATGTCCGATACTTTAAGGGGTTAAAATACAATTAATTTTATCGACAAATCGGGGATCAATGATTTTTTTTCGCAATCAATAAAAAAATGGCAGCACTTTAAAAAAAATTGTTGGCGAAGCATAGATGCTTGTATTAATTTAACAATATCTACCCAAGTAGAAGACTTTCAAAAACAAAATTGGTCTCAAATGTTAGTTAATAGTGTAGACAATAAATCTAGATTCAAAATATTATTTTTTAATTTTTCAGTATTAGTAAAAAACGTTTTTGAAAAAATAAATTAGACAACAAATTGATGTTGTTTTTCAGATTCTTAGCTTTAAAAAAAAACCATCGTGTTAACCAATTTTTTTTACTTGTTTTTATTATAATACGGGATATTTGCTGTAAATGCACATTTAAATCTTAACTCTGAGTTAGATAGTTTAGGAGCTATGATAATTTGAATGTAACTGTTCAAAGTGCCTCTACTTACTGTATATAATTATTGTTTGTTGTTAGACTTTGTTACGTTTTTGTTTTGTTGTTGAACTGTTACTTTTTGTTTATTACATTGAACGAGTACTCAAGCCAGCATATCGCTGACATCCATTTCGTGTATGAATTGTGTAACGGGAGTGCAAATAGAGCTGTTGTAGAGTATGCACGCAGATTTCCTAACAGACGTGCGCCGAATGCTCGCACTTTCGTGAGAATTCATTTGAGACTTGCGGAAAATGGAATAAGAAGGCTCGGTAACGAACGTACTCGTGTTTTGTCGCTCCAAGATGAACATCAAATATTGCAAATGATTACTCAAGACCCTAGCCTGAGCATTAGACGCATAGCTAATCGTCTCAGTCTATCAAAATGGTCGGTGTGGAAAATTTTAAAAAGAGAATGATTACATCCTTACCATTTTCGAAGGGTGCAAGAAATAGTGGAACCGGATTATGTAAGAAGACCAATATTTTGTTCGTGGATATTGAGAGAAACGCGATATGATCCAAACTTTTTAAAAAGAATTATGTGGACAGACGAAGCTACTTTCACGCGATCAGGGTATACGAACTACCGTAACGAACACCTGTGGCTTCAAGAAAATCCACATGCGATCCGCCCAAGTTCTTTTCAACATAAATTTTCTGTCAACGTTTGGGCCGGAATGATTGACGACATTCTAATTGGACCAATCATTTTACCGGAGACAATGAATAGCCCAAGATTCCTAAATTTCCTGGAAACGAATTTTTTGGATGCTTTATTGGAGTTACCATTGGCCTACAGGGCCAGAATGATTCTGCAATTGGATGGTGCTCCGGCACACTTCGCGCTTCTTGTGCGGAATCATTTAAATGCACACTATTCGTCGTGGATCGGACGCGGAGGAACAATTGCTTGGCCACCGCGGTCGCCGGATTTAACACCTCTCGATTTTTTTTTGTGGGGCTCACTCAAACGAAGAGTGTATGTAAATGTGCCAAATACACGAGAGGAGTTAGCAGAAAAAATAATTCAAGCAGCAAACGAATTGCGAGAAGACAAGGCAATGATCCAGCGCTCTACGCAACACGTTGCACTAAGAGCAACAGCATGTCTGCAGAGACAAGGAGGTTGAGCAGTTTTTGTAATTATTTTGCCAAATTAAATGCAATTGATATAAATTATTTTGTTTTATTTCATTTGCTAGTGTATCCGCGCTTTTCAAGTAAGTATGTTTACACTGTCATAGCTCCTAAACTATCTAACTCAGAGTTAAGATTTAAATGTGCATTTATAGCAAATATCCTGTATTATAATAAAAACAAGTAAAAAAATTGGTTAACACGATGGTTTTTTTAAAGCTAAGAATCTGAAAAACAACATCAATTTGTTGTCTAATTTATTTTTTCAAAAATGTTTTTTACTAATACTGAAAAATTAAAAAATAATATTTTGAATCTAGATTTATTGTCTACACTATTAACTAACATTTGAGACCAATTTTGTTTTTGAAAGTCTTCTACTTGGGTAGATATTGTTAAATTAATACAAGCATCTATGCTTCGCCAACAATTTTTTTAAAGTGCTGCCATTTTTTTATTGATGGCGAAAAAAAATCATTGATCCCTGATTTGTCGATAAAATTAATTGTATTTTAACCCCTTAAAGTATCGGACATCGGAAATCGGACACATTGTATATATAGCTACATGAGCATATACTACACACACACTACACGCCCATCGACAAAAAGAAAAAAAATTGAATTAGAAAATTTTTTTTCAATGAATTACAACTTGGTGTAAAAATCAAAAAAATTGTACATTATTTTAAAATATTAAAATTCGTATACCTACTGTATTATATTTATAACATAATAAAATAAAAATAAAATATCGTAAACACCGTAATTAAAAAAAATATAACTTTCTATCTCTGTATTTAAATTTTTTAAACAATCATCAAATTCCTTACGTAATTGTATTGAATCTAAGTTTTTGTTGTGAAATAATTTTAGTTCGCCTATCATTACTGCATAACTTTTAAAATTTTCATGTTATATAACTATTAATTCACTAGACTGAAAATACAGTTTTTAAAACAAAATTATAGTTATCAAAAATATTACAAGGTGTTTACAATTTTTTTATATTTTTAAACTTAAACTATATTATTCATTTTAAATCTTAACAAATTTATAAGAAGCTAATGCCATTGAACTACTATCCTTACTTTTAAGTGGATAAACTTCAGCATACTTATTTAAATCACACTGTGAGTATGCGAGTATATAAACATTACTAGCACTATGCTTACATAAGGGCCCTACTAAATCTAAATAAACTCTATGAAAAGTAGAATATCCCATAAATCGGTTATAACCATTGGTTCCTTTATATATTTATTTAAGTGTTTATATCGCAAACACTTGTCTCATCGATTTACATAATTAGTAGGATGTTACTAATTATGTATATTATATAGTCTCTAACTCTGGTCAAAAGAACCTTTTCTTTGTATTGTTTATCATTCGCCTATACGCGCGTGACCGTTAGCTGGCAAAAAATGATAGTCGTTTAATATTACATGTTTTGTCACACGGCGGCCCTAGTGCAATATAATCAGAATTATTAACATAACAACAGGGATCAAATACAACTTACAATCTCGGCCGCGTAAGCGGTTTGTGACACCTTTGTTTTAATTTCTAAGTATGTTCATGGGAACGTTTTTTCGACTACGTTGTATAATGGTACCTAGTTTTAACCATACAATAAAATTATATCGTAAATGAAATAAATTTAACTTTCCCAATGGTTTGTACCTCTAAATATAGATTGTTACATTCAATTTTAAGTTCATTTTGTAAAAGTATTTTTTTTACATAGGTACATTAACAAAAAATCATTAATTAAGTTATTTATAATTTCGAAAACTCATTTTTTCACGACATGAAATTTATACATACATACATAAACACATATACATAAACACTCACGCCTGTCACCCAGAGGGGTAGGCAGAGACTACAGACTTCCATTTGGCACGATCCTGACACACCTGTCTCGCCTCCTTCACATCCATACACCTACGCATACATGCTCGTCGGTTAAGGGTACTCCTAATTTGGCCCGTTTCCAATAAATCGCCAATTTGGTCGATAAATTTTCGCCTAGGACGTCCCTTTCCGACTCTGCCATTCACTTCTGCAACATAAATTTTCTTTGTCACTCTTTCCTCGTTCATTCTTTCCACATGACCAAACCACCGAAGCATTCCTTTCTTAATCCTGGTCACAACATCATCTTGCAAACCACACTCTTCTCTTATTACACAATTTCTTACCCTGTCATTCAGATTCAGCCTTAACATACTCCTTAACGACCGCATTTCTACTGCGTTTATTCTACTCTCGTGCTTCTTCTGCCACACCCAACTTTCACTACCATACGTTAATGTAGGGACCAACACAGCATTGTGAATTGCCATACGTGCCTTTTTCGACACATTTTGACTTTTCACAATAGAGTGCAAGGCCCCATTTACTCTATTTCCCGCATTCACTCGTCGTTCTATATCCTTATCATATCTCCCATCCCTGCTAAATACGCAGCCCAAATATACAAACTCATCTACTTGCTCGATCAACTCCCCTTCTATTTTTATTTCACAAATCGTTTTACTTTCTTCTCTTTCAAAAACCTTAACCTTCGTCTTACTTGCGTTCACTTTCATACCCCTTTCTTTTAATGATCCGTTCATTAATGTAACCATCATTTGCAACTCGGCCGCCGACGACGCAAGAATGACTTGATCATCGACGTACAAAAGGCATTTGACGGTTAACTCACCCATTCTTAATCCGCATTCTTCAACTTTCAAATTTTGCAAACAACTGTCCATAAATAGGTTGAACAGCCACGGGGAAGCCACACAGGCCTGTCTAACACCTTTATGGATGTCAAACCAGTCCGAGTAGACCCCGTTGATCCTAACACAAGGACTAGAGGCCCTATAAAGAGACTCCAATGCCCGTATCAAGCCAGCGCTCAACCCAAATGAGTTCAGTGTTTGCCATAGCAAATCCCTATCCACTCTGTCATAGGCCTTTTCCAAGTCCATGAACGCACAAAAAACCTTTTGGTTTTTGGCCAGAAACTTCTCCGCGATCATGCGCATGGAAAAGACTTGATCTGTACATCCCATTCCCTTTCTAAATCCCGCTTGCACATCCCAAATTTTTCCATCAGTTTCTTTCATGACCCTTTCAATCAGTACCTTAGCGTACAGTTTTCCCACAATGCTAAGAAGGCTGATGCCACGGTAGTTTTTACAGTCCTGCTGCGACCCTTTTCCTTTATATACTGGGACTATCACGGCTTTGCACCAGTCTACCGGTACCCGCTTCAATTCCCAGCATAAATTAAACAAGGTGTGCAGCAGGCCTGCCATCACTTCCTCCCCAGCCCTTAGCATTTCGAGTGAAACTCTATCATATCCGGGCGCCTTACCCGCTTTCATGCTTTTCATTGCTTTCATTATTTCATCTATACTTATCTCGCTACCTCTTTCCTCTTCTTTCGGAGTTTCTACTTCACTTAGTATACATGTTGTCTCCTCACTCATAAACACGCTTTCAAAATATTCCTTCCATCTCTTTAAACTAAAAACTTCATCATTCAGAATATAGCCATTCTCGTCTCTTATAGCATTCATCATAGGCTGTTTTGAATGTCCCCTGGCAGTTCTTACCAGTTTCCAGAACATTTTAATATTTGCCTGGAAGTTATCCGATATTCTTCTATCATTCTTATCCGTTCTTTCTTGCTTTTTTCTTTCAACTACTTCTTTTACTCTTTTATTAAGATGTCTAAGGACTGCCTTTTTTCTTTCAATATCATCATTCGTACCGCTAGAATTACCAGCCTTTGTTGCTAGTAAATCTAGCCATGCTCTCTTCTTTGCTTCAACCTCCATACGTATCTCATCATCCCACCATAACGTATTATTTTTCCTTTTTTTTCCCTGAAATTTATATAAAAATGAAAATTCTACTAGGTACACAGCTTAAGTTTGTTTTACGAAATATTTATTAACATTGAAAAAGGCAATTTTATTTCAAACAGATAACATCATTTTTGGCTCCGTTGTCATTTCTAAAGAAAAAACGTAAAAAGAATACTATGTATTACATTAATAAATTTATAATAATAGTGTATCGATATACTCTGGACTTTATTTTATAAGCAAAATATTAACCAAATATAGTTTAAAATGTACAAATTTTACGTAAAAAACATATGACAAAAAAATTCTACAAGATTTGTAGTAAATATGAATCAATGTGTTATCGCACCTAGAATAAGAAAGTGTAACCAGTTTTATAACTTTGTGTGAGTCAGAGAAGTATTGCCACGTTTATTTTAAAAGTCCCTAAAAATTGAGATAAAATACTATAAAAATATAAGAGTAATATGTGATGCGAATGCGAAAGTAAATCTGTCTGTTTTAATAAATTTTAACAATTTGACAATTCAAAAAGGAATGATGAAGGTAGGAGGCGTTTGTAGATCATTTAAAAGTTCTTGATAGATCGTCCAGTGAGCGTGTTAGCATCGAGAAAAAATACAACATATGTGATGTATAACATGTTTATTATAAAAAAATATCTTAATACTAAAAAATCGTAAAATTGAGTTATAAAAATATTTTTCTTACTTTTCTAGATGATTTTTTTAATAAAAACAAAATAGACATTGACTACATAAATTATTACATATTAGAAAAAGAAAGTCAAATTGATTGAAAAATTGACAGCATCGTTGGTCTTTTGGTTGTAGTAGTACGACTGCTGATCATGAGAGTTCGAATCCTGGGTCGGACCAAAAATAAATGATTGAGTTTTTCCGTCAAGAAATTCTCAGTAGCTGGCCGGAGTCAGGAAGTTGGCGGTATCTCACTCCCGTGCCTCGGAAAGCACGGAAAGCCCGTAGGTCCTGCACATCTCTCTCCAGTTGGATTACCGTCCCATCGGTATCACTTGGTCACTATAATCCTGTCCTGCGCTGATGTCTGATGAACTAGTCTCCGTTGAGACCGGCCGCCGTGTGATTATTATTATCATTAGAAAAAGGATTTTAGTTTTTAATTAAAATCCTTTATGTTGTATTAGTTTCTTAAATTTTTGACGCTTAGAATCCAGTGTCATTTTTAGTGTATTCATTTTAGAAATATGATGCAGTCGAATGTTTAAATATTTTTCGATTACTAATCGTTTTAAATTTACCTTATGCCCATGGCTGTGCATAATCGTGGTCAGTTTCCAAGGTATTAAAAGTTTTATTGTTACCCGTAAAAAAAAAACCTAAAATTTGCGTGATTATATAGGTGTGCTGGTTTTCCCTCACTAAATTTATATTCTCCATAGATAGTTTTCTTAAAACGACTTCGCAAGTTGCGCATATATCGAAAACATCTTGGGAGGGAAAACACAGTCCACCTTTGTTTCTTGCTATAATTAACTTGTGGAAATCATGTTTTTCTTTAGACAGTAATCTATTGAGACACTTTTCACATTTTAGTATTTTAGATATGTAGTGTACACTACTACCAGCGATATAACCAATGATTACTTTTTTAAAATCATCGAATTCTGCAACATGCAGAGTACATGCAAGTTCTGCCGTATCTTTTTGTATTTTACGGAGAAATTCTAGTGAAGCTAATTCCTGATCTATTGGCGGATATTCCTGTTATTCGTGTCTATAAGAGGTCGTGGTTGAATTTATAGTTGAAGCAGCGGTAGATGTACAATTTAAAATTACTATATCTTCTAACGGGACACAGTTTCCAGTGGCTCGCTCATACGCGTATACGCTCCTTTTAACTAGCACACATTTGGATTGTCGTTAAACCCACATTGCATCCTTGACAGGCCTGTTGGTCTAGTGGTTAGTGACCCTGACTGCTACGCCGGAGGTCGTGGGTTCGATTCCCACCCAGGACAAATGTTTGTGTGATGAGCACGATCATTTGTTCTGTGTCTGGGTGTAATTTATCTATAATATTTATGTATTTAGAAATATATAAGTATGTTTATCAGTTGTCTAGTACCCATAACACAAGCTCTGCTTAGCTTGGGACTAGATGGCGTTGTGTGATAGTTGTGGAATATTATTATAGTTGTGGAATATTATCCTAATAGTAGAAAAAATAATTTCTAAGTGGTCCTGGCTAATCTTGTAGACCGGAATATAATTAATTTTTATAAAATAATTTGTGATAAATAGTTTTCAAACTTTCTATGTTAATTAAAATACCCAAAAAACCTCTTTTACATTTTGCATCAAGCACTGGCTTGTAATATCGGGTAATAACATAAGTCGGACGGCCGTCCCTCATAACTTTGCGCTTGTTTACCGATTTCACTTTGAGATTTAATACTCTATAATTTTTTAATTGCTCTAAGAATGTAAAAGTTAAATCTTTATTTTCTAAATGAAGCGGTTTTTGCAACCCGAAGTGTTTCATAGATTTGGAATTAAAAACGTCAAACATATGATTCATTATTTGTACAAATTGCTCTGTAGCTTCAGCATCTGCAAAGTTTGGAAGTTCAAGATCTATTCTGCATAACTTTAGGGCCGTAGCCACACTCCTACTAAGTAACTGTGTGGCAAGTTTGACCTTCATAATCTGGTTTTGAAAATTAATATGTCGTGTCGTCAACCTATTACCTAAATGAATGCCTGCTTTAGTGTGTATTTCATTTAACTGTACTAAGTACTTCCACGCTACAGTTTTATTATTTTCGTCCACAAATTCTTTTTTAGATTCAAATTGGTTTCTTACTAGTTTAATGACATGGCTGGGATCTACAAAACAAGCAACCACAGAGTTATTTGCAGGATGCTTAAATGTCGTTTTGACATCTACAGGATCTGCAAATTTGCATCCAATTAACTCAATGGCTGTAAAATTTGTAGAATGTCCATCAAATGTTATTGAAGCGACATCAACATTAACTTCAGAACATTTGAGAAGACAAATTTGATAAGATTTGGTTTTTGTTCTCCTGATATACTATTAATTAAAAAGTAGCCTAAAGGGATTTTAAATTGATGGTTTATTCCAACTAAAAGAAAAACTAATGCTTGAGTAGCTAAAGGAGCTGACTCGTCTACTCCTGTTTCCATGTCCACTAAAACTATATACTTTTTGCCATCCCAGATTTTTTGTGCCCTAATGGCCATTTCATCAAACAGCAAAGAACATATGCGATGTTTACTGACTTGTGATTTGGCTTTTAAGGCCTGGAATGACTCCTCTGTGAATCCCGGTTTACCATTAATGCACCCATACCTCCTAGACAACGTGCTTGGATGTGGGTATTTTAAAATTGTAATCTGACGTATCCATTATAACCGTAGAATTACCTTTATCTGCGCGGAGAATCGTAAGCTCTGGTCTGTTGCGTAAGTTTTTCAACGCGTTAAATTCATTTTTGGGAAGATTTAATTTCGGGGCTGAACTTCGACGTAACATAGACCACATAGATGAGATGTCTTGACGTATGGCCTCTAAATCTTCATTACCAATATTATTTTTATACAGACAGTCCTCAACACTACAGATAATGTCCTCATACGGTATTTTTCGCGGTGGTATTGTGAAATTAATACCTTTTTCTAAAACTTTTATTGTGGCGTCGTCCAGTGTTTGTTTTGATAAGTTGTAGACAGCGCGTTGTTTATGATTAGTGTCTGTGGTCAACGATTTCGTATGTTGGACATTTGATTTAGTTGTTAATTTATGGTATTTATCAATGTGTTTATTTTTGCATTCATTGTATTTAGTTGTTTCGCGTTTGTCTAAAGTTTCCATGTAATTTTTATAATCAAATGTCGATAAAACTGTCTTTAATTCACTGGACGACTTGTCTATGGTTTTGTTTATGAAATATAGATCGGTACGTTTCTGCTGAGTCACTGTTATTAACAACTTTTTACTAGCCTGATTTAAGATCTTAGCGCTTCCTCGAATGTCTTTTTTAGTGGATATCTTGACACACGTAGGAATGAGATTATGATCTCTGCATCTCTTCAAGAAATTTAAAGCTGTTATGTATCTTGCGCGTTTGGTCTTTAGATCTTCTAATCGGCGTATTTTATTTGCTATTTCCAGTCCGTACTGGTTTACATAATGACTTCTTATATTTACGCGAACACTATCAGAGATCATAATCTCATTGTGTCAAGATATCCACTAAAAAAGACATTCGAGGAAGCGCTAAGATCTTAAAGCAGGCTAGTAAAAAGTTGTTAATAACGGTGATTCAGCAAAAACGTACCGATCCATATTTCATAAACAAAACCATAGACAATTCGTCCAGTGAATTAAAGACAGTTTTATCGACATTTGATTATAAAAATTGCATGGAAACTTTAGACAAACGCGAAACAACTAAATACAATGAATGCAAAAACAAACACATTGATAAATACCATAAATTAACAACTAAATCAAATGTCCAACATACGAAATCGTTGACCACAGACACGAATCATAAACAACGCGTTGTCTACAACTTATCAAAACAAACACTGGACGACGCCACAATAAAAGTTTTAGAAAAAGGTATTAATTTCGCAATAACACCGCGAAAAATACCGTATGAGGTCATTATCTGTAGTGTTTGTTGAGGACTGTCTGTATAAAAATAATATTGGTAATGAAGATTTAGAGGCCATACGTCAAGACATCTCGTCTATGTTACGTCGAAGTTCAGCGCCGAAATTAAATCTTCCCAAAAATGAATTTAACGCGTTGAAAAACTTACGCAACAGACCAGAGCTTACGATTCTCCGCGCAGATAAAGGGAATTCTACGGTTATAATGGATATACGTCAGATTACAATTTTAAAATACAACAACTTTTGTCGGATGAAACTGCTTATCGAAAGGTCAAAACAGACCCTACACCTTTTTTTTACATGTAGCTTAAAACAACTAGCGATCTAATTAAGAAATACTCCGAAAAATTGAATCTGGACATTAATTCGATAATACCTTCATGTGTCAAACCACCGAAGTTGTATGGGTTACCAAAGATACACAAACCGAATGCTCCATTACGTCCAATAGTGAGTCAGATTGATTCGCCAACTTACAGATTGGCTCAATACTTAAATAAAATATTATCACCACTCAGAGGACACACAAGAACACACACTAAGGATTCATACCATTTTGTCAGTGAGATAAAAGACCTACATCTTACTGACAATGAAACCATGGTCAGTTTTGATGTTCAGTCTCTATTTACATGCCTACCTGTTGAAGACTGCATCTCAATTATAACTAGGAAACTAGAGGCAAATAACATGCCAGCAGAATATGCAGTATTACTAAGACATTGCCTTACATCTGGCTATCTATTGTGGAAGGAAGAGTTTTACAAGCAAGTAGATGGTGTTGCGATGGGCTCACCTGTATCTCCCATTGTCGCCGATATATTCATGGAAGACTTTGAGGAGAAAGCCCTCCTTACTGCACCTGTTACACCAAGGATCTACAAGCGGTATGTAGACGATACTTTCACAATTTTACCATCAGACAAAGTAACTGCATTTTTAGAACATCTTAATTCCATAAACTCTAAAATTCAATTTACTATGGAGTTAGAGGCAAATAATTCCTTACCTTTCCTAGATGTGTTAGTCATCCGAAATCCTAATAACACCATTGGTCACACTGTGTATAGGAAAAAGACCCATACAAACCGATATTTAAACGGTGAATCTCACCACCATCCTTCACAGTTAGCTACTGTGGGCAAATCTTTGTTACAGAGAGCACGAGGGATCTGTGACAGCAAACACCTGGCCGCCGAGCTTCAGCACGTCAAGCAAGTTCTGCACGACAACAAGCTTCGGGTCCCGCGCCTACGTCACAGTGACCGAGTGAAGCCGACCACAGTCGAGCGTGTGCCTGCTGTACGGTACCATATGTCAGAGGTGTCACAGACAAGATTGGCTATATCTTGAAGCGAGCTTCTATTAGAACATTCTACAAGGCGCCGAAGAAGATTAGTCAGTTCCTACCATCCGTCAAGTGTCATATTCCTCTACAAGATGCAGGAGTGTACAAGCTTGATTGTGAATGTGGTCTCTCTTATATAGGACAAACAAAAAGATCAATTAGGACCCGCGTAAAAGAACATATAGCTGATGTGAAGCATCAACGTTCCGGGAAGTCTGCAGTTTGTGATCATATCCTAGACGGCTCCAACCATTACATCAGATTTAATAAACCACAAATCCTCGCGAAAGAACACCGATTTCTACCAAGGATGATACGTGAGGCTATTGAAATTAAAAAACATCCTAATTTCAATAGAGAAGGAGGCTGGGTACTACCACCTGCTTGGGATCCTATAATCAATAAAATTAAAACTAAACCCAAGCATACCACTGCAAGACCTCAGGACATAGTCAGTTCATTTTGCATAGATCGGACCATAAACAATAATTAAAAAAGCTGAAGGTACTCCGGGTTTAACAATGACATCGGGACGTTAGTCATCTCAGTCCCCCGTGACCATGGGTGCTTGAAAGCGCCCGAAACGTCGGGAATTAAAAATAAAAGTAAATAAAAAGTAAAAATATAAGCGATAAAATCCGTAAAAGTAGTTTTAATCATGTGTAGTGTTCGCGTAAATATAAGAAATCATTAAAGTTCAAAATAATAAAAATTCGCAGTTGGCAACTCGCATGCCAAACGTGACAACTATGGCAAATATTCAACTTATTTGGCAATCTGTGGAGGAAATCCAATTGATGGACTTGATGGGATTATCAGCCATATAGAGGCGGCGAAATGAAACCACTAGGTATTATGATAAAAGGATAAATAATATTTTTTTAATTTAAAGTTTTTATTAGAATCATGTACAATTAATTATACTTACTATTATAATAATAAGGTTTGAATTAATGAAAATAATTCGGAAACCATGGATTGTTTTTGTTTTTATATTATGAGACAAGATTGACATAACGAAAAATAGCTCTGAAGGAATTTTAAAAATACCTAAATATGTATCAATTTTACAAAAACAATGCAATTCTGAACCTATTTCTACTTGCATTACCAACGGCACCGTTTCGATACATCAGGTCAGAGGAGGTGACACAGAATGCACTATGCGTGGTTTACGCGTAGAGCCTGGACCATTTCGCAAAATCGGCTCCTCCTTCATTTTTATTTCAGTCTCCTCCGATCCTGTAGCTTCTTCCGTTGCGGCGCTCTCCTCTTGCGCCAAGTCCTGCGCGCCGTGGTCTACGTCGCACAACCGTCGCTTCCGGCGGCGCACGCGGCGGCGTGAGCGACGCAGTTTTTCGCCATTGGCTACAACAGGGGCTACTTCGTCCTCAAACTCGGCAACGGGCGAATCGCCCACACAATGCTCTAGCAGCGACAGTGCTTGCCTCTTCATAACAAGCAAAGCTTCATTATGTTTTTCTATTTCCAGTGGCTCAGTCGCAGTGATTAATGACTCTTTACTGGTTGAAGGTGTAGGTGACGTAATTCTTTCAAACTTCTGTTCCACCTCTTGGTCTTGTGTAGTTAATGTCGCATTGTATTTCTTGTTGCTTTCTATGTCCAAAGCCTCGCCGGCTAAAGGAATCACCCTATAGTGAAAAATGAATTCTGCAATGAATAGGGATTGCTTAAGATCACCCTATAAACAGACTATGGTCGAATATAGGTACTTCATGAATTTGGTGGCTTCAAGAATTTGCCTTGTTCCTTTGTCTCTTGGCTAAGCAAATAACATATGCCTACTTGATAATAATGTGGCTAAGATTTCCCTAAGTTTAAATACTAGGTTTACAAAATTGAGTTTCTACTCCTAAATAGCAGGGCCTGCATTTCTCAGTACCTAGCTAGCTCTGGCTCAATGTGAAACATAGAAATAGCCAGTATAATTACAGGCTGTGAGGTTTTCTTTCTTAGTCCTCAGAGGTGACAACTCATCTTTAACCTTCTTTAAGTTGGTTGCATTAACCACGTACCATTCGGTGGGCTGTAGATTTGCTTGTCACTTTAGTTTTATAAAGAAAAAGACATTATAATCGGCTAAAGAAATGCAAACCTAGATCAATGGTACCAAAAAATTAAATAGAGCTGAAAAATTGGAACTGTTAATGCTGCCCCCTTCCAAAAGATCATGAAATTTGGGTTGTATGTTTTCATCAATCAGTTGCTTGTTACTATAAAATTAATGGTTGCCCTATTATGCGTGCATTAGATATAGTGCATTGGAGAATATTTACTTTATGAATTTATAAATATTACAACATAATATGAACAAATACAAATTTAAACAACTATTTCCACTCCTTCCTTCCTTCCTTTCTCAACAGCCCGTAAAAGTCCGGATGAACATGGACCTCTCCCATTATAAAGAACACTTGCCATAACCACCATGCTGTGATAGTATTTTATTTTTATAGTCTCGTGTAAGACTGACGATTTTATCACCATGTGTTGGGAGAAACACAGAAGATTTCTCATGGTTGCCTCATATAACACAAGCACAACGCCCAGGGAATGAAATTGGGTGATGTATTACTTTATGCCACTTCACCTTTATAATACATACCAATATATTTAACAATTTTTTAAATCTAAATAAAATGGTAAATTACGGCCTTATTGGTCTAGTGGTTTAAATGTAACTGCTGGTCATGAGCTTCCGCTTTCAAGTTGCATCCTCCGTACCTCAGAAAGCACATAAATTTGTTGTGATTGCACACACGCTCATGCACTACAACCATGTCCTGTGCAGATGGCTAACCTCCATTGAGACCGGCCGCTGTGACTGAAATTTGGTCTAGAGGAAATTATAACAATAATGAAAAAGTCTTTCATATACCTTAAAACAGTATTCAATTATACTTATGCATAATAGGTCTGAGTAACTCGAAATCAAGAAATTTATTAGGGAATTCTCTATCTTTGTCAGCCAGATTTGCTATAATCAAAACACTTGGTAGAGAATTAACAATCTCGGTACTAGATCTCCATTGTAGGATGTTACATAACTTGAAGAGCCATGGTAGCTCAAATGGTTAATGCTCTCTGTAAATATAACAGAATGCGAGTAACCTGGGTTTGATCCCCGCCGGCACCAATGAAATTGTTAATTGCAATTTTAAGTGCTGATTTACCACATGCTCAGCGGTTAAGGAAAACATTGTGAAGAAACCTGCATGTCTGAGGAATAAGAAAAAAAATATTTCGAAGACATGTGAAGTTGGTAAACATGTATTGGGGCAGCTTGGTGGACACTTCCTTGCCCTAAAACCCTCTCAGAAATGAGGGGAGGCCTGTGCTCAGCAGTGGAACGTATATAGGCTGTACTTTATTACCATATGCTTTACTTTACCTTACATAACTTTGAAATGTAACCTCACCACATAAATTTTACATGATTTGAAGAAATAGAATTTGATTAGGTACAGCAAATGAATTTTTACCTTTAAAATAAAATAATAACTAAAATTTATTAGTTCCATTCAGTAAAAGTTTAGGCATCATCTAAATATTTCTTTTTTTATAAAAAGGAACCAAAAATCTTTTAGGATTGACTATGGAAGACAATTACAACCAATTTTAAGTATTATATAGATAGCACCATCAACAATGAAAAAAATTCTTATAACTTGATATTGCTACTTTAAAAGGATGTAAAATGTAGTAAGTTTCACATTCCAAATTTATTTAAGATTACACAAAAATATGATTTTTATATAACTAAATTAAAACTGTTACATCATTACACTATGTTCTCATACAATTTCTAAAGAAATATTTATTTTGACAACTCCTAAAAGTAATTCAAATAACTAAAGCAGGGTCTCCAAACTACAGCCCACATAGCACAAATATGTCTACTATTTTTTTCATTCGATGAAATGAATTAAAACTAAAATTTGTTTGTACTTCTAAACTACATGATGAGCCAGATAGTTGTAGGCACAAATAGCAGAGTCAGTGTGGTCTTTAAGCTACAAAACTTAAACTACACTACCCAGGTAGAAGGCCACTTATAGGGCAAATAGCTAATGCTTACTCAACAGGATCATCAGGGTGAAGAAGTGACAGTGGTTCTTCAGGTGGCAATAAATGGCCCCGACTATGGAGGCAGAAGGGCCCACGCAGGGCAAATAAGGTTTGTAGGCGTTGCTGCAACCAATGTACTTGACGCTGCCGTACTACACTCACATATGCTTGGGAACGATGGTCAGAAAAGTAGCACTGAAGAGACACACTTATACGAAATCGTTCCTCCTTCATGTCGACTATTAATTCAGATTCCATATTTCAGAATAAATGAGGCTTTTACAAAAGTTATCTTGGCACATGTATGATTAAGTTTATTCTGTTAACTGAAAATTATTTTTCTGGGCCGATTTATTTCTATCAATGTTACTTCAGAGTACCTACTACTAGTTTTTTTAAGTGTTACACATTAACAACTTATTATATGTAAATGATAATCTTGTGCAA
This sequence comes from Parnassius smintheus behrii, assembly GCA_036936625.1. Taxonomy (NCBI): domain Eukaryota; kingdom Metazoa; phylum Arthropoda; class Insecta; order Lepidoptera; family Papilionidae; genus Parnassius; species Parnassius smintheus. The sequence continues at coordinate 53,699,393 of JAUPFT010000011.1, forward strand.
CGAAGTTTAATATATTTTATTAGAAGAAAGTTAAGAATAGTACATATACATCTTATAACAAACAGCAAGAGCACATAATCATAATCACTACATTTAGGTTACGGCATTTACAGCCTCTATCCCACATTATTTAATATAAGGCATTCTATATACGATTTGAAGAATTGAAAAAAAACCATTAGTAGTCTGTGAAAATAACTAATATCTACACCGCTTCGCTACCATGAAGTTATAGATAAAGACACAGACTACTAAGAGGATACTACGCATGATAAAGATGGAGGGTGGAGGCCACACTTGGAACAACAGCAGCGTGACCACTTTTAAATGAGGGAATCTACCAAAGACACTGCTAAAATCTACTGAAATCTACTAGGTCGCATTGTAAAATCTACTAATTTTTAGAGTAATGTTTTGATTCGAAATAAAACACATTTGTTAATGAACCTTACATGTAATCAATCATTTATGATTAACATTTTTGTATTAATTGTCAATGTCATCGAATTTTTTAACATTTTTATATAATTGTTTTTCATTTTTCATTGTTTCCAACATCGAAGTACCAGGTTCAAATTTTGTACAATTTCCCGATTCCTTTAACCCCTCCTTAGCGTGTAAAATTGCACGAACGTTTAGATTACTAAATCTGTTACGATCTTCTGTTTTTATTCTATTTATAGCAGAGAAAATGCGTTCACATTTGGCGTTCGATACTGGTAAACAAAGCATTTGCTTTGCGAATTTACTGATATTTCCAAATTGAGCTTTATTGTCGGCATGACGTAATTTACTTACTGACGCCCAAAACTCTTCAACATTAGTAACAGCCTCTCTGCTGCTAGTACTGCATAATAAGTTTGCGACTTCCATATTAAGTTTAAGTTCCCTGAATTCATTGTCGATTAGTTGAATGTCACTTTCGGAAACAATGTTTGGAAATTTTGAGGTAACATTAAACAAACTTGTAAATTCAGCATGTACAGCAGTTTGGGGATCTAAAAAGCACATCATTTCAAAAATATCATCATCAAATGGTAGTCTTGTTTTTAACTGCACACACAAAGATTTTAAGAATTCTTGGCACCTTTTAAAAATATCTTGAAGCTGTTGCGGGGGTATTTGATTGCGATGTGATTCTAAATGTTTGGCAAAATTAACACCCAAATACAAATTGTTTAAGGGTAAATAATTAAGAAGAATTGGGGTCAATATTCTTCACTGATGTAGCTTTTACATATTGGCTCTTCATATAACAGCTCAAGATGGAGACAAACATGGCTCGCATGTCATTGTACAAGCGATGCACGACAGGGTAATCTCCTTGGAAAATCGTGTTGAATTTGTTTGTGAACGGTAATATATAATCAAGGAAATAGAAATATAGTTTTATAGTTTCGTCATTTAAGGCATTATAAAGAAATTCCGCAGATGCATTAGAGTTTCTATCTCCCAAATACTGTCCCTGAAAATATAATTTCAATGCTGACCATTGTTGTAATATTCGATTAATACAACCGTGAAGGGAAAGCCAGCGTATATCATAATGTCTGAGTAGCTTATAATGTTCTGTATCGGTAAACTCTTGGAATTCTGTGAACTCGCGCTGACGTTTACTACTTTGAGAAAAATAATTATAAACTTCTTTGACCAATTGCTCTAATTTTCGTGGCAGTAGTTTACACGAATGGCTCACAGCTAACGCAACGGAATGACACACGCATTTAACATATACACAGTGTGGATTTAGTTCTTTCATTTTAGTCACAATTCCAGAATGTTCGCCAAACATAACATTTGTCGTGTCAGCTGCGAAGCCAATCATATCTTCCCATTTAAGACCACGTTCTTGAAATACAGTTTTGAGTGCCTTTAACAAGTCTTGTGCTGTTTCACCGTCTATATCTATTATACTTAACAATCTAGTTTTCACGCGTAAATCATTTTCGGAATAATACTTTGTGGCGATTGCTAAAACCTTTGTAGTGCTGACATCGGTGCTTTCGTCAACTATAATTGAAAATTTGGACGATCCGGACTTTAAATCTTCGTACATTCTTGTTTCAAATTGCTCTCCTAATACATTGTAAGCGATAGCAGCAGACTTGGTTCTTTTACAAGAAAATTTTTTAGCCACATCAGAATCGTGAAAGACTCGATTAATGATCTCACTCAGGTGGTCCATTATCCGGAAAGGTACATTGTGCTCTACAAGACAAGCAACGATACACATTTCTGCCTTCTTTACATCACTGTCAAGTGATGTCTTCTTGAAGTATTTATCAATCTGTAAAATAATGTATGATCCACCCGTCATATAAAACAATTTTTTTACTTATTTAATCAACTAAGTACACTGAGAAATACAAAACACTGCGTTGCTGCGCATAAATGTGACTGACTACATGAAAAATTAAACGCATAGACTAATGCAAACATGTACCTGAGACGATCCAGAAAAACCAATCATATTTTTTAAATGTTTTGCTGAAGCACTATGCTCTTTGATAGACGCAATTCTTGCTAAAATTTTAGAATTGCAAGCTTTACAATAAGCATTATTTTCATCACATTTTTTAAGCCACTTTGAAAATAATGGGTTTTCCTCCCATTCCGCACGATAAGTTTGATCGTATCTTCTTTTCATTTTAAATTACATAAATGTATGATTCCGTGAAAGCAAACAATACAAATGAACGAAAACGACTAATAAAACTGTGTTGTCTGACATTATAGGAGCAACTTAAAAATGATTTAAGTTGAAAGACCTATTTTACAAAAACAGTCTTTATCTATTAGAAAATTAAATTCAATTTACTATGCCCACTGTAAAGTTCATTCAATAATAAGGGAATCCCCTAATCACTTTCGTGTGTTGTCAACTGTAAAATTAAAACTTTTTGGTCATGGATGCTTGGTTTTAAGCCTATTATTCTTTGATAGTGAATTAATACCAAAACATACCGACGTGTTTCTCATTTCTACTAAATTCTACTAAGACATTTTATCCTACTAGCTTATCGTCTTATTTGCTTCAAATCTACTAAAAAAGTAGAAATCTACTAAAAGTGGTCACGCTGAACAACAGCTTGAGTCAAATACCTACGTATCTTTATCTCACTCTCTGTGGTCTGACTTCTCTTTTTAGTGCGGAATACAGTATTGCTATGTTTTTATTTAAATCTCCTGGTAAATTCTTAGAAATAGTTTCCACACTAACCAAATCAGAAGTAATATATCTATAGCTAATCTGCTCTATAAAATAATGTACCAATAAATAAATAGTTGAACTATGATTAGTTACACTAAAAATTCCAAAATTGAAGGTCTTGTATGCATTTTTGGGTTAACGAATCAGTGAATTATAATCCCACTTCCTAAGGGTCCGATAATGTGGCAACATTAGCCCTATAATAAATTAGACAAATATGGCGGTTGTTTACTTAGCAGTTCACAGCATTGTTTGTAGTATAGTATATAGTTAATTATTGTTATAATTCAAGAAATGGTGCAAACTTGTGTAGTGCGTGGTTGCGGCAGTAGTTGGTGTCCAGGAGGTGATATAAGATTTCATGCGTAAGTGTTTAAATAGTGACTTCTGGCATTGAATACTTGTAAACATACTTCTTTGTATTTTCACTTAATTTTTTGCTGAAACTTTTTACCAGTGTTTTAAACATATTAGTAAATCATAACTTTATCAAAATCAAATAGTTTTACATTGAATTTAATTGACTTTGAACAATTTTATTGTTTGTGTTTAAAAGAAATCGCACTGAAGTAGTGTGACCATATTAAGGATGTATCTGAGACTTTCCGTGTCCTTAACTAATTATATGTACATGTTTCTTATTATGTTACCGGAAATGCATGAAATTAAGGAATTATATACAATTCCTATGTATTCTATATAATGACGGATTTCATAGATTTCATAATATTAAATTATTAATTAGTAACATAATAATATATTCTTTTTATTTAGTTTTTTAGGCTGACAATTTACTTTTTATTTAGTTTTTGTTTCTCATTATTCTGATACTTTACTAACATTTACAATAATTACGAATATTTTTTTTAGATTTCCTAAAAACAGTACTCGGAAAAATTTGTGGTTATCCATTGTACCATTGAAAATGAAGTATTATGAAAGTGCAAGGATTTGCAATTTGCATTTTCAAGAATCAGATTATGATTCAACAACAAGGCGCTTAAAACCAACAGCAGTTCCTACTGTTATAATAAATCAAGAAACAGTATCACCAGGCAAGGTAAAATTTTAATATAATTTAATTATCTAATTTATCGTAATATATTATATATTTAGAAATGTAGTAGTTTAAATGTATGATATAAAGCAACATTTTGTAAAATATGTTATCATTTGCAGACAACAAGTGCATTACATGAAGAGTCTATTATGCAAATAGCTGCTCTGGCTGTACCAAGCACTAGTTCTGACATTTATGATAGTAGTTCTGCACTTAAGGAAATAGGAATGAAACGTACTGCCTGTAATATTGAAGACCAAACTAGTAAAAAACAATGTCGAAAAATTCTTGAAAATTTATGCAATCTTAACAAGTTACCTGTAAGTTTCCTTTTCCTTTATTACTAAATACATACCTTTTATTTGTATTTATTATGACTTTAATATTACATTACATAATATATTATATAGTTTAAAACACATACATATTTAAACTCTTTAGTAACAATCGCAGTGTGGTAACAGTCACTACGACAATAAGCATGAAGCTTCTTGTTTGATGCTACATTTATGCGTGCTCATGAAGGCGCGCTCCGGAGTATCCTTTCTGTCTACTAATGGTCTAATAACCTATTACGTGATGTAAATTTGTAATGACATTATGATGTATAAGAGTTATATGATTCTTTTTTTTGTTTTTTTGAGTTCTCTTATCTCCGGAACTATACCAGCCAGATTTGAAAATATTTTTTTGCATTTTTAAAACCAATTCTTCAGGAAGATTATCTAACATCACGCTACGACCCTTATGAGCGGAGCAATACGATGCAAAAATTACCGATTTCACAAAGTTTTCTTGTTTTCTTAAGTCATTAGTGAAGACGACAATCCCGCGAAGATAGATAGGGGCGTGCAAGTGAAAATAAAGTATAGTAAAGAAGAAATAGTTGAGAAGAAAACTAAGATTCTTAAGCAAAAAGTGGCGCACCAAACTAAAAAAATTCAGGATATGTCTTCTTTAATTGCAACTATTAAAAAGTATACGGGTCAGTCAGAAATTGAAAATATTATTCAGGGGCACTTTGCTGATATCTGTAAGGATTTCAAAAAGCCACAGAGTAATCCACATGGTGTTCGATATAGTGAAGAAGTGAAAGCTTTTGCTTTAACTTTGAATTTCTATTCACCTAAGGCTTACGAGTTCTTAAGAAAATATATAACTTTACGAATAAACTATACGAAGATCTGTAACTTTATTTAACTGTAATGTTGGTTTCCTCTCTGAAGTACTGGAATATTTAAAAGAACAAGTTAAAACACCTGAAAAAATATATTTAAAAAATGTTGCTTTAATATTTGATGGAATGGCATTAAAACAAAATTTGGCATATGATCAAAAATTAGTAAGTGATCCAGAAAAATTAGCTTCCGAAGCCCTCGTGTTTCAAATAGTGTCTTATGGTGTACGTTTTAAGTGTCCAATTGCATATTTTTTATTGCAAATAAGTTGTCTGGGGAACTGCTTTCCGAATTAATAAAAACCACTATAATTCTGCTTGACGAAATTAGTGTCACCGTAAGATATTTGACTTATGATGGTGCATCATCCAATGTAAAGGCTTATGAATATTTAGGCTGCTCTCTCGAACAAAATAATTTGAGACCGTACTTTCGACATCCAAACGGGAAGAGCAATATGTATTGTCTGCTTGACGCTGCACATATGTTAAAACTCGCTAGAAATGTTTTGGCCGATTTTGAAATGAAGTCAAATACCGGCTATATTTCGTTTAAATATATCCGAAAATTACACGAAATACAAAGCAAGGAGGGGTTTAAATTTGCTAATAAATTAAGCGCTTTACATGTAGATTTTAAACACAAAAAAATTAATGTTAGGCGTGCTGCGCAGGTACTTAGTTCATCTGTTGCTGATGCAATAGATTTTTTGAGGATTAGTGGTCATCCTGACTTTCTAAACAGCGAAGCGACTACAGAGTTCTTGCACATGATAGATAGACTTTTTGATCTCATGAATTCAAAGTCACCATTTGGAAAGGGTTTAAAGTCTCCATTATCGTTAAAAAACAAACGTTATTGGGAACCAATATTTAATGATACTGGAATGTTTTTAAAATCGTTAACAATAAATGGTAAAGGTATTTTAAATCATCCCAGAAAAACGTTTTTATATTTTTAATGAACATAAATAGTTTATCGTTACTTGTTAATGATTTGTGTACACTAGAGCAAAATCCAATTAAATATTTGTTGACTTTTAAATGTTCGCAGGACAACTTGGAACTTTTTTTTCCTGCATTAGGGCTCGCGGTCGGACACAAGATAACCCGAGCCCTCTCGAGTTCCGCTACATAATTAGAAAGATGTTATTCAGACGTTCCATTCAACCATCCGTCAATAACAACTGCATAGAAAATGGCTTTGAGACAACACACGTCGTCGATTTCAATAAACAGAAAAGTTTGTTTCATTCTCGCGAAGGACCAGAATATCAACAAGACGTTGAAAATATGTTTCAAAATTTAGAAAAGATTCATGCTAGTCCATACCAGGAAAATATATTATATTATATAACTGGTTACATTATAAAACAAATTCTTACCCGCATTTCTTATGAACATTGTAATAATGCGTTAGTAGCACTTAACTATGTGTCAACAGATCATTCATATCATATGATTGTAAATAAATTTAATTCATTTACGACGTTTGTGAACCGAGGCAAACTTTATTTTCCCTCGGTAGCAGCTTACAAAATTGTAAAATACTGTGACCAAGTTTTCCAACGAGCTAATTTGATGGGCCAACTTAGAGCCAATAACATTGAAAACAAATTAATTAATGTCGTGTCACATTTTACTCCTCTGTTGCAGGAAATGTTTAACCACCCGATCACGGACTCAATTAATTGTAATGATTTGCATGAAACTATGATAGTTAAGAAAATAGCTAATTCATTTTTTAATATGCGTATACGTGCTCACTTAAAGAGTCATACAGAAAATATACTTAGTGATTTACGTGGTAAGAGACAGAAACTACACAGAGCAATGATATTTAGTCATGTATAATAGACAATTTTCAATAAATGATTTTAATATGGAAAATGTTTTAATTTATTTTTTTGAGGTTTTTTATATATTACCGTTCCTATTATAGTACATGTTACTAAATATCTATGAAATCCGTCATTATATAGAATTCCTAGGAATTGTAGATAATTCTTAAAATGAACAGGATGTGTGGAATATAGTATTATACACATTTCAGCTCAGAGCAGCCTGACACTGATGGGTAAGTTCAGAAGTCTAAGGCAGGAGCTCCGCTAAGCTCTTTTAGTCTTAGTGATATTTTTTTTTAAATAATTGTCCAAAAATAGATTTACAGTCTGTCTGAACAGTAAATCAGGTATATTTTGCCCAATTCGTGGAACACCCGGGGTGTTATAATAAATTTTAATTTTATATTTCGTTGGTACCGTTTAGGATTGGATACAATAACTAGAAAATACATTATCGAAATGGTAGTCATAAACTATTCTCTGATATATTTATTTTCCATATTTTCTAAATAGGTTCGGCATTATATGGGTTGTAACGGCAATGCGTGGTCATATTAAATACCGGTTCTGCCCATGGAAATGAAAACCTTTCTTCATAAAACCAGTCAATTCCCAAAAATTGTACAAAAATATATTATCTATATAGGTTAGATCTTACTACTGTAAACAGAGATGTAGATATTTAAAATTAAACCACTTAATGTAATGCAACTGCTTATAGCGATATCCTGGGAAAAATAAAATAAAGGTTACCTACTTAGAAAGAGAGGGTCTGCCCACAGAGAGCGAGATAGTAATACATAGGTTAAGCTTCAAGTAGGTATTCGGAGTGTGGTCTCCATCTTTATCTATAACTTCATGTTCGCTTCACGTTTGTTTTCCTGACATTGTCAAATTTTCAAATGTCACAGTTTCACCACCGTAGACCTTTGAGTATAGAAAATTTTCTATGCTCAAAGCCGTAGACAGAGAAACCTATAGACAAATCGTAGACAGAGAAACCTATAGATTATAAGTTCATAAAAGATAGCTTGATCTCTGCGACAGCTGTCAGTAAAATCACGTCTACGAAGTCCTGAATTTCTTAATAGTAGTACAGACAGGACCTGTCAATGTCATACCTTATTGGCATGCCGACCTAATTAGTGCATGCCCATAAAGTATGACATTGCAATCTTAAGTTCACAAAACTCTTTTTTCTCACTTAAACCAATTTGTTAACTCCTTAGATCGCTACGAACTGTCAAAGTTGTTTCACAGTTGTTTGACACGTTTGTTTCACCACCCTTCATGTTCACCACTATGGAGGTTGGAGAGTCACCACCGTTTAATGCGTGAAGGTTAGAGAACAGGAGAACGATCACCGTAGAAAATAGTGTCCAGAAATATGGACACCATAAGTGAGGCGCTGTGATCGCTCGATGTTCGGTCAATGAAAGTCATTTGGAGTTTTTCCGATCAGATGCTAAACCACTTGCAAATCCACGCACAATAAAATATTGCTCCATTTTTTAATGTTTCCTTTTGTCAAAAGTAACTAAATTACGAAGCACGAAAATTTTCTCATTAAAAATGAAATGAAAATTTGTACATTATTCAACTAACTTCATCTACTTGTACTCATAAACAGCTAACTTCGCAGTTACTACTCACCGACGGGCAGGACAGGCGGGCTATGCTTTAGTACGTAGTGATCATTCTCCTGTTCTCTAACCTTCATGGTTTAATGGTTAGATGAGGGAATCTACCCAAGACACTGTTAAAATCTACCGAACTCTACTAAGTCGCATTTTGAAATTACTAATTTTCAGAGTAATATTTGAGTTTTGGGTAGATACGAATTGAAATAAAACACATTTGTTAATGAACCCTACATTTAACCATTCATTTATGATTACCATTTTTGTATTAATTGTCATTGTCATCAACTTTTTAACAATTTTATATAATTGTTTTTCATTTTTCATTGTTTCCAACATTGAAGTACCAGCACCAGGTTCAAATTTTGTACTATTTCCCGATTCCTTTAACCCCCTCCTTAGCGTGTAAAATTGCACGAACGTTTTGATCACTTAATCTGTTACGATCTTCTGTTTTTATTCTATTCGTAGCAGAGAAAATGCGTTCACGTTTGCGTTCGATACTGATAAACAAAGCATTTGCTTTGCAAATTTACTAATGTTTCCAAATTGAGGTTTATTTTCAGCATGACATAATTTACATACTGACGCCCAAAACTACAACATTAGCAACAGCCTCTATGCTGCTAGTACTGCATGATACGTTAGCGATCTCAGTGTTAATTTTAAGTTCCCTGAATTCATTGTTGATTACTTGAATGTCACTTTCGGACAAAATGTTTGGAAATTTTGAGGTAACATTACAAACTTAGTAAATTCAGCATGTACAGCAGTTTGGGGATCTAAGAAGCACATCATTTCCAAGATATTGTCATCAAATGGTAGTCTTGTTTTTTACTGCACATGCAAAGATCTCAATGTAATAAAATAAACGCTAGCTGGTTCAACACTAATTTATTACTACTTCAACACTAATAAATTACTTCTATGTTTTATTTTGCTTCACAAGTATCGAACAGTGTTAAATTAAAATTACAAAATAATATTAAACCTAAAAATAAACGAAATTAAGTCAATATCTGCAGAATAATCTAATATAGATAGAGGTATTTAAAAAGTTAAATATACGCGATAAATTCCGTAAAAACTAGTATTATTTCAATGTGTAGTGTTCGCGTAAATATAAGAAATCATTATGTAAACCAGTACGGACCGGTAATTGCAAATAAATACGCCGATTAGAAGATCTAAAGACTAAGCGCGCAAGATATCTAACAGCCTTAAATTTCTTGAAGAGATGCCGAGACCATAATCATATTCCTACGTGTGTCAAAATATCCACCAAAAAGGACGTTCAAGGAAGCGCTAAGATCTTAAATCAGGCGAGTAAAAAGTTGTTACGGGCGGTAATCCAACAAAAACGCTCCGATCTATATGACATAAATAAATCCATAGACTATATATATTATATACATAGTCTATGGATTTATTTACTATATATATATATTATCATAGAGAATTAAAGAAAGTTTTAACGACGTTTGATTATAATTTTTGCATGGAAACATTAAATAAACGTGAAATTAGTAAATATAACGAATGCAAAAACCGTAGACAGAGAAACCTATAGACAAATTGACGCCTTCTTTCGCATTCGCACACGAAAAAGATAGATTTATGCATACGTCTTGCATAGAAATGAGATAGAGCGGTGTGATTGTTTGTCCCTTTCACCGTGCCGGTTTTTTTTTGTTTAGCAAACTCTACAGTTTGCTAAACAACTTTGAAAGCGTAGTGATTTAAGGAGTTTACAAGTTGGTTTAAGTGAGAAAAAGTGTTTTGTGAGCTTAAGATTGGTGAATCTTGTTCAGTTCAGTTCTTAGAACAATTAAAATTTTTATCTAAATGTGTTTAAAAGTCATAAAGATTATTGTATAACCTAAAAATTCGTTATCGTCCTTTCTCACTCGAGGCCACGCCGATCATTAGTCTATAGGTTTCTTTGTCTACGGCAAAAACAAACATATAGAAAAATATCAAAAATTAACGGCCAAATCAAATGTCAAACATCCGAATCAATGCCAGAACCAAAAGCAACCATAGACAAACACAGAAGAGCAACCATAGACAAACACAGATCATAGATTAATCGCGTTCTATAATCTGTCAAAACAAACACTGGATGATGCAACAATTAAGGTTTTGTCCAATGGCCTCAACTTTGCAATAACATACATTACATTGATTATAAGAAGGCGTATAGGGTAAGGTTTACAATTCGGTCGCCTGAATTTGGGGGTGGGGGTGGCGTGGGGGGAGGGGGAGGAGTTGTAGAGTCACCCTCTACTTCCACTTTCTGCCGGACGTGTTTAGTTTTTTTATTAATTTTTAAAAATCTCATTTTAAGGTTATGTTTCGTAATTTTTATGACAATTTTAACCTGATTTATGGAGAGAGAGAGAGAGTTGAGGGACGGAAGCCCCACGCTACTTAACGTGGTGCAGTCGAGGGAAGTCCGGTCAACGGAGGCTCCTACTTCTGAGTGGTTTACTAAAAAATAACCACGAAGAGGATGACGGGGTCTATTCGCTCGCTCACACGACCCCGTCATCCTCTTCTAACCTAACCTGTCCGAGTCGGGGTGCTCCACGTCCCAGGCTCGCTTCGCTCGCTATTGCACTCGATATAACACCAAATTATTAACTTTTATAACTACTTTAATTTATAAACATAATTTATGGCTGCCACCATTTGTAAGAAAAGATCTTTGCGATATTTAGCAGTATTCCGCCGCCACAAATATTTCACTATTCACCAAAATTCTGAAACTCGGAAGCAACGCCATGAGGAAAAGCTGTCAACAAATTGGCTAGCATAGCGATTTAATTTTACATATTTTTAAATCGATTCAAATCGAAATTGGATGAATCGATTCACAAAAAATCGAAATCTTAAAGATCGATTTCGCAAAAATCGATCTTTTTTTGATTTGCGTTAAAAGTTTATATTTACGATATCAAAAGATAAAATAAAGTACAGATAACATTGAATAATTAAATTAAAAACTGTAATTCTTTACGAGTTGGGGTACAATAAACTAATTGTAAATAATTTTACAAATCTTAATAAAACAGAAAAAGATTCGATCTCGATTCTCTAGGGTGAAATATCGATTCACTAGATCGATTCAGTACTACATATCGATATGACATTGACAGATGAAACGTCAAAAACGTAATTAAATTAGTCACTTACCAATATTTTTAAAAAATAATTAAAAATACTTCGACGCTGCTCCGGCAGAAAAAATCGAGTGGGGGTGCTTCAGATAAACCCCCTTGACTCCCCCACAGTGACAGAATCTTCAAATTCAGACGACCGAATTGTTGGGTTTACAACCCGGCGTACAGATGTGAAAAAAATAATTAACAAAATTATGATTTTAAAAAGCAAAATTAAAAAACAAAAATGTCAAATAAAAGCAGTAATGTTGGCAACTTTGTGGAGCGAGCGCCATCTGTTTTGGCGGACGGAACTGAAGGCGCCGCCTAGCTAGCCGTGACGGCGGCATCGGGCCACGACGACTGCACGTGGTGGGGATGAGACGGGCTGGCGGACGGTTCGCGCAGTGCACCCGGCACTTACTCGCGGACCGTGCGACGGAACAGTCATCTCTAGCTCCATTATTTGGAAATAAATTATTAATTATTTATTTTGTTAAATCAGTGGCAGATTATAATTATTTATTTTGTTAAAAGGTTTTGTTTTAGTATAAATGTGTGCTGAAAGTTAACCTAATAATTTAACTTATTGCTCCAAAGTAGTTACAGTGTTTAACCTTTAAAATACCCACAACTACACATTAAGATATTGATAACCGAGTAATAATATTATTACGTTGTTAACATCAGAAGTGGGATCTACGCGCCATGGGCAAACGCAGGCACTATCGCAGGCGAGCATAATCGTCAAGTAGCAGTAGTACAACGAGTACAAGCTCCAGAACGCCGTCACCTCCGCCCAGAAGGAAATCAAAGGTATCGCGTCATAAAGATACCAAAGCTGTGAGTACCTTAAACAATATTATACCGGAGTTTGACCCTTTAAATGATGATATAAATGCATGGCTTAATATTATACAATCCTATGCGGCAACGTTCGATTGGACCGACGAAACGATACGTTATCAAGCTCTTAATAAGTTGAAAGGCTCTGGTAAAGTCTGGTATGACTCGTTGATGCGCACTGATAGTCAGTGGCCTACATGGAACTGGAGTGATTGGAATCTGCGTCTGGCTAGTAGTTTCCAAACACGACGTAACATGTTTGAATTATTAAAAGAAATAATAAATAAAAAACCTGTAGAAAACCAATCACTATACGAATTTTATTTTGATATTAAATGTAAAGTCGATAGATTATCTTTAAACTTTACTGAGCAAGATATTATATCTATAATTGTCGGTAGCATAGGCGACAGTAATATAGGAGCATCTATTGAGGCGAGTAATTTTAAATCTTGCCATGATTTAGCTAGTTACCTTCATGGCCGTACCTACAAAGGCAGAAATCCAAAACAAACCAGTTCGGGTAGTACACGTGAAAACCAACACAAAACAATGGATCAAACGAATAATTCTAGCCTGCCGTCCATGAATGTTACCTCTTCAAATATTAATGCCAATTCCCATAATGCGTATGGAAGTAACCAAACCGGCTCAGCAAATATTCAGAAACCTATTAAATGTTACACTTGCGGTGGAAACCATAAAAGAAACCAGTGTGAGCTCATTAAATGTAATTTTTGTAAAAAAAAAGGGCCATGTTGAGGCTGTATGCCGTAGTAAGAAGAGTACAGGATTGATCAAACCAGAAACTGAGGAAGCCAAATTGATTCACACCTCTGATCCGCGAAATAAATTTGTAAAAACAGTTAACATTGATAATTTTGTTCATGAGGCATTCATTGATACAGGAAGCAGTTGTTCCTTAATTTCCGAATTGGTGGTGGAAAAATATTCGCTTCAAACAAGTGTTCTACCCTCGCCAGTTTTGTTACAAGGGTTTTCTAAGCATAATTCTAAACCAGTTACTCGAAAAGTCACTCTAGATTTAAAAATTGACTGCGTGTCTTTAGCTAGTGTTATCTTTTACGTCATTGATGACTTAGTAGGTTGTGATATACTAATCGGCCGTAACATAACGGAGCGAAATGATTTGATATATTCACGTGTAGGTAATTCATTCAAGTTTGACTATGCACAATCACTTAGTGAATTTTTTGACGTTATTCACGAGACTAAGATCGATACTGACACTCACTTAAATGAACTGATTTATTTATTTAGACAATATAAACAGTGTATCGCGTCAGACATAAAAGAGTTAGGGAAAGTGAACAACCACGAGATGATTATTACTCTGACAGACCCACGACCGGTGCAGTGCAGACCTTTTCGAGCCTCACATTCAGATAGAAAGATTATTCGAGATATGGTGCAGGAATTAGTTGATAATAAAATAATTCAAGAAAGTAAATCCCCTTACGCGAGTCCTGCTTTGCTTGTAAACAAAAGAAATGGCGAGAAAAGACTCTGCATCGACTACCGCGCACTGAATGAAATAACAGTAAAGGACAAGTACCCAATGCCCAGAATAGAGGATCTTATAGATAGACTACAGGGTTATAAATATTTCACGAGTCTTGACCTAAAAAGTGGGTACTACCAAATTATTATGAGCCCACAGTCCATTGGGAAAACGGCATTCATTACCGAAGATGGCCATTATGAATTTCTGCGGCTCCCATTCGGGTTAGCTAATGCACCATCTTGTTTTCAACAAATGATGAATAAGGTACTAGGTAATTTAAGGTTTGAGAACGTTATTGTTTATTTAGATGACGTTTATTTAATGACACAAACTATTGAGGAAAATTTAAAGCTCTTGGAAAACATTTTGAAAATATTTAAAAATAATGGTTTAACTTTAAATTTAAAAAAATGTCATTTCCTTAAAACTGAAATAGAGTTTCTCGGATACAGAATAAAACAAAACTGCGTTATGCCGAACGAAACCAAAGTGGAAGCCGTTAAGAAATTTCCCGTACCGAAAACTGTCCACCAGTTGCGACAGTTTCTAGGACTAATTAATTATTTTCGCAAATTTATTAAAAACTGCGCAATAATTTCTGCCCCTCTTACTAAATTATTGAAAAAAGATGCTCCTTGGTATTGGGATTCCGTGCATGATCAAGCGTTTCAAATATTAAAAGCAAAACTAACGTCAGATAGCGTATTATCTATTTTTGATCCAAATAAAGAAACCATTTTGTATACGGACGCTAGTCGAGATGGCGTTGCGGGTATTCTTGTTCAGGTTGCTGATGAGGGTGAAAAACCTGTGTATTACTATAGCCGTCAGACAACTGAGGACGAAAAGAAATACCATTCATTTGAGTTAGAACTCCTAGCAATCGTAACTTCACTCCAAAAATTTCGTCTTTATTTAATTGGTTCACCTTTCACTGTTATCACAGATTGTAACGCGGTCAGGTACGCGTTGACTAAAAAGAATATCATTCCCCGGATCGCACGATGGGTTCTTTCGACTCAAGAGTTCATGTACGAAATAAAGCATAGAGAAGGTACACGTATGCAACATGTGGACGCCTTGAGTCGAAATCCCATTCCCTCAGGTGAGAGGTCGGAAAGGGAAATAATATTATCGATAACCGAAGGAGACTGGTTACTTTCTGTACAAATACAAGACCCTGACATTGCGAAAATTAAAACTGTATTAGAGTCTGGTGAAATAGATGAAAATAAAATCATTTTTGACACGTATGAACTGTTAGGTGGGAAAGTGTACAGAAGATCAGCCCAAGGGCGACGATGGGTCGTACCAAAGAGTTGTATATGGCAAATAATAAAATACAACCATGATGACGTGGGCCATTTTTCTGTCGATAAAACGTTTGAGAGAATAGGGCGCAAATATTGGTTTTCTCGTATGCGTCACATAATAAAAAAATACATTAAAAACTGTTTGAACTGTATTTATTACAAAAATAAGGGCGGTGCTAAGGAAGGACAGTTATACCCGTTGCCAAAATACGCGCAGCCTTTTCACACTTTGCACGCGAACCATTTCATTTCATTTCATTTCATTTCATTTATTCGCTTAAACATGGTACATTAGAGGTGACAAATATTGGATATTGTATATAGTCCACATGTTTACCACATCTGGCATGCGAAAATTATAAATTAAATGAAAAGACATAGTCATGTACCTACATTGATTTATTTAAAACAAATAAATATAAATTAAAAATGTTAAAACTACAATCATTACTACAAGCAAAGAATTTAAATATCCACCACTTAGGTCCGTTCGTTAAAACACGAAACGACAATATGTACTTACTAGTTTTAGTAGATGCATTCACTAAGTTTGTGTTTATCTGTGCTGTAAAGTCTACAAAAACATCCGATCTCATAAACGAATTAGATAATATAACTAAGATTTTCGGTAATCCAAAACGAATCATTTCCGATTCAGGGTCATGTTTTACTTCCCACATGTATAAAGAATACTGCAAGAGCAAAAATATTCGTGTGCATATTGTGTCAACAGGTATGCCTCGCTCAAATGGACAGGTAGAAAGATTTAATAAAACAATTCTAGAATCATTAAAAACTATTGGAGCAGATACTACTGAAGATAAGTGGGATCAATATGTTAAAATAATACAGCAAGGTTTAAACAGTACAATCCATAAAACTATTAATGCCGTTCCCAGTGAGGTTTTATTTGGATATCGTTTGCGCGTTGACAATGACAATGTAGAGCCAGAGCTTGATGATGAATCGCTAATGGACGTAACGGAGTTGCGAGCAAAGGTAAATAAAAATATTAAAGCCAGTGCAATATCACAAAAACGAAGGTTTGATAAAACTCGGGCAAAAGCCAAAATTTACGAAGAAGGAGATTTGGTATTGATCAGAATACAAAGCCAGAGCAACGATGGTCGAAGCAGAAAACTCCTGCCCACCTTCAAAGGACCATTTCGAGTAAAAAAGGTTCTGGGTAATGACAGATATGAGGTATCAGACCTAAGGGGTTCTGAAAGGAGCAGTAAACCGTACAATGGCGTTGCAGCTGCTGAAAATATGAAGTATTGGATACAAATAGATGACTGGAAATTGGAATAAGCAGTTAACAATATGGTCCGTGTTGGCAACTCATAGTTTTAAAGGTATGTACTGCACTTTCTTGTCTGCTGCTAACAATTAATAAACTCACTGCTTTATCATTTTATTGCAGATAAAATTAAGTGGTTACTCAGCCTCACATACAGTATTGCTATTGCTTATATTTTACTCGCGAGGCTAGATAAAACACTTGTACCTTAATTCTCGCCAGGATAGAAACACCAGCAAATGTAAATACAGCTTGGAAAACAACTTGGTACGTTTAAGTGTAGCGAACAGCTCTTTAAATGCAAGTGATTCCAAGTGGTAAGCTCTAGGAAAACCAGGACTCTTAAGTGTGGCATAGTCCCTTTAAGTACGGTTGAACTAGCAGCAACAGAGTAGGCACTTGCTGATGATTCGAAAACGTATTATGACTTGTGATTCATACTTGTAGATTGAGAAAACTAGTTCTGATGTCGATTTTGTTTCAGTGTTTTACCTAGCATCGTGGGGCGCCTGGGACATGCGCCTTGCAGAATGGCCGTGTTGGCAACTTTGTGGAGCGAGCGCCATCTGTTTTGGCGGACGGAACTGCAGGCGCCGCCTAGCTAGCCGTGACGGCGGCATCGGGCCACGACGACTGCACGTGGTGGGGATGAGACGGGCTGGCGGACGGTTCGCGCAGTGCACCCGGCACTTACTCGCGGACCGTGCGATGGAACAGTCATCTCTAGCTCCATTATTTGGAAATAAATTATTAATTATTTATTTTGTTAAATCAGTGGCAGATTATAATTATTTATTTTGTTAAAAGGTTTTGTTTTAGTATAAATGTGTGCTGAAAGTTAACCTAATAGTTTAACTTATTGCTCCAAAGTAGATACAGTGTTTAACCTTTAAAATACCCACAACTACACATTAAGATATTGATAACCGAGTAATAATATTATTACGTTGTTAACAGCAATGAAAATGGCGAAGACAAAAATTGTTTCCATATCTTTTTTAACTTCCTTAAATCTCATGGTAATAGGTACAACCAATGACGTATTATATATAGACACGTCATGAACGAACATCGCGGCACTTAAAAACGGCGAAAATACTAGAACTACTTATACGCGTGAAGAAAGAGAAAGAAATATGACACCGTAGGTACGGCGGGATGCCTGTTGCTTGACTAAGTACTAGCTACATGCGCCGGCCGCCATTAGACAACATCGTCGAATAAAATGAAATGAAAATAGGTAGTCTTGTGAACTTACGCATGAAATGACACATTTTTGTCTTTAACTTTTGGGGTATAATTTGTACATCGTCTGAAAACACACGACGGCATGTTTTCTTTATGTTTTGCACAGGTTTACACACATGAATCACGATATAATAAATTAAAAACAAACGTAGCGTCGCGCGACAGGTTGGTGCGTGACTAAGCGCGATGTGGCCAATTGGCTTCATTTCATCTTGCCATTTTAGAGTGCAGACAACGTATCTATAAATTTATACATCATTGGGTAAAACTTTGTTTCACAGCATATATGTTCTGAATAATGTTTTAGACACTTTTTATAAAATCTTTGATTAAAGGAATTAAATGAAATCAAACAAAAGTCAGTAATATCCGCATCTGCAGTATCTTTGCTCTCTTGGGGTAATTAATGTTTTGAAAATAAAATCAAAACAAAGTTGTTACAGACAAATATTTATTTAACATTAATTATTAATTTTTCAATTGTAAAGACTTACTTGCACAAAATCTTAGACCATCTGATACACGTTGGTTAAAATTCGTGCTTTACTCTTAGATTTAGGTATTTTGTCAGGTTACACTGAGGTATCTGTCAGCTTACATGTCCATCATTCAGTAGTTCATTTTCTCCCGCATTAATATCTAACTGTAATTATTATTTATGCTCCCATTTAGCAGTCTACTATGTCATGCCTGTAAATCTTAATTCTTCCATAAGTGTAGGATCAAATAAAGAGAATTGTTTCTTATTTTAAATTTCAAAAGCATTATTTCTGCCTTTGTTTTATTAACTTAATTATTGCTTACCTTGGTGTTAATTGTAAATTGATCATAAACACCATTTAATCATGTTTGTTATAAATCTTTTATTATATATTTTTTTAATTACTGCCAGAGTAGCATTTTTGCAAAGTCTATAACAAATTGATAGCTTATTATAGCCTTTATCTCCTTTATCATAAAACCAAAACATAATCATGGTCATATTTTCACTCTTAACATCCTCAGTCTTCAAAACCTATGACAGTTGCATTGTAATGTAGTGCGGAGAACACTAGCATTTCATCAAGCATTAAGAAACACAAGAAATCTGTCATACTCAAGCTTCGTTCTTTCATTTGCCTAAATATAATTGGGTTTATACTTGGTTCAATTAGTATTTATTTAAGGACATTTTTAATGTCCATCTTGAGGACAAAGTGAACAATTTCCTTAAGAATCTATATCTTTTAAGGCTTACATATTGAAAGTGCTAAACAATTTGTCTTTAAAAATTGTATTATCTTCCACTACATTCACATTATACTGTACTAACTGCATATTCAGGAATATGTGGGTGTGCATAGTCAAAGATATCAGAGTTTTATTCAATTTTTTTCTTGGTATTATTTTTGTTACTTTATGTACCTAGTCTTTTCTACAATTTATTAGATTGATTATTAATTCAAATATTCTTTTTAAAGTTGTATTATGTATGAGTATGTTATGTTATAATATATAAAATGTTCATTTTGTTAAAAAATAGTATATTGATTACACATGTAAACAATGGTAAAGTGGGCATAAGAAGTCACTTTTGTAAATTATTTGTATTTTTAAAAGCTATAGTTGTTACACACATTTAAAAAAATAGTTGTGTTACTAAAATATGATAACGTTATCAAGTACATATTTTAAGGATTAATAATGCTGCTTCAAAATGTATCTTTTTACATTCAAGTAAAGATGCACCACTATTAACAATTAATTTATACTAATTCATGAAATTTTGGAAGAGGAGCAAAACTTTGGAAAGGATTCAAGTACTAATATGCTCTTAAATGGGAAGGAGTTTAGTCCTGTGAATACCACTGTTTTTCTCGGTATTACTATTGGGCTCATGCAACTAACATTGAAGCCATAGGTACTTGTTTTGTAAAATAGAGCCGTCGTATGGACAATTAATATCTTAAGTTGTAAAGAGTCCCTTAGAGAAAATTTTAATGAAATATCCCGCATTATAATTATGAAAATGTAATGTATGTAGGTACATAAAAACATAAATAGCTTTCATAATATATAATGAGAATAGAGATGTTCATACTTTAAACACTAGGAATAAACATAGCTTTTAAAACCAGTTACTAGACTCCATTGAACCAGTAGTTCTTTTATGGGGCAATGTCTGTACGCTTTTACAACAAAATCCCAGAAAATGTTACAAAATTTGTCGTTTATCAAGGTTAAATGTTTTGTTAAAGGAAAAATGTACAAAAAGTGTTTTATAATATCAAAGAATACATCAATAAAAATAACCTCTGGGAATGAGGTGATCGCCACCATGCTTGTTCTATTAAAATCTATTTAAAAAATACAAACAAAATTATTGTAAAGTGAAATATGTTTTAAAAAGAAACGAACCAGTTGTAAATAAAACGTGACATTCAATAAGTTTTATGTAATAATCTATATTGAATAAAAATTATACTATGTATTCTATTCTTTGTAATATATCAACTACCCAGTAGGGACATTGTAAAAAGAAATCAATTGATATTGTGCAAATATTGGTAAATTTAACACATCTAATGTTAATAATTAAGCCAAGAATTTTTAAAGAATAAACATTTTAAAAATAACTGGTTTTTATTTTTGTAGCAGAAACTAACAATTAGCGCAAGAAACATAAACAACTATTTATTACATTGCAGCACTTGTGCAATGTAATTGATGGTTGTATATAAAATATAAAATAAAATTTGTAAAGTGCAAGTAAAGGGCGAGCTTAAAGCACTTTTTATTTAGCGCCATCTGTTATTCAAAGCACGTATCAATAACGAAAATAAAACTTGGGTCGCACATCTATCTCTAGTATATACGCAGTAATCTATGGTCTCAATTATGCTGTAACTCCACGCAGATTACCGTACGAAGAAATTATCTGTAGTGTCGAGGACTGTTTATTTAAAAACAATATGCGGAAAGAAGATTTGGAGGCGATACGTCAAGACATTTCGTCTATGTTACGTCGATGTTCAGTGCCTAAACCGAATCTTCCCAAAGAATTTATATCGTTAAAGAACCTACGCAATAAACTAGAACTTACGATTCTCCGCGCAGATAAGGGAAACGCCACGGTAGTCATGGATACGTCAGATTGTAATTCTAAAATACAAGAACTTTTGTCGGATGTAAGTACTTATAACAGGGTTAAAAACGACCCAACAAATAGCACACTTAAAACAACTAGTGACCTCATAAACACTGCGAAAAATTAAATCTGGACGTAAAATGGATAATACCTACGTGCGCCAAATCACCAAAGTTGTATGGGTTACCAAAAATACACAAGCCCAATGCTCCATTACGTCCCATGGCTCAACACTTAGCGAAAATACTCTCACCGCTCAGGGGACATACAAGAGCACACATAAAGGATTCCTACCATTTTGTCAGCGAGATTAAAGACCTACGTCTGGCAGACAATGAAACTATGGTCAGTTTTGATGTGCAGTCATTGTTTACAGCTTACCTATTGAAGATTGCATCTCAATTGTAACTAGAAGGCTGGAAGAAAACAACATGCCCGTAGAATATGCAGTATTACTCAGACACTGCCTTACTTCTGGCTACCTATTGTCGAAGGAGGAGTTCTACAAGCAAGTAGATGGTGTGGCGATGGGCTCACCTGTATCTCCCATTGTCGCCGACATATTCATGGAAGACTTTGAGGGGAAAGCCCTGCTTACTTCTCCCATAAATCCAAGATTCTACAAGCGGGACGTAGATGACACTTTCACAATTCCACCTTTAGATAAAGTAACTGCGTTTTTGGACCATCTTAACTCTATAAATTCTAAAATTCAGTTCACGATGGAGTTAGAGGCAAACAATTCCTTAGCTTTTCTAGATGTGTTAGTAATCCGGAATCCTGATAACACCTTGAGCCATACTGTGTATAGAATAAAAACCGGCCAAGAGCGTGTCGGGCCACGCTCAGTGTAGGGTTCCGTAGTTTCCCGTCCGTCACAATAAGTGTTCCCACTTATGAGTTTAAAGGTGGATATCCATTATGTTCGCGCTCCAGCAGCGCTCCGCGCTCCTGCAACTGCTCCCGGTAGTGGGTACTGTTGTTTCCATCCAAGTTCAAAATAATTTTCCTAGAAAGTCCTTATAAAGTTCTACCTTTCAGATTTTTTTCATATTTTCTAAGCTTATGGTTCAAAAGTTAGAGGGGGCGGGACACATTGTTTTTTACTTTTGGAGCGATTATTTCCGAAATTATTGACATTATCAAAAAATGATTTTAGTAAACCCCTATTCATTTTTAAATACCTTCCCAACAATATATCACACGTTAGGGTTGAAATTAAAAAAAAATCACTTTCCACTTTACATATATGGGGGCTACCCTAATAAAACATTTTTTTCCAATTTTTATTTCACTACTTTGTCGGCGTGATTGATACACATATTGGTACCAAATTTCAACTTTCTAGTGCTAACGGTCACAGAGATTAAGCGAGGACGGACAGACGGACAGACAGACATGGCGAAACTATAAGGGTTCCTAGTTGACTACGGAACCCTAAAAAAGACCCATACAGATAGATATTTAAACGGTGATTCTCACAACCATCCTTCACAGTTAGCTACCGTGGGTAAATCTTTGTTTCAGAGAGCACGAGGTATCTGTGACAGTAAACACCTGGCTGCCGAGCTCCAACACGTCAAGCAAGTTTTGCATGACAACAAGCTTCGGGTCCCAGTCGAGCGTGTACCTGCTGTACTGCCATATGTTAGAGGAGTCACTGACAAGATTGGCTACATCTTGAAGCGCGCTTCCATCAAAACGTACTTCAAGCCGCCGAAGAATATTGGTCAGTTTTTACCATCAGTCAAGTGTAACGTCCCTCTGCAAGATGTAGGAGTGTACAAGCTTGATTGTGAATGTGGTCTGTCCTACATAGGACAAACTAAAAGATCAATTAAAACCCGCGTTAAAGAACATTTAGCTGATGTGAAGAATCGACGCTCCGGGAAGTCTGCAGTCTGTGAACACGTACAGGATCGCCCCCGTCACTACATCAGATTTGATAGACCACAAATCCTCGCTAAAGAACACCGATTCCTTCCAAGGATGACTCGCGAGGCTATTGAAATCAAAAAACATCCTAATTTCAATAGAGAAGATGGCTGGAAAACTGCAAGACTTCATGATACCATAAGTTCATACTGTGTAGATCAGCACAAAAGTTAAATTTTAATCTATGGTATCCGCGGTTAACTATGACATCTGGGCGTTGAACATCTCAGTCCTTCCCGTGACCATGGGTGCTGTAAAGCTCTCGATCTCGAAACGTCGGGTATTTAAAAAGTTAAATATACGCGATAAATTCCGTAAAAACTAGTATTATTTCAAAGAATACAGGGACTTAAAAATATACACTTAATATGAATATGTATATTAGTTTGTAAATAACTTCTATACAAAACAACTATTATATTTTTTCTTTCATCGGATATTTCATCTTAGCCATGAGTCGTGCTTTTGACCTAGTTATTGGAGGATTAATGCATGGGCTATGACCTTCCCTATCCGTTTTACTATCTGTCGAATACAAAGGGCCAAACTGTTCTGGGTTTGAAGCTACAGCCTCGGCCGTTAACTCAGCTGACTTAGCGTAATAGCGTTACTTGCACTCGCAGCGCAGGCGGCGGGACGCGTTTCATCGCTGTCTGCATATCGTACTATCAAGTGACGGCGATTGCGCCTCAATCGCTGTCCGCGTGTATCCTGTACTATGAACGAACGTAGTTCCTCCGACGGTCTAATAATAGAAACGGGTTTCCTATTTCCGTTATCAATTAAAATTGCTTTATTTCCTGGTAATAAAGTCCGCAATGGCTTGGCCGACCTATCATACTGTAATTTATTATATTTTCTCTGTTGCATTAACGTTTTGTAATTTCCATTTCTATCAATCGTTTCATTTAATAGAAAATCACTAATCGGTAGCTTCGTACACAAACATCTTCCCATCAGAATTTGTGCCGGAGAATCCATTCCATACGTACTCCTATAGTTCAATAAACTTATAAAGAAATCATCCCCAGAATCGACGCATTTTTTGAGTAGATTTTTTATAGTTTTCACTCTGCGCTCACTTTTACCATTTGACTGAGGGTAATGAGGCGATGAAGTCATATGCTTAACCTCCCATTCCCTAAGAAATTTTTTAAATACTTGCGAACTATACGCCGGCCTATTATCAGTAACAAGCTCGCTAGGGATGCCATGCCTCGAAAATTGTTCCTTCATAAATGAATAATTGTTCTACTGTTTATACTATTTACTTCTTGAACTTCAACATAATCAGAAAAATAGACTACTAATATGACATAATATTTCTTTTTATACTCAAAAATAGCTGAGGCAAGTTTTTGCCAAGGTGCATTGGGTACGATATGTTGAAGTAGTGGTTCCCGCGCGGGAGCCGGTGCATGCAGAGCACACGACTCGCAGCGGCTCACGGCGCGCTCCACGTCCGCTGACAGCCCTGGCCAGAACATTGGGTATGTTCCGAAATACAACGCGGTGTACTGTCCAATGCAAATAACGTCATGAATCGACGCTATACTGGTGATTCGTTCCAAAACATTGGACAGTATATGACGACATACTTTTGCGACATTTGGAAAAGTGTTGGCGATTATTTTGTCATTTTGTGCTCCAAAAATCATTATATCCTCCTAATGGATATACTATCTATTATTCTATAATTTTTTGTATTTGAATAAATAGAAAGAAATTCTGGCATGCTTCATTCGACAAACACACAATTAAAAATTGTTTTATTATGGCCGGATATCCGACACAATATGGCAGCGGCACGCTAGTACAATAAAGTGTCAAATGATGACGTCATTTGCATTGAACAGTACACTGCGTTGTATTTCGGAACATACCCATTACATCACGCGCGCGCTTCTTACACCTTTCAACACCGTTACCAGATTGGGGTTTTTTTTCGCAATTCTGGGGAATAAATTGACTCTTGGGGAATAACTGGGGAAATGGAATCTTTGGGGAAACCTTTGGGGGGGGAAAAATACATAATGGGGAATTTTGGTGGCTAGAATTTTTAAAACGACAAAAAGTGCAAACGGACGTACTTTTTGTTCAGCTAATATATCATGGCTAAAATGCAAGATTCCAGAGCTATATAAAAAAACGCTGTGTCTATGTCTGTGTCTGTGGTGTGGTGTTTGATGTTTGAATTTTGAATGTCGTTGGTTGTACGATATATTACTTTCCTCTATGGTTGTAGCGTTGACGAGATTTTCTCTGAGTACCTAAATACATATTTCTTGTTTATTCTATATAGTTTGTGTTCTTGTTGTATTGTTCTGTCGTGTCGATTGATATTTGATATACTTATTAAATCAAGTGCTATGAAAAATGGCTCGACGATATAGACCAGTATGGGAAGCGGAACCTCAGTTTGCAGGTGAGTTTTATTATAAAAAATCTAGTACATAGTTGTAACTTAAAAATGTAAATGTAACCAAAAAAAATATGAATGAACATGTTGTTATTATGAGTAACGATCATATAATAGACAGAAGATATATAAATATCTAATTAATCAGAAGTTAGAGCAGTCGAATACTCAAACTAATTTTGTTTTTAGAATTTCCAACGCGTAAATTCGTGCCTCATTTTTTTTGGAGTTTATGGCCTGGTATCTAGAAATTCGTGTCTCATAAACGGCGGTAATGTTACCAGATACCTACACTTTACACTACACTTTTTACGGGAAATGATGGGCGGGCATGGGTATTTTGATTTTTTTTATTAATTTATTCGTGACCATGGTTGCGAGGACCTTCAGTCGAAAACATTACTTTATAATTATCCTTCATAGTTCACTGCTTCACAATATGTTGATGCGTCACATTGTGCAGTCCTTGGGAGATTTTGACGGCAACTTGAGCCAGCAGGCAGCCGACAGTTGGCGATGGTATCTAAAGGCGCCTATGCAACAAACAGCTTATCTTGAGAATCCATCACCATCAGAGCACTTGTTTCACCGTTTCCACTAATAGTTCACATGCGTAGACAGTTAATACATAAAATCGCACCACTTTTACATATCAAAATCCACTTCAAACTATTATTTAAACTATAATACAGGAGCAGCATACCGCCGCCGATCAAGTTCCCGCCAAAACTCCGGGTATTTTGATTGTGTGCTAGTGTTACCATTATATTTAAAAAGCTTTGGTGGGAAATGAGAGTAATATTGTGAGTACGGGTGCGTGTGCGTGTGGGTTTGGTTTAGTGTAACTGTACCTAACTAAACTAACTGCTAATATTTAAATCAAAAATATTTTTTCTAATATCTAAATTTGGTTTCAGGTTGGCTTACAAATGTGGAGGGACAAGCATCAAAAGCATTTTGTAAGCTTTGTAAATGTTCATTACAAGCACACAAAAAAGATTTATCAAATCACGCTAACAGCAAAAAACATCAAGAGGCTTTTAAATTTTCTCAGCTTGGAAACAGTAGCAAAAAAATCAACACTTTTTTTAATAAAAACATAACTTTTGAAAGAAAAGTATCGGAACTCAAAATTGCAGCTTTTATTGCAGAACATTGTTCAATTTTAGCAGCAGATCATCTTGGCGTGCTTATTTCTGCTTTGGACAAATCATCTTCTGTACTAAGTGACTTGAAACTCCATCGTACTAAGTGTGCTGGTCTAATAAAAAATGTAATATCACCATGCATCCTTGAGGAATTAATAAAAGATATTGGCGACAGCAATTTTTCCGCAATAATAGATGGCTCTCATCTATTCTTATAATATTAACACCTTGGGACTGACAACAATTTATTCGGCTATGTTCTTACAAATATACAGTCTACAAGATGGAACTTGAAGATTTTAAAATTTTCAAGATTCCATTTATTAATAGAAAAGTAAATATTCATAAGGAACCATAACAAATTTCAAAATCAGTTACATGATTAAATGAAACATGACTTTTATTGTGCCTTGAGAATCAGGACTTAGGATATTCTTTTATTACATGTAACTTATAAAAAATAATCTTTAGTGTTTAGAGGTAGCATGTCCCAAGTCCATTATTTAATTAATTAATTACATTTTTATTAATATCTTGTTGTAATTAAAAACTACCAATTAACCTACTTTTAAGCAACAATTAAATTTTTATTTAGAACTTTACACAATTGTGTAGTAAAGTGACATATATGAGTAATGTTCAAATTGAGATCTGATGTGAAATGTGTGCACTATACAATTAGCTTAATGTGACTTATGATCATTTGCCTCCGGTGTACAGATATGTATTCTGCAGTGTCTATTAATTAAATATCTGAAAGATTTAATGGTTTGTTGCAGTTCTCCTGAACATGATAATTTACATCAGAATTGGATTGTAGCTACAGCACAAACAGATTGAACACCAAAACCGTCATCAAAAATTTGCAGCAGACATTTTAAGGATAAAATGTTAATATAAATAAAAGAAGAAACTTACTCTGCTATTACCTTATGCTGTACCAATTCTGGTAAATATTCAGTTAATGACATATTAGTAGTATATACAATTATCTTGTTAGTTGCAAGCATTATTTTGTGCATTTTAGTAGCTAAAATGACTGAGACAGGCTTCTAGTTTTAAAAGTTTTAAAAATCAATAATAAAACTTGAATCTCGTTCAGAGTTTAAAATACCAAGAACTTTAAATTCAATTTTCTGTAAAAAGCATCTTTCTACGCCTATTTTGTATTAATTAATGTTTTAAAGATAATTAACTTTTAGGAAACAAAAGCCTGTATTCCAACATCTTCCTCCATCAATTTACATGAAGAATCACTTATGTAAATTAATAATAATTTATGCATTCGTGTAAGTAGGTAAACAATATTAAATAAAAATAATATTATTTTTCCTCGACCCAATACAAAATTGAAGGGTTAAGTGGACAAATGTGTAAACTAGCAAATAGTTATAAACAACTAATGAACATTTTAAAATAATAAATAATCAAATGCACTTAGGAACTGATGCATATAGTTTTAAAATACAATATTAGTTGCAATACTTAGACAAGATTGATTATTTTATATATAATATTGAAAAATAGGTTATTCTATGCAAATTTATTAAAAAAACAATGAGAATATGGGTATAATACACCTTTGTTTCCTACAAACGATATTAAGATTAGTTAAGAAGAACTTACAATGGCTCTATGTGGTAAAAAAATAAAAATAACGTTATTTATATGAAATAGTATTATTATTTAAAAATAGGTTTGCCACATGCATGTTCTTACATACTATTTATTAATTACCATTTTTCTTTTCGTCTTAAAAGTTTTTCTATGCGGCCAAAATCTCTGTCACAATCTAAAAATGTGTGAATAAGAACGTCTACACTACCTTTTTTACCAGTCTTCTGTGTAAGTGCAAAAATAGGACCTGTGGCCATCTCTACTAATGATATGGATACCTTTATTATAAAACCATATTTGCCTTAAATAAAATGCTTTTGATATGGGAATTTTAGGTAGAGGCTGAGTTTGTTGTATGTCAAAACTGATTTATTTTTTATTTTTTCCACTAATACACACGTCTCTTTCTTGTTTTTGCAATGAAAATGCTCTTTTGTAGTTATCAATATGCTCTTCAGTGTGTGTATTAGAATCACATTTGTTACACACATCAGTTTTAGGTTGTTTATATTAAAGACAAAATTTTGTATTGAATATATTTCTAAAAAGCACCTTCCTACACCTATTTTGTATTAATTAATGTTTTAAAGAGAATTACCTTTTTTTAGGAAACAAAAGCCTGTATTCCAACTTCTTCCTCCATCAGTTTACATGAAGAATCACATATGGAGATTGAAAATAATTTAAACATTCATGTAAGTAAACAATATTAAATAAAAATAATATTAGTTTTCCTCGACCCAAAACAGAATTGAATGGTTAAGTGGACAAAGGTGTAAACTAGCAAATAGTTCTAAACAACTAATGATTGTTTGAAAATAATAAATAATCAAATGAACTCAGGACTAAAGCATATAGTTTTCAAATACAATATTAGTACCAATACTTACATAAGATTGATTATTTTATATATATGATGAAAAATAGGTTATTCTATGCAAATTTATTAAAAAAAAAACAATGAAAATATGGACATAACACACCTTAGTTTCCTATAAACCATGTTATTAAGTTTAGTTAAGAAGAACTTACAATGGCTCTATGTGGTAAAAAAATAAAATAACATTATTTATATGAAATAGTTTTATTATTTAAAAAAAGGAATGCCACATGTATTTACATACTATTTGTTAATTACTGAGAATGTAGAATATTTATTTAAAACCACCGAAACTCCTGCT
Source organism: Parnassius smintheus behrii (assembly GCA_036936625.1). Classification (NCBI taxonomy): domain Eukaryota; kingdom Metazoa; phylum Arthropoda; class Insecta; order Lepidoptera; family Papilionidae; genus Parnassius; species Parnassius smintheus. Next base: position 53,729,145 of record JAUPFT010000011.1, read on the forward strand.
CTATATACTCAAGTTGTGTTTTTATACCACCTATTTTTAATATACTTACATTGAATACATCTTTTTAACAGAAAGTATTGGATTTTAATACTGTTTGTAGATATTTTGAGTAAGAGAATAATAAGAACTTTCAGATGGAAAACTTCTATGATAACATTGTACTGTTTAGGACTAAATTTACAATAAAATCTGTTTTAAAACCAATAACTGTGGAATATATAAAAAAAAGAAACATCCCGAGATAATCTTTTAATAAAAGTGTTAAGAGTTTATGCTTAAAGCGTGTATTTGGGACGTCTATTTAGCAGGGATGGTAGATATGATAGGGATATAGAACGACGAGTAAATGCAGGGAATAGAGTGAATGGGGCACTACACTCTATTATGAAGAACCAGAATGTGTCAAAAAAAGGCACGTATGGTAATTCATAATGGTGTGTTAGTCCCTACTTTAATGTTTGGTAGTGAAAGCTGGGTATGGCAGAAGAAGCACGAAAGTGGAATAAATGCTGTAGAAATGCGGTCTTTAAGGAGTTTGCTAGGGTTGAATCTGAATGACAGGGTGAGAAATTGCGTGATAAGAGATAAATGTGGTATGCAAGATGATGTTGTGACCAGGATTAAGAAAGAAATGCTTCGGTGGTTTGGTCATGTAGAAAGAATGAATGAGGAAAGAGTGACAAAGCAAATTTATATGGCAGATGTGAACGGCCGAGTCGGGAAGGGACGCCCTAGAAAACAGTTTATCGACCAAATTGGCGATATTTTGAAAAGGGGCCACGTTAGAAGTACCCTTAACCGACGAGCATGTATGCGTAGATATATGGATGTAAAGGAGGCGAAAGAGGTATGTCAGGATCGTGCCAAATGGAAGTCCGTAGTCTCTGCCTACCCCTCTGGGTGACAGGCGTGAGTGTTTATGTATTATATATGTACGGTCAGAGTTAGCTCTATTAAGTGGTTGTATCCTGAGGGCCACAAAGTAATCATACCAACAATATTCCGCGAGCAGCTATTAAACGAACTACATTCTTCACACTGTGCGTGGTAAAAACAAAAGAGCAGGCCAGAACCTGGATGTGGTGGCCACATATAGATAGGCATATTGCGGAAAAAATAGGGCCGTGTTCAGTTTGTAATAAGTTTCGATGCGCACCTCCGCGCACACCTTTAGCTTCTAGGCCCTACCCGGCACAGGTATGGGATCGTTTGCATATAGAGATTTTTTCGTTATATGGTAGGAACTTTCTAATTGCAGTCGACACATATTCTAAGTGGGTAGAATGCTACCAACTTACTAGTCCAATAGTGAGACTATTACTTCGTGGCAAAGCCTTCCAATTGAGCCCAGTTTCGTCAGGTTTATAAACGTTTTCTAGAGCAAGATCTTCTTGTTTCAATACATCGCATAATTTGATTTTGAAAGAATCATCTGCTTAACAATCAGCAGATAGTTTTTCTCCTTTTATTTGAAGTTCACGAATGCCAGTCTTGACTTAAACCGTTTTAACCAGCCGGTACTTGCTTGAAGGTTCGACGGCCCTCCAAGTTTTTCATTAAATTTATTGCTTTTTTACATAGAATGGGATCAGAGATATGTTCTTCTTGTGATTTTTTTTGTGTAAATCACTTGTAAACAGTGTCATCGAGATCGGTGTTCGTGGCGAGCTTCATAATTTTACTACTTGTGGATCCATCAGTAGAATCAAACTTGGCTAATATAAAATTTTATATAGCCGTCTTTTGGTTTTTTTATCTCCACTTTGTACTCGTTAGATAACTTGGTGGCTGATTCGTCTTTTTCTAATCGTTTGTTAATCTCGTATTTATCTTTTATGGAAATAACAACACGTTTACGTTTAGGTATATTAAATTGTGAGCTAATACAGTAAAATTAAAACATAAGCGTTCAGCGCTATCGGTACTGAACGTAGGTTAACATAGGAGGCACTGCGTTGGGAAGCAGAAGGTGGTCGCAACCCAAAGATGTACCAAGGTAGTAGTTCGAATAAGCGGTCGTTCGGTTGATCTACTTTCGGATAATCGACGCTCTACTGTATTTAAAAAAAAATTTTTTTCATTTTTTTATACTTACTTTATACACCTGTTTAACGTATTTCAAATTATAAATTTATCAATAAATCTATACCTACAAATAAATAAAACTAGGGAAGTTAATCAATATTTTGTGAATTTGTTTTTTTTATTATTTAGTGTAGTGTACAAATATAAGAATTTAGTTATGCTCATTTTCCGCCATGTCTAATCTAATACCCATATCGCTCGCGCTCTGTTGCACTCGGCGAATCTACAATTTAAAATACAAAACCAATACTTAGATGGAATACAAATTATAACACTGGAGATTAAAGATACTACAACCGTTGTAAAAGAGGATTTGAAAAAATATGATTCTATTTTACACTAGGTTACGTTTACCTATAGCTCAGAACACCTTTGTTTATTTCTTTAACATAAAATTATGTTGTCCTTGTGAATATGCAGAAGATTTATTAATCTATAGTTACCTTGTATTATTCCAAAAGTAGCAATGACAATGATTCTCTGAAAATATTTCTGCTGATAGCGCATTTACAAATCTGAAATATATACTTATTTGGCAGTTAACACCTATGCTAGCGTCTGTAACTATGTAACGAATTAGAATTGGCGTGTTTAACTTCAAGAATCGGTTTATCATCAGATAAAACTTAAGTTCATTAGAAATTAAATTCCTTCGTTATAAATTATAATCTTGATACATTAATTCATTATCGAGACGCTTGATCAATGGATGTTATGAAACTAAAACTGTGGCAGATTTAACATACAAATTAATTGATTTCAGATTGGTCCTGCTGTTGTGTCTGTAGTAACAAAGTTATGATTATTAAACGTTTTTCTTTTTTTGGGTTTTAGGACAAGACTCCAGAGTACACTCCTCGAACGTTGCGACAGAAATAGAAACACTCGGAAAAACTATCATCCGAATGACTGAGAAAATTAAAGACTTTTCGAGAAAAAAGTAGCTAAACTGCAAAATACTATTGCAGAACTTAAAAAAAGTCTTTGATAAGTGAAGAACATGGGGATTTATTGGAATCTGTTGACCCTACCAATAGAAATTTCTTAAAATAATTGTTGAACCCCTCCTCCAGTGGTAGAAAATATTCACCATCTTTACGCAAATTCACTCTTTGCTTGCAATTTATAAGTCCTCGGGCTTACACGTATGTACGACAACAATTTAATACTTGTCTGCCTCTTCCATCCACACTTACCACATGGTACAAAAGTGTAGATGCAAACTCAGGATTTACAACAGAATCATTAGAATGCATTAAATTAGTGGCAAAGAGCAAAAAAAAAAACGAACTGTATTGTGCAGTTAGCATGGATGAGATAGCTATAAGGAGGCACGTCCAATGGGATGGAACAAAATGTGTAGGTCTGGTGAACTATGTGGTAGCTTTGGATGGTCACAATGTAGCTGAAGCTAGGGAGGTATTGGTGTTTATGGTAACATTTATAAATAATGGATGGAAGATGCCAATCGGTTATTTTTTTATTGATGGTTGTACAGGCGAACAAAAGGCAACATTAATTAAATAGAAATAGAAATAGAATAGAAATAAAAACTTTTTTATTCAATGTAGATTATAAAAATACTTATTGAACGTCACTTTTTTAATTTACCACTGGTTCGCAAAAAAAAACCTCTGTCCTGGGAAGAACCAGCAAGAAACCCAGCGGGACTTTTTTTTTAATAATAGCTTACAATCATGTTTACAATCAACAACACAAGATAAATTAGAAATAGCTTGGTAGCGATCACCCTTCCCAGGGGTTATTATCATCTATAAATTCCTTAATATTATAATAACCCTTTTTATACAAACTTAGTTTAATAACATTTTTGAACTTTGTGTATGACAAATTTTGTATATTTTCTGGGATTTTGTTGTAAAAGCGTATACATCGCCCCAAGAATGAATTACTGACTCGGTGGAGTCGAGTAACAGGTATTACCAGCTTGTGTCTGTTCCTAGTATTTACAGAATGAATATCACTTATTTTCGCAAAACTACTTTTTTTTTGTGTACGTACATTACATTTTCATAAATGTATTGAGAGGCCAGAGTTAATATATTAATTTCTTTAAATTTTTGTCTCAGTGACTCTTTTGGTTTTAAATTATATATTGCTCGAATGGCCCTCTTCTGTAAAATAAATATAATTTCAGTGTCAGTCGCGTGTCCCCATAGCAAAATACCATACGACATAATGCTATGGAAATAACTGAAGTAAACTATTCTAGCTGTTTCAACACTGGTAAGAGTTCTAATCTTTTTTACAGCATATGCTGCAGAACTAAGTCTGCTAGCTAGTTTTGATATATGGGGGAGCCATTGAAGCTTTGCGTCCAGTGTGATTCCAAGAAAAATGGTGGTATCGACAAGACTCAGCTCCTCCCCATTTAAAATTACATTAGTATTGACATGTTTAACATTAGGAGTTACGAATTTCATACATTTAGTTTTAGTTCCATTCAAATGCAAATTATTAACATTAAACCAATTGACTAACTTAGCTATAGCATTATTTACTTCGTCGTAATTTAATAACTGTCGTTTTAATTTGAAAATTAATGAAGTATCATCAGCAAATAATACTATATCATGGTTATCCCCTACTATGTAAGGTAAGTCATTAATATATACAAGAAACAGAAAGGGGCCAAGAATTGAGCCCTGAGGAACGCCCATTTGTACAATCGACCCGGAAGAACTCATACTATTAATAACAACTTTTTGTGTTCTGTCACTTAAATATGAAATAATTAATTTAAGAGCATCATTTCTTACACCGTAGTGTTGAAGTTTCCTGATTAATGTTTCATGGTGAACACAGTCAAAGGCCTTGGATAGGTCACAGAACAAACCCAAAGCATCCTGTGAATTCTCCCATGCATTAAATATATATTTAACCAGCTCAACACCAGCATCAGTTGTCGAGCGACCCCTTGTGAAACCAAATTGATTTTTATGAAGTAATTTATTTACATTAAAAAAAATTAACAATTGATCAAGAATAATTTTTTCAAAAATTTTACTAAGTGTTGGCAGTACAGAAATAGGTCTAAAATTAGAGGGGTCCAATGTACTACCAGATTTAAATAAAGGTATTACTTTACTATGCTTCATTAAATCAGGAAACACACCAGATTTGATACTACTATTAAAAATAATAGATAGTTGAGGTGCGATTGTATCTATTATAGACGCAATAACTTCAACAGAAATCCCCCACAGATCGGCGGTTCTCTTAATATCAATAGTCTTAAAATATTTTACAATATCTTTTGATGAAACTTTATGAAATGTAAAATTCTTTGTACATACATTTACATTTTGTTTAAGTAATGATTCGGCGACGGTAGGAGAAGAATTCAGTGACTTAGTGGTTAAGATCGGAATATCAGTAAAATATTTCTCAAAAACCATTGCAACGTCCTGATCTGATTTAGTTAATTTATTGTTAAAACTTAACTGGTAGTTTGAATTGCGAGAGTTGACCTTACCAGTTTCACTATTAATTATACTCCATGTCATTTTAATTTTATTAGAAGCAGTCTTTATTTTGTTGCTTAAATACAATGACTTGGCTAAGGAGCACACTCTTTTAAATATTTTGGAATATTTTTTTACATATTCCCTAAATTCGACGCTAGGATTATATGACCTTTCATTGTAAAGTTCATATAACCTTTGTCTACTCTTATGGACTCCTACCGTCGCCCATTCATTAAATGCTTTACGATTATTCAAGGAGCATGTTTTAGAAGTAAAAGTGTTATTAAATTCATTGCAAATGAGCTTAAATAATTTTGCATACAAAAAATTTGGATTATTTTGATATGAAAGTAATGGAAGTTTTTTTACTATGTTACTTCTAAACTTCTCCAAGCGATGTGCATTTACTGGAACAAACACTACTTTTTTATCTACTTGCTTTTTGTGAACATAAGGTAATGAAACAAATTGTCCACAGTGATCAGAGCTCAATTTTTGAATAATACATTTATTGAACGGCTTAGCATTTGTAAAAATGTTATCTATACATGTTGCACTAGATTCAGCAATACGTGTTGGCTCCAAAAATAAATTAAAAAGACCATAGGATTTAAACAATGATCTAAATTTAATATTAGTGGAGGAAGCTTCTAGGAGATTGATATTAAAGTCTCCACATATTACAACAGATTTATTCTGTTTATTAAGCTTAGCGAAAACTTCCTCCATAATTTTTTCAAAAGTATCATATAATGAACATGGGGGTCTGTAAACGCTCACAACAATGAGGTGCTCAAACTCAACACATGCCATTTCTACAGTTCGCTCAACAGAGAGGCTCACAATATCTTTACGTTCTTTATATGATAATAATTTACTAGCTAAAATTAAGGAGCCACCTCTTAAAATCGTTTCTCTATTGAAAGAACTGAGCACCTGGTGATTACTAAAGTTAAACATTAAATTATGAGCTTTTAACCAATGTTCAGTAATACATAAAATATGAATATTGTTGCTATTTAAAAACAATTCAATTTCTAGCTCTTTGCCTATCATGCCTTGTATATTCTGATGCACCAGGTGTAAACAATTTTTAATATCATTTTGTGGAGTTATACAATTGCAACTATTAGGGATTTGTAAGCTACATTCTAAACTATTTAAATTATTATAATTGCTAGAGATTACCTCTATTGTCTCATTTTCTAATTTAAATTACTTGGAACGGATTCCAAATTACATGTCAAATCATTATGCTGCTCAATAGGAGCAGATGTCTGGGTAGCCAAGTCCTTGGCTGAGTTAATATATAAATAATAAGATAGCACATTTGCTATCTGTCTTAAATTATATTTGGATAGGTAATACCTATCTGTAGTCAAAAATTTCTTAATTAAATTATTAATATCTATTAAATTAATTCTATTGGTATAATTGTTACAATTAAATGTCAAATTTAAATTATTGTTACATGATAAATTATTCATTAATAAATTTAAATCATATCTTATTTTATTCTCTTGTGGCCAACCCTGTATGTAAGGCAATGTAAACAAGATAATTTTATGTACATTTAAATTATTGAGGTAATCAATATATTTTAATAATTGATTTTTGTTTACATTGCCTCTTCTCCCAACAAGAATTATTAATGTGCTATTAGGAGTAAACTTACTGGTTAAAACTTTATTCATTATATGACTAAACGATGCTCCAGGCATACAATAATTACTAATCAAATGTCCTTTCAAATTGTTATTTAACATCATGCCCAAATTTTTACCTATGTCATCACAATACATAATAACTTTATGTTTTTTAATATTTAAACTACTTTTTAAGTTTTTATTCTGTGTTATGGCACCGTCATAACACAACACAACGTCCGTCACAACAATGTATGGGTTTGTTAGTAGATTATTGTGTCAATATAGTCTCCCCAACTTTTGAAGGCTCTCCAACCAACTTTTCGATGGCTTTAAACTTAGGTTTCAATTTCGATGATTTGAAAAATATTACTTCGTATGTTCTTTGTGATAAACAGCACATAGTTATATTTCCGGATCCAGCTCATATGCTGAAACTTGTCAGCAATACACTAGGTCAGAAAAATTAATTAACAAATCTGCATGGTAGAATAATTTCATGGCATTTTATATAATTGCTTCATAATCTGCTAGAAAGGGAGGGTCTCCATCTAGCTAACCGTCTTAAAAATCAGCATATTAATTTTTCAAAACAAATAATGAAACTTAAGTTGGCGGCACAAACATTCAGTAATTCCGTAGCAGATGCAATAGAACAATTGAATTCACAACAAATTTTCGGGTTCCGAGGCTACCGTTGATTTTATAGGGAAAATTAACAACTCATTTAATATTTTCAATAGTCGGACTCTGAATATGTACGGTTTAAAAAAGAATATTAATAGTAAAATCGGCGATAGCATACTAGAATTTGTTAATATAATGGATATCTTCATCAGAGGGTTGCAATTAGAGGGAAAACCAATCTGGCAAACAAATAGGAAAGTTGGATTGGTTTCTTAATATGTATACAAAGTGTTATAAAAATGTATGCTGATATCATAGTGACGGGTAAACTTAATTTTTTGCCTATATACTAACTAAGCCAAGTTCACCTGGAGTGCTTCTTCAGCTCGATACGATGCGGCTATAACAACAATCCAACAACTTTCCAGTTTCAAAGCGCCTACAAAACACTAGTGATACACGGGGAAATAAAAGGTATTAAGTCAGGAAACTGTATACATCTAGAGGATATAAAAATTTTAACTCACACAGAAGTGCGATATGAAAATAAAATTAATATGTACTGCACTCAAGATCTCGAAGACTCGATTAAGGATTTCCTCCCTAATAATCATTTCTTGGTCGATGATGACCACGATTATATTTTAACCGCTCAAAACTGACCACCTATACTGAAGAAATTATTTCATATATCGGTGGGTTTGTAATTAGGAAATTAAGAAAAACTATAAAATGTGAAGATTGTCTGGTAGCTCTTATTAGCGACAAATATTTGTGTCTTATATTTAAAAAAGATAAAGGTGGCCTTATTTATCCTTCACGCGATGTTATTAAAGTATGTACGTTGGCAGAAAGAATATAAGGCAGAAAAAAATCTATAACCGAAACTTATTTTAACTACTTTCGAACGATGCCAGGATGTATTTACGACGAATCATTTTGAAAGTCAACCTTTTATTGGAAACTGCAAAGTTTTACTTATTAAGGCAATTTCCATGCACTATTTTAAACTGCGTATACGTCACGCCACAAAAGCATGTGAACCCAAGCAAAAAAATTTGGAACCATCATACGAAGCTTGTTTTGTTTAAATGACAATAATACTCGACTCCACCGAGTCAGTAATTCATTCTAGGGGCGATGTATACGCTTTTACAACAAATTCCCAGAAAATATACAACATTTGACATACACAAAGTTCAAAAACTTTACTAAACTAAGTTTGTATAAAAATGTTAATTATAATATTAAGGAATTTACGGATGATAATAACCCCTGAGAAGGATGATCGCTACCAAGCTATTTCTAATTTGTTTCATGTTGTATATTGTAACATAAATGATTGTAAGCTATTAATTTAAAAAAATCCCGCTGGGTTTCTTGCTGGTTCTTCTGAAGACAGAGGTTTTTTTGCAAACCAGTGAAAAAATTCTGTTTCTGTTACTTTCTCACCAATGTTGAGACAGTTAGATTAGTTTATTTTAGTTACTTTCATAGCGTAATGTTTTATGGAATCTTACTATGGGGTAATGCGACTGACATTGAAGTCACATTTGTTTTGCAAAAAGAGCCTACTGGCAATTTATAACTTAAACTGTAAAGAGTCCCTGAGAGAAAAATTAAAAAAATAAACATATTAACTTTGGCATCGCAATATATTTATGTAAATATATATTTTAAGCTATTTATTTTTAAATACATTATGTATGTACATTAAAAATAAATAGCTTTCATAAGAGTAAAGATGTTCATACTTTAAATACTAGGAACAAAGATAAGCTTGTAATACCTGTTACTAGACTCCACAGAATTAGTAATTAATAATGGGGCAATTTTAAAACGCTTTTACCACAAAATCCCAAAAAATTTACAAAATTTGTCATTAAACAAGTTTAAATGTTTTGTTAAAGAAAAATTGTACAAGAAGGGTTATTATGATACCAAAAAATTTTTCTAGAAACAGGTCCTGTCCCCTGTTTTCCTCAGAGACCAGGGCCAATTCATCAGGCTCTCCAAAACCTGTTACGACACGGGCATCAAACATGACCATGCTAAACCTAACATTCTACTCAGCGCCAACGCGACCCCGTCGGCGGGAATGAAAGAAGGGCTCCCGGCCGGCGTACGACATTCGCGGCAGGACAGCGCTCAAGAGAACAACAACAAGCAAGAAGACCCCTCAGGCTCCCTATTCGGTCCCATTAGGCATTTGATTAGTGATAGTTTGTAAGACTGCCGCATTGTTTAAATAGTTTAATAAATTTACTTTAGTTTTTTTTGCAATTTTTAATTTAACTCAACTCCTAGCAGTTTAAATCAGCAATTAAATAAATAATTAGTCATATAGAAATCACAGTAAAACAGCACAGAATAAATAATAGTACTACGTACAGGAGTTGCACTCCTTTGATGTCGACTGTTTGCCGACGTTTAATAGCCTACATTATCATTAATAATCGGATAAATCGCGCACGCAAGCTAAATAAAATTCCATCGCTGCGCGCGAGTTTCCATGTTACTTTGCATCTTTCCCCTTCCTCTTCCATGGCAGAATTTTCGTGGTTACTAAGGGTTAACAATAAAGACTAAAAAAAATACATTGCGAAATGTTAATTAAGTTACTTAGGTGAAGTACCTATTCTAACTATGATCGACTGACCATATTTTCGTACCTATGTGATTTCTGCGATGCTCAACGCATGCAACTAGCAAGGCCACAACAAATAATCCTGAAATACGATTCCTAACAGAAATGCGATCGTATTCTACTCAGTTAAAAATATTGTTAGAAAACAAAGTTTTAATTTCAATGTTTAGTGTTATTACAACTTAAAATATTTTAACTACAAGACATAATATATAGGTATGTAAGCATGTAGATACTTGGATAGTGAAGTAAATTTCAACTAAGTTTTGTAATAAAGTACGTAGATATTACTTGTGTAGATAAATTATTACTTAATTCTTTTTTACTATAAGTACCTATCTAACAAAAAAATTAAATAAATTCACTTTTCATAACTTCCTTCTATAATACTTCGGTATTTTTAAAGAATGATATATCTGAAAACTTTTTTTGGGCATTTGGCATCCATCCACGCAACAATTATAAGTAAGAGCGACGTTTTTCCATTACAAATTATCAAATAGGTAAAATAAAATGTATAACACTAAACAAAGACTATTTCAACAAGTATTTACAAAAAAACTGTTTACGTAAACACCGTTAAAAAAAACTCAAAACTAACATTCAATCGCGCACAACGCGATAGCCCGACTGCGTATATTACCCTGGGTGCCTAGCGATTGTAGGTAATTATTTCACGCAGGTAACAATAGTGACAGAAGGCTGGTAACACGTAGTTCAGTATCTTCTTTTTTCAAGATTAAAACACAACCTACATAAATACGTCCACTAAGCTCTCATTCATTAAACAATAGTTTCTTTAAGTTTATTAGATAGATATCACAATTTTTTAGTTTCTTCTTTCTTCACAAAAGTAAATTATAATAAATAATTAGTCAAATACAGTCCACTTAGCTCTCCATCCACTACAATACCTATCAATGATAATCGTTAATGGCAGTGTTCCTTTTCAGGCTTACTTTACGTACTAATTTCTAATTTTATAGCTAGTTGTTGGGTACATTTTTCCTCACACTTGTAACCCTAAATATAGTGACGTAGACAGAGAAACGATCGTTCTCACTCGTTTCTCACTCGAGGCCACGACGATCGAGATCGTCGTGGCCTCGAGTGAGAAAGGACGATAACAAATTTTTAGGTTATACAATAATCTTTATGACTTTTAAACACATTTAGATAAAAATTTTAATTGTTCTAAGAACTGAACTGAACAAGATTCACCAATCTTAAGCTCACAAAACACTTTTTTCTCACTTAAACCAACTTGTAAACTCCTTAAATCGCTACGCTGTTAAAGTTAAACTCTACAGTTTGCTAAACAAAAAAACCGGCACGGAGAAAGAGACAAACAATCACACCGCTCTATCTCATTTCTATGCAAGACGTATGCATAAATCTATCTTTTTCGTGTGCGAATGCGAAAGAAGGCGTTAATTTGTCTATAGGTTTCTCTGTCTACGTATAGTGACGTATTTTTTTGTCTCTTTCTGCGACACGCTATGGCGGTGTCTATAGGATTCTCTGTCTACGATGGCGGTGGCTATAGGATTCTCTGTCTACGCCCAGCGACCGAAAGTTAACTTGCACTATGCACTTGTTACGAATCTATTAATCTATGGACAAAATATTACCAAAAGCAAAACAACTTAATACCAAAACAAAGTAGAACTTAACCTAAAATGTAATTAAAATTTAAAGTGTAAATATACAAGTTTTAATAAATGATGTAAAACGAAAAACTATATTAAAATTAGAAATTAACTAATTTAAAAAAAATGTAAATAAATGAGAAAGAAAGAAGCTTAACGTTACATAAAAGCAAACCAAGGTTTAATACTGTGGATAGAAAGTAATAATAAATACTAAGTAATTCTACAATATTGAATAAATTTAAAGTTGTAGTAAAAGGAAAAAGGAGAATTAAGACAATAAAACGCAATACTGCGTAGTTCTTTACGTGGCTTAGAATTGGGTTGCGACGATAAATTGCTTCCTGCAATGCGCTCGCCTCCAGTTGAGGATTCAGCAGTCGCCTTAGGGTGTTTTTGCGTAAGAGTAGTCAGCTCATCTAAGGTAGTAACTTTATGTCGGGATCCATCTGCAACTTTCACCACAATTACTCCATCTTGAGTCCAGCATGCACGCATGCCGAAATGCTGACGGGCTTTGCCAAAAACAGTTTGCCGAGACTTTGTCAAGAACTCCTTTACTGAAACTGGACAACCTTTCAGTCTAGACTTCGCCCTCCATACTGATGACCTGAAGTCAACGCTAAGAAATCGAACTAGGATTGGCCGGAGACGATTTTTGGTAGCTACTCCAATCCTGTGGCAGACACTAATGCAAGATACTGTGATGTCCTTCAACTCCATTTTGTGGATTATACTTAGCACTGTAGCCTTGCAGTCCTCTTTCTCCTCTTCAGCAACACCCAAGAAAAGGAGAGCCTCTCGTCGATGCCTGGTCTCAATAGTGTCAACCATATGTGAGCACTCATTAATTTGTTTACGGAGCATACCGAGCATAGAGAACATGAGTTCACGGAAGGTTCGAAACTCCTCAGCCACCTTTGCAACCGTGTCCTTGGCGGATCCCCCCGTGTGTAACTGTGCTTCCAGTTCGGCCATCCTTTTTGAAAAGCATTCATCCAAACTGTTCTGTGCAGTTCTAATCTCATCAAGTTGAGACATTGTGTTGTGCCAAGATATATATGAAATCCAAGTGTGTGTAATATGCTGGCAGGTGGTGTATTTAGATGGAATGAATTCACATATACACAGTTGTACAACTGCGATTACCAAGAAAATGGTGTTAATTAGCACTCAAATATGTAACAAATTACGTAGAATATTGTATAAGTTAATTTAAAATACAAATTAAAGTTTTACGTATGTGTTAACTTTTTCTTCACCTACAGCCGAAAAAAACTTTATTTTATGTTGTTGATATTTATGTATATTTATCTTTTCATTTTCATTTATAATTATATATTTATAGAACCCAACCAGACGAGAATACTATACAGATACCCCAATAATAATATTAATATATAGTAATATAAAAATAATATTAATATATAATATGACGTCCCATAGGATGCATCATCCTAGATCGTCAGTAATAATGCTATACTTGCCGCGAAAGCGTGATGGGCGTGGCTTTTTGAGTGTGCTCACCATGCATAATCGCGAAGTGTGCAGCCTCCGTAATTACTTCCTAGCGAGATCAAATATTAAATTATTCCTGTAGTCGTTTGTGCAAACGGGCTAATCCTAGTCAGCCTCGCGGGTCATCTGAGGCGGCTGGGACTCCGTGACGGATCGCTCCAGGCTCTTGGGCTTTTATTTATTTATGTATTGTTTATTTATTTATGTGAATATATGAAATATATATTTATGTATATTTATCATTTCCTTTTATATATTTGTTCAGCCCAATCAGATGAGAATACACTACTAATACCCCAATTTATATATATATATATATATATATATATATATATATATATAAATAAAAATAACATTAGTAATAATTAAAATCCCATGGGACTAACCTTAAAATGATAACTCAAAACGGATTAAAGGGTGGGAGGTGGTGGAGAGGGAGGCGAAGTAGTTGTAGAGTCGCCCCCGACTTCCACATCCTACCGGACATGCTTAGTTTTTTTTTATAAATTTTTAAGAATCTAATTTTGAGATTATGTTTTTGAATATAAACCTGATTTATGGGGGAGAGAGTTGGGGGAAGGAAGCACCACGTAGCACAGTCGAGAGAAGCCTGGTCAACGGAGCCCCACTTCGCGGCCTCTTACTTCTGAGTGGTTTACAAAAAAATAACCGCGAAGGGAATGACGGGGTCTATTCGCTCGCACACTTGACCCCGCCATCCCCTTCTAACTTAACCTTTCCGAATCGGGGTGCCCTAAGTCCCAAGTTCGCTTCGCTTGCTCTTGCACTCAACAAAATACCAAAATATTAGCTTTTATAATTACTTTAAATTATAAACATAATAAGATATAATACAATAATAAGCACACTACGGCTTGCACAGGTGCCTGCGATTTGCTACCACGGGCGGGGGCTGCTCTCCCTTCTTGCCTACGGCTTTACAAAAACACTTTAGGACTAGGGCAGACAAGACCACGTGGATTCAGGGCGTGCTGATTTAATTTTAGTACAGATTCGATCAGATCAAATACCTATAAAGTCAGGTTGCTTTTACTCCCGCCACAACCACAAAATTCTGTATGCTATCCAGCTTTCACAGTAATATCATACAATTTTTTTCTCAGAAGGGCTAGAACCGAGAGCCGTAAAGTCAGATAATAATAAAAAATGTATAATTTTCCATACTTTACGCATTTTAGGTTATAATAGTTTTTATTTATTTTTTCGATAACGGTGCATTACCTTTTAATGTGAGTGGTATTATTATAATTGGGGACCAAACCTCTACCAAATAAAACACCTTACTCCCCCAGATTCCTGCCAAACTATTCTAAATCCAACCTCATTCTTATAGTAAATAATTATTATAAGCGTTCAATTTTTATTTCAATGCTATCGTTATCGTTTCTTTTTTGCCGTGACCGTTGATGACGACAGCCACTCAAGTCCATAAGGCACCCAAGCGATCATATTAACTTGAGGTTTATTTAAACATCAAAGTACTTCTTTCGTCGTTTTCTCTAATAGTTTACACACACAGACACCTAATTCACCAAATCACATCACTTTTACGAATTAAAATCCACTTCAAACTATTATTCAAGCGACAAAACGGGAGCGACAGTCCGCTGTCGGCCAAGTTCCCGCTAAAACTCCTTTCAATGCTATTGTTAAATACCATTGAGCTAATATGTACTACGTACTAGAGGCGACACTGCATTCAGATAATATGTTTCATTCAACTGCGGTGCATACACCGCACTTTCAGTAACTCGCTAGGCGCTTGTAGAGTTGACACGTGTTGTGTTGATTTAAAAAAAATATCGTGATAAAAATATGCCGTCGTGCGTACTTAGATATTGCACAAATTATTCAAGAAACGTCAGTAAAAACCAAGTAATTACTTTTCATTGGTTAGTAAGATACTTAATCAATAAAAAAAGTATTATAAATTAGTAATAAAACAAATTATTCCTAAGACGCCATCATGTGTCACGTAATATAGATTATGAAATTAATTTGTTCAGATGCGACATTTCTGTGGGTACTTAAACATAGGACGAATATATTATTATACACATTTTTTTTGTAGAAACATATATGAGTTATCATATATGTTGCATATATCATATATACAATTAGGAAAATTTTTTTTATATTTAAATCTGCTAATTATTCTTATATTTTATTTTTAGGTTTCCACATCAAAGTCAAAGTGGAATAAATTCGTCAATTTTTAACTCTCGCGTGCCCAATATTTATGAACGACTCTTATTCTAATTTAAATAAATATATTTGTAATTTACATGTTATATTAACAAGTTTTGTTAAACATACATTTAGTATGTTTTTTTATATTTGAGATAGATACCTTTTAAAATATTGAGATAAAAATATCATTAAAATGTAATTGTGATATAATATTATGTAATATTATATTAAATAAGCAAATATAATATACAAAATAAACGACAAAATTTAAAAAATTGTTTTTGATATAATTTACCTATTTAACAGTACAATCTTATATTACCTACTGATCATTCTACCTATGTTTATTCTATGATAAGAAAACAAACCGCGCAAACACAGAGTAGCGCACATTTTTTGTTTGAAATAGCTGTTCTAGTACGTATAAAGTTCTAGTACGTTATAAGTACATATTACTTCAATGTTAAATACTACTTTTTACAGTTTGTAGTACGATCGCAGCTTTTTTCCATCTGGCAGCACTTCTTGTAACGTACTACATTTAAAATGTAGTGATTATATACTCTTTGGTAATATTGTCTATGCTTTGTCTATGTAAAGTTGTCATGCATTCTGTTCTTTTCTGTTTACTACTTTATAAAAACAAATATCAATTTTAGAACGAAACTCGATTGTATTTTGTGTTAAATTAATTGTATTTTAAAGATAACGTCCTTTTAGAGGCTTCTAAAGTCTGGTCAAAGCTGTGAATAGACTAAATAAGTGTTCAGTTTTTTCATCAAATAGGTATCTGTTAAAGAATAGGATCGAAATCAGGCGAACGATAAACGTTGGCCTGGTTGTAAACGTGAGCCACGTGTGATGGTGGAGGGCGGCGGGCGCTGAGTGCAGCGGGATGTCGAACGTGGAGAACGTATGCCCGCAGGTACTGCGCGGCGTGGTACGCGAAGTGCGTCGCCTGGCAGCTAACCCGCCTGCCGGCATCAAGGTTGTGCTTCGAGACGACGACCTCACCGACGTCATTGCACTTATTGACGGCCCGGGTAAGTCTTATAGCTTAACTTCTCTGTCTAAACGTACAATTAAGAACTGTTCACATAGTCACCTATAGAAACCACTAGATATTTATTTAAAGTTTTTACTTTTTTTCTTGACACATTATAAATTGGATCCACTCTGAACTCCTGTGACATGGCATAGCATTTGTCAAGGCATTTAGTCTATTACCTTAAAAATACCTTGTAATTATATATACTTGTTAGTATACATACTACTAGAAAGAATAAAATTTCACTATAAGATGAAAACACTACAAGATTAATTATTATTTACACTAGAAGAGAATAAAATTTTTATCCCTTGCTCTGTTTTATCCACCCTGAGAACCTGGGTAGGAGACAAAGATTATATACCCCGATTATATCCACTGACATATCAGTTTTATCCACCCTGAGAGCCAGGGTAGGAGACAAAAATTATATACCCCGATTATATCCACTGACTAGAGATGAAATTATCTTATCACTGCAGTATATCCCTGTTTGACATAACAAGTAGACATACCCCCACATACGTAGCATGGGGCCAAAGGAAAGAGAAAAAATTATCACTTTTTGACATTTGAAAGGGACAATTTTATCCTCTTTCGTGGACGTGGGTTTAAGTTTATCTTCAAACCATTTAAATACAAATAAGTTGTCTTGAACCTATTGCAACTAGGGCTTACTATTTGAATATTCACCTCATATACTATTCGAATAATATGTAGAGTAATATTTGAAATAACATAGAGATCAATAGAATTTAATGAATAAAAATACTTCAGAACATTTTTCAGCCCTAGTAATCCAAATATTGGAAGATCTTTCCAACTCGCTGAACATAATAAAGACAACAGTTAAAGCACTTTGTGAACATAAGGCAAATCTATCATGTGAAACAGCCCTAAAGTTTATGATAACGAAGCTTACGGTAAGAAATAGCACAATAAGCCGTGAACTAGCTGAATCAATGAAAACTCGCATATCGCAAAGAAGATCTTTAGAACTGACAGGGACTTTAAAATATCTGCACAACCACTTAAAATTTCATCAAGAACCGCCTTCTGATCTATTTCCTAATCCCTCAAATGAGATGGTGGTTGAAACAATAACCTACATCAATAACAAACATTTTAAGACAATGACCAGCAACATTATTTGATGAGTCACACTTTCTGATTTACAACAGCGGGAAAGAATGCTTTAAAATTCTCTTGCTGAAAAAAGTAGCCAAGAGCAGCTGCGAAATCAAATTGATGATACGTTGATTAATAAGATGACTTCATCCCCCTCATCTACATTTAGGTCTAACGAAGACTTAGAAATTGCAATACGTGTAGAGAAGGCATCTAATGAGGTTGAAGGGTTTAAAAAATGTACATTTAATGAGGGCATATAAGTAATTTTTTGTTAACGATTCCTCCAACATGTGTAGAATCTGAAAGTGTTTTCGTCATGTAGGATGACATGCAACTATCTTTGTAGCGCCTTAAGTGATGACACTCTAGACTGCCTTTCATTTCTTAGGTCATATTATCTAAGCAAGAAGTATTGATTAATAACTTTTTGATAAACTTTACTTTTCATTTGTTAAATATTTCTTACCCTTTATTCATAAGTACGTAGGTAAATAATTTTAATTCTTAATTTTAAAAAGACTAATTTTTTGGTTTGGTATAAGAAGTCAACTTTATTGTAATTTTAAAATGTTAACTTTATGTGTAAGAATAATAATAAACGAATTTATTTCATTTATGTCTCATAGAAGAAAAATATGTAGAAGTTGTTTAATTTTTTTTATAGAAGAGGGGGCAAACAAGCATGCGGCTCACCTGATGTTAAGTGACTACCGCCGCCCATGATCAACCGCAACACCAGGGGAATTGCAGGTGCGTTGCTGACCCTTTAGAAAGGAGTAAGCTCTTTTCTTGAAGGTATCGGTCCGGAATAATCGCCGGTGGTAAACTATTCCACAGAGAGATCGTACACAGAAGAAAACTCCTTGAGAAACGTACAGTGGTGGACCGCCAAGCAACCAGATGGTGTGGATGGTATCGGGACGTTTGCCACGTAGTGCGTTCACGATATTTGGCGGCTGCGATTAATCCGAACAATTCCTCAGAGCACTCCCCATGGTAGATGCGAAAGAAAATGCAAAGAGATGCAACATCTCTTCGCATCGCCAGTGAATCAAGCCGATCGCAAAGCACTCATTCGTCGATGATTCGAGCCGCTCTGCCCTGGATGCGATGCGGATGCAAGTAGAAGGAGCTGGTACTGGGGAGCCCCAGCCCAGAGATGGGAACAGTATTTTATGTGCGACCGAACCTGCGCCTTGTAAAGTTGCAGGCGGTGTGCCGGCATGAAATACTGTCCCGCTCTGCTGAGCACGCCAAGCTTTTTAGAGGCTAATTCGGCCTTCTCTTCCAAGTGACCACGAAACTGCACGTCAATCGACATGTCGACTCCGAGGATTCCGATACTGGCCAAGGCAACAAGGGCACTCCAATTGAACCCTTGAAACTGGGGAGATACGACAAAGGGGTTCTTTTTAGCGGTTAACGCGCAAACTTGTGTCTTCTGGGGGTTAAACTGGACTAGATTTAGTCGCCCCCAATTCGAGACTGTTCAGCAAAGACTCGACTTCAGACACATGTTTGTCCTGGTACTCGGAGACTTTTTCCCGATAAATATTAGCACGGCCGGTGTACAGAGCATCACCAGTGCTGTCATCTGCATAGCAATGAATGTTAGGGTTTGCAACATATCATTGATATGCAGAAGAAACAGCGTTGGCAATAGCACGCAGCCTTGTGGAACACCAGAAATAATTCGCTTGTAATCGGAGCTTGCACCGTCTACAACGATCTTGATGCCCCGATCTGCAAAAAAGCTGGTGATCCAATTGCAAAATTTTTTCTCTTAAATTTAACATATAAGAGAAACATATTTGTAATTATTTTTGTTACGTCTGATAGTGATTTATGCCAATAAATATTTTAAAAAATGTTGTTCGCTTTGATTATATGACAGATATACAATCAAAAGTTGTTTGTCTTATTTTTCTTTTGAAACTCTACCTAGGTGTCAATGTGCTATAAAACATCCATGAAGTATGTGCTATTTGTAAGTTAAGAGCGCATATTAAAATATGTCCAAGTCGAAATCTACGCGATCGCTTTGGAACGGCGTAATATTGACGCACACTACAATGTTATCTCTGTGTGCGTGTCAGGGCGAGCGCGATGCTATAGTTGCCTAACGACGACTACGAATCACTTTGATCTTTGATTATATACCTGTCTTTGATACTATTGGAACTAAAATAATAAAAAAATAATTTCCATATAATGGCTTATATAGTGTATAGAAATCGGAGGCTAATATGTGAAAATTGTTTTATTCTTTTAGTAAATTGAAGTCGGCTTTACATTTTCACCCTATTGAGTATATTATAATATGTGTATATGTTCTAATTGAAAAATATGTATTGTATAAAATATATATCATTTGATAAACTTTTATTCTGTTTCATAAAGTAAACATAATTCATCAACCTAACAATTTCATTAGTGTCGGCGGGATTAGTGTTGCCAGGTCTAGCAAGTAAAATTTCGGGACGGAAGGTAAAAATAATCGAGGATTTGGTTTTCATATCCGGACAACTAGAATGACTACAAAATATAGGTTTCTTTGTAGCCTTTTGTGCTTTATTGAGAGCCGTGGTAGCTCAGATGGTCAACGCTAACTGTAAATATCACAGTATGCGAGTAATGCGAGAAATTGTGACTGTAACTTTATTTTTGTGTTTTATAATTATTATTCGGGTCTGATCTCATGAATGAATTACTTTTCATCCAAACAACGTAAAAACTGATTTTTTTCATTTTAGGCAAATTATAAAAAAAAACGTTTAGATTAAAATAAAAAAAAACATTTTTGAACTATTTGTTATTTTTTTGCAGCCCCTGAATTTTTCAAATCACTCATTTTCATATAATCCTGTTTAAAACTTTTGTGGTTTTTTTTCGACTGGTGAGACAATGTCGTAGTAAAAATATTTTAATGTGGTAGTAGCTAACAGATATAATTATTTTTGCTGTCAAAATTATGGATTAAGTATAGAATAACAAGGTTAGTGAAAATCGGGACATTTGGCGTCCCGATCAAGGGTGAATCGGTACGTGTCACTAGACCCTTGAAAATCGGGACGTCCGCGCAAATCGGGACACCTGGCAACACTAGCAGGGATCGAGCCCGGATTGTTCGCGTTTACGGCGAGCACTACGCCCTTGAGCTACTCAACTCAAGCACGGCACATATGTTTTATATCTGGGGGCACGGTAGTGCCCCCGCCATGTCGACCAAAACAGCGGCACGGCCGTATCATCATTGCGAGACTTGGTTATTTTACAAGTTATGTTTTTGATGGCATGTCTTTGTTTAATCATAACGTTATCTCCACACTAGGAATTTTTCCTTAGTACATCGTTGGGGCAGTTTAAATACATTAATTTTACAAGGACAAACATCCAGACCTGGAACAATTATTTGTAGGTAATACAAATTTTTGTTCCATGTGGGATTCGAACCTGCGGCGCTCAGCGCTTCAACTCATTACCAAGTCACTCCGGCACGGAGCCAAAGGTGAAAGCCAACGATTTTGTATTTTTACTTGATCCGAATTGCTTACGTTCATTACTCATTTCTAAAAAAATATATATGAAATGAAAATTTGCCACCATTACGTCATTTAATATTTAAATATTACAATCATATACATATTTCAAAATTACTTACTACCAAAAATATCGCTTATAAAAGTCTGAATCGTTTAAAATGCTCGATGGTGCTATAGGTATCTAGTTATAGTATGGTGTAGTATAGCCCTATCGGTGTATCAACGCGATCGCGCGGTGTCGGTGAGAAAAAGTAATACGTCCTGTCGTTGGGATTACCCGGAGCGTACTGAATCGATCGGCGTCTGCACATGATGTTTTATAGTATTTTTAAAATAATTATATAAAATAATTGACAAAATAAAACGAGCTAAAAATTTTATTGGATATTTAACATAACATGTATTTTGATAAAATAATTAAAATAGATATGTTTATAAGCAAATACATGGAAAAAAAAAATACATTGAAGTAGACAGTTTTGGTGATTTTATAATATTATTTTATAATATTAAATCGAAATATTTTCGTAATTTAGGTTTTGCTATACACTAAAAGACTATATATTCCATTATAATAACGCTTAAAATAAAGTATTTTAGCTTATAATAACAGTTGTATTCAACGTGAAAGATAACTCTGATGCATATTTTCGTAAAACACTGTGAAGGGATTGTCTTCGCCCTAAAAAACCGTCATTAAAAACTATGATTTTGCATTGCTATGTACTAAATAAAGACTTCATCTTTCTAAAGCCTTAATTTTCAGCAAATAATCTCCTCACGTCGTTACGATATCGCCTTTGGAAAAACCATAAAACATGTAGTTTTCGACGCGAAACGCATATGCCCTCTTAAATGACATGTTGTTTCTTAAGAAGAAAACATTCGAAATATTCGTAATATTCGAATAGTATGTCGCGAACTATTCGAAATATTCGAATAGTAAAATTGAATGAATAATGCAAGCCCTAATTGCAACTACATTGTCGTATCAGAAGTTGAAAAACAGGCACACCGCCTGCAACTTTACAAGGCGAAGGTTCGGCCGCACATGAAATACTGTTCCCATCTCTGGGCTGGGGCTCCCCAGTACCAGCTCCTTCTACTTGCATCCGCATCGCATCCAGGGCAGAGCAGCTCGAATCATCGACGACCGAGTGCTTTGCGATCGGCTTGATTCACTGGCGATGCGAAGAGATATTGCATCTCTTTGCATTTTCTTTCGCATCTACCATGGGGAGTGCTCTGAGGAATTGTTCGGATTAATCGCAGCCGCCAAATATCGTGAACGCACTACGCGGCAAACGTCCCGATACCATCCACACCATCTGGTTGCTTGGCGGTCCACCACTGTACGTTTCTCAAGGAGTTTTCTTCTGTGTACGATCTCTCTGTGGAATAGTTTACCACCGGCGATTATTCCGGACCGATACCTTCAAGAAAAGAGCTTACTCCTTTCTAAAGGGTCAGCAACGCACCTGCAATTCCCCTGGTGTTGCGGTTGATCATGGGCGGCGGTAGTCACTTAACATCAGGTGAGCCGCATGCTCTATTCGATAATTATAACTATTCGAAATATTCGAATAGTAAAATTGAACGAATAATGCAAGCCCTAATTGCAACTACATTTTCATATCAGAAGTTGAAAAACAAGAAAGAAAACTACATTGGCGATCGATACATGATAAGAGTACTATCTAAGTAAGTAAGAGTAAGAGTAATCTATTGGAATTCCCCGACTATGAACTTCTACACGGGTTTTGGATGCTCAAAGACTGTGTTTTGTATTTGTGTAAAGAACTCTATGAGGCTTTAAAGCCTTGTACCTGGATGACATTTTTTTTTGGAAATTATATTCAGATACAAATTACATACTAATGAAATATGAATAATATTTTTCGATCTTAATGACATAATAGAAAAAACTGAACTGGTTACTTAAATAAAAAATCATGAGTGCAATTAGTTTAATTTAATTTTTCGTGTTTTTAAAAAGATTCCGTGATCACCCGATATCCCATTTGAGCTATTATAACCCTTAACACAGTGTTAAAATTTACCTTCATATTCTAATGATATTGTAGCATTTTTCGTTGCCTAAACACACGGATAGAATGACATTTTCTGAAAATGAATCCTAGCTAGATCGATTTATTGCGCCCGAAATCCCCACTAAATTTCATGAAAATCGTTGGAGCCGTTTCCGAGATTCCGATTACACACACACACACACACATATATATATATATATATATATATATATATATATATATATACACACACACTAGCTTGCCAGACAGACGTTCTGCCCTTTTCGACGACCCTTTGTCTATTAATTAAATACTAATCCTATTAAAATCCTTAAATTCGCAAAAAAAATGTGTAAAAATGAAAAAAAAAAGCTCATGGGTAAAAATCTATCTTATCTCTCAAGTTGGACCAAACTGCACACGGTGTGCAAATTTGATCAAAATCGGTTAAGTAGTTTAGGAGTCCACAGGGGACAAACAGAAACAGAAACTTTTTTTATTCAATGTAGATTATAACAATTACTTATTGAAAGTCACTTGCCATTTACCACTGGTTCGCAAAAAAAACCTCTGTCCTGGGAAGAACCAGCAAGAAACCCAGCGGGACTATTTTTTTCCCAATAATAGCTTACAATCATGTTTACAATTAGCAACACAAGACAAATTAGAAATAGCTTGGTAGCGATCACCCTTCCCAGGGGTTATTATCATCCATAAATTCCTTAATATTATAATAACCCTTTTTATACAAACTTAGTTTAATAACATTTTTGAACTTTGTGTATGATAAATTTTGTATATTTTCTGGAATTTTGTTGTAAAAGCGTATACATCGCCCCAAGAATGAATTACTGACTCGGTGCAATCGAGTAACTGGTACTACCAGCTTGTGTCTGTTCCTAGTAATTACAGAATGAATATCACTTATTTACGCAAAACTACTTTTATTTTTGTGTACGTACATTACATTTTCATAAATGTATTGTGAGGTCAGAGTTAAAATATTAATTTCCTTAAATTTTTGTCTCAGTGACTCTTGGTTTTAAATTATATATTGCTCTAATGGACCTCTTCTGTAAAATAAATATAATTTCAGTGTCAGTCGCGTGTCCCCATAGCAAAATACCATACGATATAATGCTATGGAAATAACTAAAGTAAACTATTCTAGCTGTTTCAACATTGGTAAGAGTTCTAATCTTTTTTACAGCATATGCTGCAGAACTAAGTCTGTCAGTTTTGATATATGGGGGAGCCATTGAAACTTTGCGTCCAGTGTGATTCCAAGAAAAATGGTGGTATCAACAAGACTCAGTTCCTCCCCATTTAAAACTACATTAGTATTGACATGTTTAACATTAGGAGTTACAAATTTCATACATTTAGTTTTAGTTCCATTTAAGTACAAATTATTAACATTAAACCAATTAACTAACTTCTTCTTCTTCTTCTTCTTTCTTTTGTGGCGGTTTGATAAAATTCGCCAATGACGTATTGAGTAGAAAATGAAAGCTTATGAGTTTAATTAAAATAAGAGTCTGTGATAATACAAGGATTCAGTTTTCCTCCGAGAATTTTGACAAATCTATTTGTTGAAATACCTAGAACAAATATGACAAACACAGGGACTCTTACCCGTATGTTAAAAGTGACAAGGATTTAAAGTTTCATACTATTAGTATTAATAGAATCACATAAAATATACACAAAAGGAGTACTGGTATATGTTAAAAGAGAATTAAAATCTATAGGTCGAGGAATATAAGGAGGAAGGTAATCATAGAGGGAGGAGGATAATTTGGGACAGTTGAAAAAAATATGGTTTGTGGAACCTTCATCTAAGCCACATTCACACAATGAGCTATCCCTTACTCTGATTTTTGCCAGATGTGCATGTGTACAGGCGTGTCCAATTCTTAATCTACAAATGATTGAAGTTGCATGTTTATTTGCTTTGTTAAATTTAAAGAACCAAGGCTTGGGAGGAATAACCTCTTGGATGGCAGCACGCTTCACTGATTGCAGTTGCTTCACCGGTAAAAGTGGAGGATAGTGAGGGGCATTTAAAGTTAAGAATGATTTTGAACTTAGGAATCCAAACAGCAGCTCCATTATAGTCTTCATCAGACTGTTTTGAAGCATCTGTGTACATGACAAGCCAATCTTTAAAGGTGTTTTCTATAATTTCTTTTAATTTCAAATTTGCCATTGGAGAATCCTTTTCTATACCTAGATCTAGATGAATGTCGGGTTGGTAAACAATAGCCTCGTAAGAAACATCAAAGAGTGGATTTATTTTACATTGAAAGATTGGGTAAGGAAGCTGAAGAAAAATTACAAAACTTTTAAACAAGCAGGGAGAGTCCTTATGGGTCCAGTATCGGTCAGATGAGATATACTCTGAAAGAAGGTGCAATTTAGGAATTAGGGGATGATCTGAAAGCTGGCAGATCTTAAATAAGAATCTAATAATAATAATAATAATAATATATTTATTTGCTTAAAACATGGTATGAAAAAGATTTTACAAATATATATTTGAACAACATGTTTTGCTAGAGAGAACATAGCATGCAAGAGATTTTTATCGTAAATTAAGACTTATGATTAATATAGTCCATAATGCTATAAAAATTATTCTTAACTAGGTATTCCAGTAATTTTGATTTAAATAATCTAGTATTTAACATTTTAATATCATTTGGTAACTTGTTATATAAACGTACACACATAGATAAACAGCTTTTATTATATTTACTTATTCTAGGATTGTCACTTAATATGAGTTTGTATGGGTTTCGCCGCATCCGAGGGTTTACATTATCCACCGTGTTAAATAAATATTTATGCTTCCATACAAACATGCATATTTCATAAATATAAAGACATGGTAGGGGTAATAAGTCAAGTTTTTTAAACACCAGTTGACATGATTCAGTTGGTTTAAGCCCACATATTGCTCGAATACATTTTTTTTGTGCGCGAAATGCTCTATTTTGATCCGTGCTATTACCCCAGATTACAAGTCCATAGCGCAGTATTGACTCGACGTATGCATGGTAGGACAGAACAGCCGTTTTTATGTTGGTAACGTTTTTTAAATGTTTAAGGGCGTATGCAAATTTATTTAATCTCGTAGATACATCTATACTTATTCCTAGAAATTTTGTATTCGTTACTGCTTTTATTTTTGGTATGTTGAGATTAATATTATATTTTTTATTATTACATTTATTGAATTGTATATATACAGATTTGTCAAGCCATTCAATTAATTTATCTATAGTGTTATTTATGTCAGTCTCATGGTCATTAATGGTATTATCTTTTTTATTAGAAGTCACAATTATTGAAATATCATCCGCGAATAATATGCATTTATGATTTGTTATATTAACAATGTCATTTATATATAATATAAATAAAATAGGACCAAGCACACTTCCTTGTGGATTTATTGAGTCTATATTCAGACGAGTACGGTATGAAATCCTTATTTTCATCTATTTTCATAATTGTAACACATTGCTGTCTGTTACTGAGGTATGAAGATATCCACTGAAGAGTGGGCCCTCTAATCCCAAGCTTTTCAAGTTTTTGTAGCAGGAGGTCGTGTAGTTAAGTGATTATTATTTAAATTTGATAGGATTATTTTTAGGAGAGAAAAAACGGCCAACGTAGTAGATTTGTCTTTTTGAAATCCGTATTGTTCGTTAATTATAATATTAAATTTGTTGCAGAATTCGATTATTCTTTTGTACATGCACTTTTCATAAATTTTGGACATAATAGGTATCAATGTTATTGGGCGATAATTATTGACGATATGTTTCTCTCCTTTTTTTATATAGTGGTTTGACAATGGATAACTTTAATGGATCTGGAAAAGTTCCACACGAAAATGATAGGTTTATTAAATGGGTCAAGATTCCTATTATTTCGTCGATACAATTTTTTAGAATTTTTGTACTTATGTCATCATAGCCTGCAGAACTAGTATTTTTTAATGACATTATCTTTCTTCTAACTTCGTTTTCCGACATGGGTTTGAGAAACATAGTGTTGATGTTATGAGTGTTGTTTAGTAATTTTTTTGTTTTTGTGTGTGTTGTTTCGTGCGTCGAATTAATAAAGTGATTATTAAAGGCAGAGGCTATTTCTATTGGGTCCGTCAAAACATTGTTATTAATTATAATTTTTTCTATGTCATTTATGTCATGTGAGCTACCTATTTCCTTTTTAATAATGTTCCACGTGGCCTTACACTTGTTGTCATTTTTATTTATAAACTTTATGTTGGCAATTTTTTTTGAATTATGAATACATTTCTGTAATAGTTTGGAATATGTCATATATTTAGCTTTATTAACAGCATTTGTTTTCCTGTAATTCTTATATCTTAAGAATCGTTTGGTTTTAGAACTTGCTTTGATCCCTTTACTTATCCAATTTTGTTTTTTATTATTATTTATATCTACATACTTTAATTCGTACTTTTGGAAAGCAAAGATTATAAAATAGGCACAACAAATCATGAAAACTACTGAAAGCTACGCTAGCATCATTTGCCGCATACGCTTCTGACCAATACATTTTTTGTAGACATTCTCTAAATTTCCTAATATTATCTTTGTTATAATCTCTTTTATCAATATAATATATCGCATGCTTTTGTATATCGCGTTTTAAAGGAATCCTTAATAATTGTGCTGTGTCGTGATCAGATAGATGAAGTGGTAGTACTGCTGCAGTCGCATTCGGAATATTACTTAAAATATGATCGATGCAAGATGGCTTTCGTGTGGGTACATCAATGTGTATTTTTAAATTGTAATTATAGGATAAATCTTGTAGTTCTTTAGTAATATTGTCTCTTTTTAATGTGTTTATGTTAAAATCACCAGCCAATACTATTTGTGCTCTAGATCGGTATTTCATAGTTAAATCGTGTAAGAGATTATTTAGTGTGCATAGAAACTGGGTCGGATCTGATTCGGGTGTTCTGTAGAGACAGACAGTTATGAATTTAATACACGACGCATATTTTTTTGTTAATGACGGTTCATTAAAAAGCAATCCTTTTTTAACTAGGATACAGGTTCCCCCTCTTTGCTTTTCTCTGCGGAAATTGGCGGCCATGATGTAACCGGTTAATCTTAAAAACTTCTCACAACCTTTTTTTATAAAAGTTTCCGAAAGACAAATAACATCCGGGTCACTGTTACTCTCCTGTAACTCCTGTATAGTTATTCCTATTAAATCTTGTTTTAACAAAGCACTCGCGATATTTTGATGTAAATTTTTAAAATTAAATTATAAAATTATATGCAGCAAGAATTTGTTTTTTACGGTCGAAAAATGTATTATTCTTTTTTATTACGGGAAAATAATAAGGTATCGTTCCTCTATTAAAACATTCAACTTGTTTTGCGGAGATGTCAGTTTGTTTCTTAAAATAAAAAGGGATTGTTCCTTTTTTGGGTTCATTTAAGATTTTACACATTTTAAAACTTGACTTATTGCTTGCTATACGTTTACTGATTTGGCTAGGGTTTAAATATTTGTTTGCATAATCATTACAGTCAATAACATAATTAATTAATTTACAAATTTCCGAACGATTAGAGTGTTTACAATTCAAAAAATGACAATTTTTATATTTCTTATATATATTTCTAATAAAATAATTTAATTTATTAACATTTATATTTATATTTTCAATAACATTTAGCACAATTATCGTATTATTACTAAAGGTGTCTAGTATACATTGTAGCTGTGATAAAACTAGCTGTATATTGTAATCATTTTCCCCTACACAAATTATAAGTTTATCGTCTGACTTTAGCGTCATGTTTTGACAGTTTTTTATTATTTCATAGCTTGGTGCATATGGTTTCATCTGACCAGTAACTTCATATTTTTCGTATTGAGTCATGTGTCTCGAATGTGATATAGCTGCAGCCAGGCCGACGCATTGTTGAGAACCGATGATGTGAATTTTTTTTATAGGGTCGGGTTTATGTTGTTCTGTGATGGGATATGAGATCTTGTTCGGTTTTTCTATCGAGGTTTTAAAGTATTTTTTTTGTTCCAGTTTTGTTATTTTTTCCGTAAGACCTGTGATCTCTTTCTCTGCATCCTGAAGTTTTTTTTGCAAGTCGCTGATTTTTTGTTGCAGGTATATTATGATGGTGTTAGTGTTGGGATTAAGGTGTGACTTGACTATCGGCGAAGATGGTACAGAAGATGCGTTATTAATTAATAAGGAGTGTCTTTTATTTTTATTACAAACTCCAAGGCTACCTCCTATTTTTGTAGGAGAATGGCAGAGTGATTTTAAAATTTTATTTTCCGAAGTCAACTTATGTATTTGTCTGTGTAAATCATTATTTTCTAATATCAAATTTTCTAATTCGTTTTGAGTACTTTCAAGTGTACAAATTAACTGAGATATCGTTACTTTCATTTCAGAGATTGATGTTATGTCTATTACGGTCCCGTCTACACTCTTAGACAGTTTAATAGGCGTGGTGAATGACTCATCCGATATATTGTAATCGGTAAGTATGTGAGAATCCAGCACGTAAGAAGTGTTCTGGTCCGATAACTGTGAAGATTCAAAGCATTGAAATTTATTTGCAATACACAATTTATCTGTTGAGGGCGAAGTACGTTCTGTCATGTATAAGCATATTGCTATTGATATCTTTTTTGTTTTTAATGCACATTTTACATCGCCACTTCTTTTTTGATGTCTGATCCAATAGGCGATATGTTTTTTCCGGGTAGCCATCACATTCTAATTCGTACCTGTTTCTGCATATTGAACATAACGCAGTCTTTTTTATGTCAACTATGTTTTTGCATTTGTAGCATGTTACTACTGCCGGCATCTTGTGGTCGCTGTTGGTAGTTTTCGTGTTGATTTTAGATGTCATGCTGCGTAATTACGTTGTTAAATGGTAATTATATTATACACAAAGAATTTCCACTGTTTATCAATAGATGTCGCTGTTATTAATAATGTGTATGATTTTATCTTCAAAATTTGAATTAACGGTTTTATGTGAATAATTATATTCGATTTGTTTAAATATGATTTGTTAAATTCATAAATTGATAAATTTTAATGTTCGATTGTTACTAGAATAAGACTTAACTTACAACACCCTCCAATGAATGCATAATTGTGTTTTTTTTAATTGTTTTGCACTAGGTTTCAAACTTCACTTTTAATCGTTTTTATTTTTGTTAAATATAGGTTTTTTTCACAGATAACAGTATAGTGTTTATATAACCACCAATTATTCACTACTATTACACAAATAAGGCTATTATCACATTAAAACTATTTTTTTTTATGCACGAGCTCGATGTTTACCGTGCCATCTACCGGTTCAACTACCTGTCTGTAATATCTGTCTGAAAGGTATTGCCTTCTTAATATTAAAGGAGAATCTACGCACTCAACCTGAAGAACATTTATTGGTGAGGATTTCATTGCCCCTGTAATAATGCGAAGGCATTTCGATTGAATTTTGTCCATTACTTTCAGGGATGATTTATTGCAAGGCTCCAACAGAAAACATCCATAGTCAAGGTGGCTTCGTATTAAGGCATTGTACAGTAATTTCTGAGAAAAAGGATGGGACCCCCACCAAACACCTGAAAGACCGAAGAATATTTATGTTTTTTTTTTCGCATTTTTGTGTTATATATACAATGTATGGACCGAAGGCCAATTTCGAATTAAGGATAACTCCCAAAAATTTAACATTGCCTCTAACTGGAATAGGTTGCTTATCATATACAACAGATATATCGGGAACTCGCCTTTGGCGGGAAAAGATCACCACACTACTCTTGGCCACAGATAAAGAGAAGCCATGATTAGTTAACCATTCTTGTAAATAATCCATGGATGAGTTTAGACGGGAACATGCCACTATGAAGTTGTTTGAGGAGATGTTTAGAGCTAAATCGTCTGCATATTGAAGAACATTACAAAAAGAATTTACTGAAAGTTCTAAATCGTGAGTATATATAGAATAAAGGAGAGGACTAAGAACTGAGCCTTGTGGAAGTCCTTTCCATATAGTTTTTGGGGGAAGCAGGAGATTTTTAACATTTATAGATATTGATCTAGAAGAGAGAAAGTTAGAGACGTAATTGACTATCCTCACTGGAATACTCAGATTAAGCATTTTCTGCCTGAGCACAGGAAGAAGCACATTATCATATGCAGAAGAAATATCCAAGAAAACTCCTATGAGAAATTCATGTTTTGAAAAAGCAATATGAATATCTGTGACCAAAGTACTTAGGCTATCCATGGTACTTAAACCTTTTCGGAAACCGAATTGGCTTTTAGGTAAGAGATTATTCCTTTCCAAAAACTACTCCAAGCGATTTTTTATTAAATGTTAGATTTTTGCCAAAGTATAAGAAAGGGCAATAGGTCGGTAACTGGAAGGGTCATTGCTAGACTTACCTGGTTTAAGAATGGGCAAAATAATTTGGGTTTTCCATTCAGCAGGAGGATCACCAGTAATATAAATAAAATTTAAAATGGATAGTAAGACAGTTTTAATGTTCTCACTACTATTAATTATAAACGAATAAGGAATCCCATCAATACCTGGTGAGGAGTCTTTAAGGCCATTGAGTACAGTAAACAATTCCTGAGAAGAAAAGGGGGAATCAAATTTATCATTTGTTTTTAAAAAAGCAGAATTAAAAACTAGGTATTCATCATAAGATGGGACTGTTTGTGGTGCAAGTTTATTAGAGAATTCATCTATCCACGGGGAAGGATCATTAGAAATTATATTTTCACTAGGAACTGCACAGCGATATTTTTTAACATTTCTCCAGACCAAAGATGGGGGAGTCCTAGGTGACAGTGACTCACAGAATTTAAACCAACCAGTTCGCTTTTTGTCTGACAGTAATTTTAGGGTTTCTGCAGCAATTTTTTATAGGAGATATAATTCTCTGCAGTCATAGAACGGGAGTATATTAATTCAGCCTCTTTTCTTCTCCTACAAGCTGCTGAACAATCTTGGTCCCACCAAGGAGGGGAAGGATAATTATTTTTGAAAGGTTTTTTTAAGGGGATTGACTTATTAGCAGCAGAAATAATTGCATTTATGAACTCTATATATACAGAAGCAATATTATCATTGTTAATTGGGGGAAGAGTTGAAACCTCTTGTTCCAAAACTGTAGAATAGAATTGCCGATTAGCTTTGGATAGGTTATACTTTAGTCTTGGGCAAAATGTAAAATTTATTCTAGGTGAAGTAGGAGGAGTGATGAATATAGGAAAATGGTCACTGCCATAGCTATAAGGTAATATTTGCCACAAAAGAAGGGAAGCAATATCTGGGGAGCAGAGAGTTAGGTCAACCGCACTTCTAACATTTTGTAATGGGGATACTCGACGGGTAGGAGACCCGTCATTTAGAATAC
Source organism: Parnassius smintheus behrii (assembly GCA_036936625.1). NCBI lineage: Eukaryota > Metazoa > Arthropoda > Insecta > Lepidoptera > Papilionidae > Parnassius > Parnassius smintheus. The sequence continues at coordinate 53,762,241 of JAUPFT010000011.1, forward strand.
AGAGATTAAAATTATCAATAAGATCTAAAAATAAGGGAGCCGGTGAATCACACAGATGGGAGCCCCAAACAGTATGATGCATATTAAAATCTCCCAAAATAACCATAGGAGGTGACAGAGAAGAAATAAGTGTTGCAAGTTCTGTTAAAACATTTACATCAGGATTAGGAATGTAAACAGAGAGAATAGAGACATCAAGGGCCTTAATAGCAACAGCATTTACTGCTGGACTATGAGGAGGGAGAGGAATTTGTGAAAATGTAACTTTTCTTGAAATTAAAATAGAGGTGCCAGCACGACCATCACTCCTATCATCCCGGAGGCATGCGTAGCCTGAAACTCTAAAATGAGACTCAGGCCTAAGCCATGTCTCTTGGATGGCAAGAATGAAGGGGTGAAATTTATTAATGAGGTAAATGAGTTCATTTTTTTTTATTTCTAATGCTCTGACAATTCCATTGAAGAATTGGCGGGACTGCGAATGTTACGGTCTAAGGAGAAAAGCTGAGTAAGTTTTTGGTGTAAGCTGAGAGGAAGTTCCGTGTCACTAAAACGGGAGATCATGTTAATTAGAATTGATATGATAAGTTCGCAGAAATTATCATTACTACTAGAGAGTTGTTGTCATTTCCCAGTAGAGCACACCCATTAGGAAGGGAAGAATTAGGATTCTCAACAATTGCCTGATGGGCTGCCATATCATATCCAGAATTTAATGATTGGCTGCAGGTACGTTGAGGGATAAAAATTGTTTTTTTATATGATGTAGTTTGTGAGAGCTGAGCCAAAGGGGTTGAAAGACTGTTAGTTAAAGTATAAGGGGTCTGTTGAGAACAATTACGAGGCTGGATTCTTGTTGTATCAGCAAAGGATCTTTTTGTCTGAGGGAATCTAGCTGAAGCTTCTAAATATGAAATATTTTCGTGTGACATAACAAGTTTAATAGATTTTTGCCTTAGATGTTCAGGACATGTAGGGTCTTTTGCGGTGTGGGGACCAGAGCAGAATAGGCAAGTAGGAGTTTCTCGAGTACAAGATAAACCTTCATGATTCTGTGCACATACAAAGCAGCGAGGGGATGATCGGCACTGGGAAGTAACATGGCCAAATCTTCAACATTTATGACACTGAATTAGTGGCAAAATATATTTTTCCACTGGCATTGAGGTGCAAAAACAGTAAATATGGGGAGGAAGTCTTTGTCCAGAAAGTTAGAACAACCGTCTGAGTTGGAACCCATGAAACGCTATTGCTGTCACTAACTGATCGTCTATTAAGTCGCCGTGCTTTAATTATAGAACCGTAGCCAGAGGGAATTTCTATAGCTGCTATTAATTCTTCTAGTGTCCACTCTATGGGAACTTGTCTAACTAGCCCCATACGAGTGATACTATATGAGGGGATGGTTGCTTCATATTTAGAAATTTGGAGAGCTGGGTGATCGATAAAGGTGTTTGCATCTGCAGCTGTTTTAAACTCCACTGATATTCTATTTCGTCCAACTTTTTTGACTCCATCATGAACTATATTTTTAATATTGTTATGATACAGAAAGTGAGCGAATTTAATTGGTTTAAGAGTTACTCCAGACAGCTGATCATTTGAGATTTTACTTACGTGAACTAGAAAAGGAGCGGCATCATCTTGAGAGTACTTAACTTTTTTATTAATAAAATCAGGATGGGTATATGAGGATTGTATTGAAGGAAACTGTTGATTTGGATCAGTAATAACTATTTTTTGTGGATGGGCAGACTCGTTACTTACTTGGGCACGTTTACGGTTAATTAGTTCTACATTATCAATGTTAATGGGTAAGGAAAAGGAATAATTGCGAACCCTTCCGGGATCGGGAGGTTCGTCATCCATTATATTACTACAACAAAAAATTACATAAAAACGGCACAACTACAAACACTTACTAATTTACAGATATTAAAACCTCCACCAAGACAGAAAAATTTACTATAGTAAATCAACAACACTTAATAAAACAATAAATTTTAAGCAAAAAAGGCACGACACTTGTATCTCTCACTTCCTCCGAAATCCCTGATTAACTAACTTAGCTATAGCATTATTTACTTCGTCGTAATTTAATAACAGTCGTTTTAATTTGAAAATTAATGAAGTATCATCAGCAAATAATACTATGTCATGGTTATCCCCTAATATGTAAGGTAAGTCATTAATATATACAAGAAACAGAAAGGGGCCGCGAATTGAGCCCTGAGGCACACCCATTTGTACAATCGACCCAGAAGAACTCATACTATTAATGACAACTTTTTGCGTTCTGTCACTTAAATATGAAATAATTAATTTAAGAGCATCGCTTCTTACACCGTACTGTTGAAGTTTCCTGATTAATGTTTCATGGTGAACACAATCGAAGGCTTTGGATAGGTCTCAGAACACACCCAAAGCATCCTGTGAATTCTCCCATGCATTAAATATCCTATACCTTTAAACGAGCAATTCTTGTATATATATATATATAATCGGAATCTCGGAAACGGCTCCAACGATTTTCATAAAATTTTGTTTGCAGGGAGTTTCGGGGGCAATAAATCGATCTAGCTAGGATTTATTTTTAGAAAATGTCTTTGTCCGTGTTTTTAGGCAATAAAAAACTGCTACAATATCGTTAGTATAAGAAGGTAAATTTTGACAGTTTATTAATGATTACAAATAGCTTAATTGGTATTTTGGGCGGTTACAAAATCGTAATACCATGGTTCGAGCCCAGACCGACCGACCGACTTTTTAAATTTTTTTTTCAAGTGCCTTTCTTTTTGAGAAAATCTATTTTTTCGAGCCCTTTTTTTAGTATTTTTTAAAAACACGAAAATTTAAATTAAATTAATTGCACTCATGATTTTTTATTCAAATAAACAGTTCAGTTTTTTCTATTATGTCGCTAAGATCAATAAATATTATTCGTATTTCATCAGTGTGTAATTTGTATCTAAATATAATTTCCAAAACACTAATTTAAAAAAAAAAACCGAGCGAAAAATACCGAGCAAAGCTCGGTCAACCGGGTACTATATTTAATCAGCTCAACACCAGCATCAGTTGTCGAGCGACGCCTTGTGAACAAACAATGTGACATATAATTTATATACATATATATATCATTGATTTATATAAATAACTCAATGATATATATACACACAAGAATTGCTTGTTTAAAGGTATTAGATTAATTCTGTGGATGGACTACCAGTGCATATTAAAGTAAGCATCTATACCACTAGTCTAACCACCTAGTGCAAAAACATCATATATTTGCAATCAATACATTTGGCTAACTTATCTTAATATTTTTTTCTAGGTAGGTAGTTTACATCTTTCAGTCTCCTGGCAGATGGTAGTTATCAGTGAGGTATGAGTCAAGACCATGGAATGGCTGTTCTTGAAACAACAAATAATCATAATGATTTCTTATATTTACGCGAACACTACACATTGAAATAATACTAGTTTTTACGGAATTTATCGCGTATATTTAACTTTTTAATACCCGACGTTTCGAGAGCTTTACAGCACCCATGGTCACGGGAAGGACTGAGATGTTTAACGTCCAGATGTCATAGTTAACCGCGGTTACCATAGTCAAAATAATATGTGACTTCACCTATAAACAAAGAAAAGAAACCTTCAGTGAGTAAGTGTAAAATGAATGTCAATGATTTAAGATCGCTAAATAAGGCTTAAATAGTGATATGACAAAATATAAATTAGATAAATAAAGTGAAAAAAGCGTAATATTCAACAATCTATTGATGGTAATGACGAAAATTAGAGGCCGCGAATTTCTCTCATAACAAACATACGAATAAAATAAAATGGATGATCTGCAGACTTATGAGAGAAATTAAAACAGATTTTAGTAAAAAAAAAAAATTAAATTCAATAGAATCACAGTTTTCTCAATTAGAAGAAAGAATGACCACAAAAATTAATTAAAATATAAATGAAAAATTCCAAGAGCTGAGCAACAAATACGATAATTTACAAGCACAGGTTTTAGATCAAGAAAAAATATTCGCATTCGGAAAAGCAAATAAACAAAGAAATTTAGTAGTTTTTGGAGTTGAGGAGGGAGAATTAACATACTTTTAGTTACAAGAAAAAATTATGCATGTAATAAAAAAATCAAACGAATATTGATATACAAGACTTCGAACTTGGATCAGTAAGAAGACTTGGTAAAAGAGGAATTATTATCAGTCCTGTTGCTGTAGTCGTAACTACGCTAGGTAAAGAATTAAAATATTGCAAAATATAAAACAGCTTACAGAATCGAAAAGTACGTCAACGAAGTATATATACAGAAAGAGTATTAAAATTAGAAAAAAAAAATCTAAAAGCACAACTACAACAAGAAATAGAAAAGGAGAACGTTGCTTACATAAAATAGGACAAACTCATAATAAAGGAAAGAAATGATGTACACCCAAATAAGAGACCACTATCTTTATCGCCACTGTCACCACAGCAAACAACCAATCTACATATCGCTACTCCAAACTCGGAAAAAGATTCCGGGTTACGACTTATACAGAGACGATCACCGATCCACCGATCCACCGATCAACCGCGGTTACCATAGTCATCTATGGTAACCGCGGTTAACTATGACATCTGGACGTTAAACATCTCAGTCCTTCCCGTGACCATGGGTGCTGTAAAGCTCTCGAAACGTCGGGTATTAAAAAGTTAAATATACGCGATAAATTCCGTAAAAACTAGTATTATTTCAACAAATAATCAGCAAATACTTGACCTAAGTTATTGGGGCCATCATTAGAATCTGGGAAACAATATACTTTAATTAGCCTCTTGTGTAGGTAAATACAAGTTTCAGTGCATCTACTTCCTTCATTTTATTTATGACTAATACTGAAGTGAATATCATTTCCGGGCATATAACAAGCAAGGCAAAATGTAGCTAGAGGATACCTAGCAGAGCATGGTCTGCCAGATATTCTTAGGGCTATTGACTGCACCCATGTTGATATATTTCACCTTCCATCCCAGACTGGGGTTTAGTACAAGAAAAGGGCGGTCTACAATTCTAATCTAAATTGTTCAACTGGTAATAGCAAACAAATTATAGTTTTTAAAAAACCTAAAACCTAATAATTAAGTTTTTTTTCTAAATAAAGAATAGTAGTATTATATTCATCTAATATTACCCTTTCCCCCAGAAATAACTGTAATGCATATGTGCTACAATAATCTTACAGGTGGTCCCATGAGACTATAGTTTAGTTTAGTTTACGGCGAGCTGTTTTCCGCAACTCCACGTCTAAGCGCGTACTTTGCGTGTGGGCAGGAATAATATGGTTATTCGAGCCATGATATCTCTCCGAAGAAGCTCAGCAGTCCCTTGATGTTGTAAGCAACTTCGGGGAACAATCCCGAGATGTTTAGCCCTGTATGAAGCGACTTCTGGACATGTCAGCAACACGTGAGCAGCCGTTTCTTCCTCTCCCATGCATGCCCTGCACAGGGGGCTATCAGTAACACCTATGGTGAACAAATGTTTGTTAAAAGAACCATGTCCTGTGATAGCACTTGTTACTAACCTGATCTGTGGCTTGTTCAGTCTCATTAATACCTTGGTTAGACGACTGTTTATTTCAAGTAGGACCTCCCTAGCTTGTCTACAGTCTACTAAATTTTTCCTAAGCTGAGCGTATAAATTATTGAAGTATCTATGTACCAGTGAACGAACGTAGCCAAAGGGGATTGGTATTATTGGTTCCGGCCCTATAGTTGCCAGGGCCGATCCCCTTCTGGCCAGTTCATCTGCTGCGTCGTTGCCTCTAGATCCACTGTGTCTCTTGATCCATTGCAGAGTCACATTGTTGTGCTTACATACCTCATTCAAACTTTGATGGCACTCGTATATCAGTCCCGAGTTCGTTACATTGCAACTCAGAGCTTGTAGTACCGCCATACTGTCGTATTCTGATGGAGAAGTCTTTCACCTTCCTAGCGTCTATTGCTACGGCCGCTTGGATGATACCCATGCATTCAGCCTGGAAGAATGTGTTGTGGGTACCCAGCGGTGTGTATATGTGGATATTAAGGTCTTCAGAGAAAGCCCCAGACCCCACACCTTCATATGTCTTAGAGCCATCCGTGAAAACTTTGAGCTCTCTGGGACCCAATCCTTCCAGATGGTCAGTTTTCTTCGATTGTATCCTGTACTTCTTATCGAATATAAATTGTTTTGGGATCCTATCATACTTGGCTTGTAAGATAGGAATTTTTGAAAAAATTTTATCGATTATATCTGTGTGGGGGACTCTACTCTTACTTAAAAGATTTAGGGTCTTGAGTCTAATGGCAGCTAAAGTTGCTTCTTGTTGTGTATGTAGATGATGCGGTGTTAGCTCCAGCATTGCTTCCAAGGCTGCTGTTGGCGTAGTTCTTATGCAGCCCGTGGCAGCCATATAAGCCAATTTCTGGTAACGCTGAAGCTTTCGTATACTTCTGTGACTTCATTTGTTTTGGTCCACCATACCAGAGAGCCGTATGTGATCATGGGCCGAATTACAGTTTTGTACAGCCATAGTATAATTTTTGGCGTTAAACCCCATCGTTTGCCAATCATGTTTCTGCATTGCCAGAAAGTTAAACTAGCTTTGCTGATTTGGTTTTATATGTGTTTGTTCCAGTTAAGTTTACTATCCAAAATAAGACCTAGATATTTTACCTCGGAGGAAAGCTGGAGTTTTGTGCTAAAAAGACTTGAAAGATGATAGTTATTCAGCATTTGTTTTTGTGTGAGACTACAGTTGTCCCGGTTAAAGATTCTACAACCTTTCAGATTGTAATCACCCCTTAAACATTGAGTTATTGAGTCTCAATAGCACAATGCCATGATTTAGTTACATAGGTTGTGTCAACAATACCCAAGGCGAGTCCATGGTCAAGTCATATTTAATGATAATAGAATCGGTCTATACTATCCTTTAGGTATAATGTTTTAAAATAAAGTTATGAAATTTAGTAAAGTTACAATTCAAAGATTTAAATTAAGAAATATGTTAATTATTTAGCAAAGCTTGTTAAATATTTTAAAGGCAAATGTACATAATATTAGGAATACAAATAACACAAGACTCACGATCATAAAATTATTTATTCTTAATTTTGTTTGAAATCATTACATTTTCGTTCTTCATGCTTCATCATTTTCAATTAAAATTAAATCTTTGTGACTTGAGTAAACATCAATTTTGATGTAATTTGTAATTTTTTTATAATGGCAGTAACTGCAGGGATAAGATTTTTTAGGGTTCCGTAGTCAACTAGGAACCCTTATAGTTTCGCCATGTCTGTCTGTCCGTCTGTCCGTCCTCGCTTAATCTCTGTGACCATTAGCACTAGAAAGCTGAAATTTGGTAAAATTTATATAAACAGTATGCATACTATAGAACTAATATGTGTATCAATCACACCGACAAAGTGGTAAAATAAAATACATACATAACATAAACACTCACGCCTGTCACCCAGAGGGGTAGGCAGAGACTACAGACTTCCATTTAGCACGATCCTGACATACCTTTCTCGCCTCTTCCACATTCATATACCTACGCATGGTAAAATAAAAATTGGAAAAAAATGTTTTATTAGGGTAGCTACGATAATATGTAAAGTGGGAAGTGATTTTTTTTTATTTTAACCCTAACGTGTGATATATTGTTGGAAAGGTATTTAAAAATGAATAGGGGTTTACTCAAATCATTTTCTGATAATGTCAATAATTTCGGAAATAATCGCTCCAAAAGTAAAAAACAATGTGTCCCACCCACCCCTCTAACTTTTGTGCCATAAGTTTAGAAAATATGAGAAAAAATCTGGAAAGTAGAATTTTATAAGGACTTTCTAGGAATATTATTTTGAACTTGGATGGAAACAACAGTTTTTGTACAAACTGATAAGTGGGAACACTTACTGTGGCGGACGGGAAACTACGGAACACTGAGCGTGGCCCGACACGCTCTTGGCCGCTTTTTTTTTTAATTGCCTCCAGAGGTAACACCACCTCCTCTGTATTACCAGTTTCACAATTTGACTTAATTCCAGACACATATTTTTTAACAAATGCAATCACAAGCTAAGTAATACAGATTGCCTGCGATTTTATACAAGCAATGTATACTTAATTTAAATATTATACAAAATAAAATAAAGAAGGAATTAGAATAATAGAAAGAATAAAAACAAGGCAAAATATGCTTAAACTAAATATAACAATTATTATAAATGACATATTGTATAACAAAAATTAGTAACAGTTTAGCGATATAATAAACAAAAGGTAGAAGAAAATATAAGTGAATGTAAATCAACTTAATCTTAAAACTAAACAAAACAAAACAAATTAAAATATAAATAAATACATAAAAAATTAATATAATATTTCTATAGTATGCATACTGTTTATATAAATTTTAATTTACAATTTTACTATTTTACAATGACACTATTACATTAATTGTTTACAGTAGTCTCTAGTCGCCACAGTAAGATATTGTAACATTTAATGTATTGTACATTATTAAAGGAAAGGCATGAAATAATAATATAAACATTTACGTTAATAATATTAAAAGAGAGGAAATAAGGTAAGTATGTACAAAAAAGAACTTATCACCTGTGCGAGTATAAAGTCTACTAAAATTAATTAAAAATATAAAGTGGATATTACACTTCTTTCTTATATCTGTTACGAGCTTAGGGTTCGTGACAATAAAAATTGCCGATAAAATTACCTAAATTAACACTTTAATTTACTTTACACAAATTAAAGTTAAAACACTAATAATTAAACACACTAATTCACTTAATTCCGCTCCGAAGCTTCGCTTGTGTCGCCGAGTTCAACTCTGTCCCGATCGCATCTTGCGCCACCTATTTATTTAAATTAGCAAAATATCCGGAATGTTCAAGTAAACACGCGCAAGGTACCGAGAGCTCGAGTATAGATTTTCTAGAATCTTAGTTCTTCGGGTGGCGCTGTCGGTCGAAAGATGTGTGATGTCATTTACTGCAACGCTCCCCTCGTTCTCGTTCCTGACACTAGATGGCGCTAGTTGACTTATTCATGCAACACTGCCCCCTCCTAAGACATGCTCGTCCCGAGCATTATCGGTCCCATAATAACGCGCTAAGCGATCCACATGGACGATCTTAGGAGTCCCTCTTGCGCCTTTCTGTATCCGGTAGGTCACATCGTTGATCCTGGTTACAATCCGGTACGGGCCGTCCCATTTAGCTTGAAGCTTAGGAGATTTCCCTTTGCTGCGGACTGGATTGTGCAACCACACTAATGAACCTTCGTTGAACCCTTTATTGTTCATTTTGCGGTCGTACCGGGTTTTCATTTTCTCAGACATTTGCTGGCCCGATTGTCTGACGTGCTCATAAATGTCATTCATTTTGTTCCGCAAGTCATTTGCATAATCGGTTATACTGCGTGGGGCATCAGGTGGTATCCCGGTGATCAGGTCCGCAGGCAGCCGTAATTCTCTTCCAAAGTTTGCGAAAGCTGGTGTCACTGATGTACTTTCGTGAACAGCGCTTCGATATGACAACAAAAACGGTTGTATGTGCTTGTCCCAATCTCGTTGCTGATTGTTTACAACTTTTGCTAGGTACCTCTCCAATGTCTGATTAAATCGTTCTACCATTCCATCAGATTGCGGGTGATAAGAAGTCGTTCTTGTTTTATGAGTACCCATAACTCGGCAAGTTTCCTGGAATATTTGAGACTCAAAATTCCTTCCTTGATCGCTGTGAATCTCTAAAGGTACTCCGAAACGACAGAAGACTTCATGAACTAGTTTATCTGCAACTGTTGAAGCTTCTTGATTTGGAATGGCGAAGACTTCTGGCCACTTAGTGAAGTAATCCATTACAACCATGAAATACTTGTTACCGCTTTCACTCTCCGGAAACGGCCCCGCCACGTCAATGGCTATTCTCTCCCATGGTGCACCCACATTGTACAACTTCAATGCACCTCTACTACGAGTCTGAGGTCCCTTTACAGCCGCACAACTTGTACATTTGCGACACCAGTCCTCGACATCGTTTCGACAGTGGACCCAGTAAAACCGTTCTCGGATCTTCAGTAGAGTTCGTTTAACTCCCAGATGGCCTCCTGAATAATCATTATGGTACAGCTGTAGAACATCCGGTACTTTAGCTTTAGGGACAACCATTTGTAAATGACAGCTGTCTCCCCGAACATTTTCCCATTTACGGCACAGAACTCCATCCTGAAGCAGCAAGCTGTCCCACTGGGCCCAGTAGCTTTTAGTGGTCGAACTCATCGCTGAGACGTCGCTCCACTTGGGCTTGGGAGCACTGGCCTTCATCCATTCCAGGATCGGCTTGATGTCCGGATCTTCCTGCTGTGCATGTCGTAGGCTGTCCTTCCACCCGTTGCTGAGGTGGTCTGTCCTGAGCATCCTCACGGATACCACTTCCTTACCTTGCCTACTACAATGGTTGCCATCTTCAGGACAAGGTCTTCTTGACAATGCATCTGTGTTGCAGTGAGATTTCCCGCTGCAGTGCCTGATAGTAAAGTCGTATTCCTGCTGCTGCTGGGCGGTGCTGTTAGCCGCACTTCCTTTCTGAGACCGTTCACCTTCCCTTCCTAGGGTGTGCTTAGGGCAGCTGGACCGAAGATGGCCCCTTTTCCCACAGCCATAGCACCTAGGGCTGTATCCTTTATTGTGGTCTCGAACCGTAACTGCTGCAACCTCCCTAGCGTGAGGTGAACGATGATCCTGTCGCCGCCAGGCAGTGCCGTTAGCTGCACTACCCTCCTGATATCGTTCACTTTCCCTTTCTGCGGTTCGCTTAGGGCAGCTGGATCGAAGGTGGCCCTTTTCCCCACAGCCATAGCACCTTGGGCTGTATCCTTGGTTGCGGTCGCGAACTGTAGCTGCTGCAACCTCCCTGACGCGATGGGAACGATGATCCTGCCTCACGGCTTCCACCTTCAGTGCATGGGCCAAGGCGTTCTTAAGCGTCCGTGGTGCCCGAGCCTCACAGCAGCTCTGACTTCCAGGTCACGGATGCCGTCGATGAATGTCTGCACCAGGTTCCCTTCAATGAGCGCAGGTACAGACCGGTATGCTTTTCGCACCAGCTTCTCCACCTCTAGAGCCCATTGCTGCAGGTTTTCGTTGATGCGCTGCACGCGATCTTTAAGCTGCGCACGAAAGACGTGTTCCAGGTGAGCGTCGCTTTATTCGCCTCCAATGCCTCAAGGAGCTGCTCGTAGGTCACTTTCTTACCGAGAGCTTCCAACACGGTTAAGGCTTGGTCGCGCAGGCCTAAGGTGAGTGCAGTCATGGCCTGGCTTTTATTCCAGCCGTTTGCCTCCATGACGGCCTCGAACTGGATTTTGTAGGCCGACCAGGAAGAAGTCCCGTCGAACGGTGGTACGTTGAACCCACGTAGCGAAGGTGTAGTAGCTACTGCGGGGGCTGCAATTCCATCTCCAAGTTTGAGTTCATCCAGCGTTTTCTTAACTTGGTTGATTTGGGTCTCAGCTTCCGACAGGCGGTTATCATGTTGAGCAACCTTATCCTTCACCTCCCTTATCTCCTTCCCGAAGGTAGCGTGAAGATCCTTCATGAGGAGCATTTGCTCTTCCAACCGACGGGCCTGTTCCTCTTGTCCGCTCTGCAGCTGCTCTTTCAACTGACGGACCTGTTCCTCCTGTCGGCGAACCTGTTCATCCTGTCCACCCCGCAGCTGCTGCAGCATCACCATCAGAGCACCTAAGTCACCAAGGTGTAAGGTGCCACAGACGTAGAAGCTGCTGACGGACCGGCTTCCGTGGCCGGCGGCTGGCCCTCAGACATCTGCGGCGTTGCACCACCAAATCTCCTCTGGTCCGTCTCCTGCTGGCGTTGACTTCGGGTACGGACACCCTCCGTTTCCTCCTTAGGTAAAATCGGCATTATTTGATCCCACTTCTGACACCAATTGTTACGAGCTTAGGGTTCGTGACAATAAAAATTGCCGATAAAATTACCTAAATTAACACTTTAATTTACTTTACACAAATTAAAGTTAAAACACTATTAATTAAACACACTAATTCACTTAATTCCGCTCCGAAGCTTCGCTTGTGTCGCCGAGTTCAACTCTGTCCCGATCGCATCTTGCGCCACCTATTTATTTAAATTAGCAAAATATCCGGAATGTTCAAGTAAACACGCGCAAGGTACCGAGAGCTCGAGTATAGATTTTCTAGAATCTTAGTTCTTCGGGTGGCGCTGTCGGTCGAAAGATGTGTGATGTCATTTACTGCAACGCTCCCCTCGCTCTCGTTCCTGACACTAGATGGCGCTAGTTGACTTATTCATGCAACATATCTATGGAATATTACAACTAAATTAGCGTTGACAACTAAACAATGTAACATGAAAAGAAGAATGCAAAATTAAAATAGGATAATAAAAAAGTGGACCTTATAGCTATACTAAATCTAATATGTAAAATTAACAATGTGCAGAGATGTTATAACAAATATAGAATAAAACAGGTTGGGCAAGGAATAAAGTTAAGAGGAAGAAAAAAATGTTAAATGGATATAAATCAATGTATTCCTAACTATTAAAGTGAACGACAATTTCATTTTTTTTGAGCTAGTGCTTAGTTTAGCTAGCCACTACACGTAAAACAAACTTATCACGGAATGGCGAAAAGGGATATGTTTTACAAAAAAATTCACTATTAAAAACTGCTTATTTAAAAATTTGAAATTTCACCCACAGTAAGGGCATGAGTTTGTCCTCTATATACAAAAAAATGAAGGAGGACCATTACTCAAAAATATAAGTTACTAGAGGCCAAACTTAAAAGATGTGGGACACCAGCTGCAAAACTGTGGTTTTTCCGAGGATATACACTTCCGGCTGATGATGCATATATTTTCGGAAGGAACTTTCCGAGACGCCGCAAGCGACACCTTCAATTCCAGCCGCAGACTCCTGGTTCGCGAAACCACCTACCACGTGGTTTTCGTTTTTCCTCTAATAACCCAGGTGTCCTTTATCCAAAAATTCAAAATTTTTGGAGGATGTGTCCCCCCCATGTGGCGCACAAAATCACTAAAAAATTGCAGGTTGTGACGGGCGACTAATTTGAGCACCGCAAGCGATTTACTGTTTTGCTAATATGAGAAAAAACGGTTTTTCACTTAAAAATCACTAAAAATTGTTTCGCGGCTAAAAAAAAATTTGACACACTAAATACACTGAAATCCGTTAACTTTTTACCACTTTTAGAATTTTTAGCTGCGGGAGCGTCACAGTTTCGTGGCGTTCCGCTTTGTTTCCTTGCATGCTTGATAGCTTTATACTATGGTGTATTATCTATGCGCTGGGATAAGTTTATCTCCTGTTTTATCTACTGTCGATATTATATTCACCATAGGCCCATGCTTGCAGGATTGATAAAATTTTTGGCATAGGGATAAGACAATTTTATCTCTTGTCAGTGGATATAATAGGGGGATAAAAATTTTGCCTCCTGCCCATGCTAGCCCGGCTGCAGGAGATTGATGAACAGGGGGTAAGGAGTGGTGAAGCGTGAGGCAATCCCTATTTAAGTGAGGTCCATACATATTTCTGATGCTTTGTACATATAATAAATCTGTGGGAAAGTCTTATTTATTATTACAGTTAATTTAGTTTTTTTTTTTTTAAATTGATGCAGCAATTTAGAAAAATTTTAAACATACATAATAATGCAATAATACAAAATAACAATGACCAAAAATAATTGCCAAATTGCTTAAAATATTACTTAAATAATTATCCTATCAAAGTCCACTGGCACTTCTGATAGGACTGGCAAGTCATTTGGCAGGCAGGTTGGCAACCATTGTTTATTGAGTTGTTATCAGGAAGACGTTGCTGTCCATTTCCTGTTTAATTTCCCTTTATGACCTTTATGACCTTATATATGTGCTTAGTGAAGACAAAGCAATCTAATTAAAAGTTACTAATTTGCAGATTGTTTGCATGGTACAAAACAACATTTACTGCCTGTGTTTACCAAAATTTGTAAACTATCCTTCTTCTTTCTAATTATAACGGATATTAGCATTTTCTTAGACATTGACTTTGTCTGTTTGTATAAATATTTTTCTGAGACTATAAAAAATTGGCATAGTTATGTCAGTAGTATGGAAGAAAATATAGTAGGGCCACCACAATACAGGAGAACATTCTAGTTTGGGTGTAACATCATTTGAATCAAAAAGCAGATGTGTTGCCACTTGCCACCCCTGAGGACTAAGATGAAGTGCCTCATTTCCAGTAAAAACGATCTCCAGTTCTCATACACTCACACTGTTATTCTGTGAGAGAGTGGTCCTATCTTGGTCGAGTTGACCCACTCGTGTTACTACCATCATATAAACACTATAAAGACGTTTATTCCAACACTAACATCTACACACATGACACATTACAATTAAAGAAAGACTGTGAAGAAAGACTGTGTGCACACATATGAAAACAAAAATTGTGTTATGGTGAAGTGATGGAACCGTTTCAGCATAATCTGCGAGCTTGCAGCGTTGATTTTCAACCGGCTCCCTGTGCCGGTCAGATTCATATATTTTCATACATATTATATTCATAAGTTCAGATGGTCATTTTTTTTTAAATTAAAATTTCCTTTATTTCCAAAAATCTTATTACAAAGATTTGTCGAGTCTTCCCTTTAAGTAGTCAGAGACACTTGTGTTGGGAATAACTCGCTACTTCCCTTACGGTTGGCTAAATAAGATAAACTAGGTAGGTATATTACATCTAAAAGGTTAGGTTAGGATGGTACGGTTAACATTTTTTTTTTACATTAAAATTTAACATTTTTGATATAATTCAAATTTAAATTTAAATTGCGGCTGTAGTGGCGATGAACTATTTTCATTTAAGCATGTATGGTAGTATATAAATGTGCGTGAGTGTGTATATATGTGCGTGTGCGTGTGCGTGTGCGTGTGTGTGTGTGTGTGTGTGTGTGTGTGTGTGTGTGTGTGTGTGTGTGTGTGCGTGCGTGCGTGCGTGCGTGCGTGCGTGCGTGCGTGCGTGCGTGCGTGCGTGCGTGCGTGCGTGCGTGCGTGCGTGCGTGCGTGCGTGTGTGTGCGTGTACATCTATAGAAATGGTGTTCGAATGAGTGTATGTATGTGTGTATACGAGCTCGTGTCTGTGTGTAAGTGTGCATGTGTTGGTTACCTGTATGCCCTAAGGTTCCTTGGGATCAATTGTATGCAAGTAATTTTTTTATCTATCTGTACTCCATGTGAGATGTGCAACAGTAGTATAGTATTTATTAGGTATGTTATATGTAGTAGAGGCATGCTGCAGCTATATTAGTTTTAGCACGATTGGGTCAGCTCAACATGGGTGGGACCAAGCTCTTAGTGAATATTGGCATAATTTTTTTATTGGATACGAGGCATTTCATCTTAGTTCTCAAGGGTGACAATGCATCTGCTTTTGGATTCTTCATTGAGCATAAATGTAGATGTCTATGGGCTACAGCTTCCTCTTACCATCAGGTGGACTGTGCGCTGCTTTGCTCACCCTCATCTAAAATTATCTAAAAATACATTACATTAATAGTTAGTGAAATTAGTAAATTAACATTAAAGGTAAAAATTAAATTAATGATTAGAAATATAATACTAAATAGGTAGGCCTATGTTCAGCAGCATGTAGTTGCAGCATGGCTCTACTACATGTATCACTTACTGGGAGGTTGACAACAGTCACAAGATAGCGTGTCGACATGTAACATTGTGGTCGGTACAGCGGACACGCCGTACGCGGGCGGTGTGTTCCGCGTGCGGTTGGTGCTGGGGCGCGAGTTCCCCACGGCGCCGCCGCGCGCGTACTTCCTCACGAAGATCTTCCACCCGAACGTGTCGGCGGCGGGCGAGGTGTGCGTGAACACGCTGAAGCGCGACTGGCGCGCCGAGCTGGGGCTGGCGCACGCGCTGCTGGCGGTGCGCTGCCTGCTCATCGCGCCCAACGCCGACTCCGCGCTCAACGCCGAGGCGGCGGCGCTGCTGCGCGACCGCTACGACGACTACTTCGCGCGCGCCAAGCTCTACACAGATATCCACGCGCGCGCCGCCAAGCACGAGTGCTCGCCGCCCGCGCACGCACACGCGCACGCGCACGCACAGGTACCGTACCACAGAGGCATCTTTTTGTATGTTATAAAACATTTCATACAAACACTAAAGAACTTTATTTTAAGATAATTCTCCAGATTCAAATTTTCTGAAGTTGCTACATTTGTTTTTTTTTTGTTATAGTAGTATAGTGTGGTGACAAACCAACACACAGTCCATCTGATGGTAAGTGCATACTGTGGCCATACATATATACGTAGACATATACATTTATCCGTAATTAAAAATCAAAATGTAAATGCTTTGTCACCCTTTGAACTAAGATTGAATGCCTCATTTCCAATAAAAAGGATCTCTACTTTCACCATAAGAAGTGCTACATTCTGTCTTTTTTTTTAATTAAATTAAAATTATACAACTGTTGAACTATACTTCAGTTGTATAAAATATTTACACTTGCATTTAATTTTTGTACCTAATGGTAAGTTGTGATACAACCGAAGATGGTAAAGCACACTGACAAAGTCTTATTTCTTCTTGACTTGAAGATGTCTTCATTGTAATCAGATGGAATTATTGATTAACGCATGACGTACGATGAAGCAAACCAATTGATTTGAATACGTGAAAAAATCCATGGGTTCATATCCATCTCGAAGGATCAGAAAATGTTGGGTATTTTCCTACGATTCTATAGTACCTAATTATTGTTAAATGATAAGTACTGTGAATGCATGCAGTAAATAAAACCGACTGCAATGAGTGCTGATAATAATACACTAATTTATTAATTGACTGCATGATAGAATTTGCACGCGAATAAAAAATAGGTTCAGAACTTAAGAAGTACACACATAAAATAATGCTTTATATCTATTTATAATAACTCGTACAGTGCATATGTACCCTATTGAAGCACTCCTCGATGACAATGAGGAACTTTTTCTCTTTTGGAGTTTTATATTACAAAACATTAGCATTTTTGAAGGCACTGTAATTTCTGTGTGACATCTTTGTCAAGCTGCACTCATGACTGGACGCATAATATACAAATTTGCATACGATTGGTGCAGGAGGATCGCGGCGCGGATGGCGTGGGCGAGAGAGATGGTGCGGTGGGGGGTGACGGGGCGGGCGGTGCGCCGCGCGCCAAGCGGGAGCGGCGGGCGGCGGGCGCGCGCGAGCGTCGCCGCATCCTCAAGCGGTTATAACGACCCGCCGCCCTCCGCACCGCACCGCGCCGCTCCGCACCGCACCGCACCGCACCGCACCGCACCTCACTACACCGCCCCGAGCTTTTGTAACTAACTGCGTCTGTTCCCCAATCGTGTTTTCTCCTTAGTTCCAAACATCCAACACTTGTAAAAAATGTATCGTTTAGTTATATTTATTTCCTAGTAAAACATAATAAAGTACAATCGTTGTTTTATTTGCACAGCTCAGTTTCCTCCCATATTTTGATTCGTTCGTTCAGTTTCGTAGCCCAAACCATAGAATAGCGACTACACAAGTGTGGAATCATACTTCGTGAAGCCCCATCATGTCGCCTTGTAAATACCAATACTTATACTAAAGTAAATAGTATTAAAAATAATTGATACTTTTAGCCTAGGCCTAGTTGTATGTGA
The DNA here is from genome assembly GCA_036936625.1 of Parnassius smintheus behrii. Taxonomy (NCBI): domain Eukaryota; kingdom Metazoa; phylum Arthropoda; class Insecta; order Lepidoptera; family Papilionidae; genus Parnassius; species Parnassius smintheus. Next base: position 53,780,077 of record JAUPFT010000011.1, read on the forward strand.
AAAGTGTATGCGAATGTATGGAGGTTCTGCTCGACCAAAAAATAAAAAATCAAAGAACCTCGTTGATTGTTCATTGAATTGAAAATTTCTTGAGAATGGTTGTGATGCTTTGAGTTGGTTTAATACTCAAACTTGTGATGTGAAACTCGATAAAACGTAAAAGCGACACTAGCGCATACATCTACAGGATTTAGCCTGCGAAAGAATGAGATAGAATATTATATAAAATTAGTCGTGTTTAGGCCATCTAGCGTCAATCTGACGTACCACCTTGAGAGTCAATTAATTTTTGTTCGATAAAATAACTATAGAGTATAGTAGATGGTGCTATTGCAAAACAATTTCACTCGAAAGAACATATTCCTTTGATTTATTTCCCTAAAAACCGATTTACACTTCGACAAGTACAGTAGCGAGTTTAGTTACAGGGCAGTTGACAGTAAACGGTTAGTGGGCACTAGCGTTTAAACTATGTCTTCGTGGCTAGTTTAGTTAAGGACATTAGTTCATAGAGTTCGTTGGAGTATGACGTTTCAAGACTACAGAATTTTTCCGGTTTTCGTTTAAGATGGTTCTAGGATAATGTAAAGAATTAAATTATCTAGTCAGAGAAGTATTAATTCTTATTGTAAAATAAGTTTTTAAGAATTTTCATGAGTGCAGCACCTCGAGCAGGTTTAATTTTAAAATTTGAACTTATCCTATTATATAAACATCCGTGTTCCAAATACTCCTGTACGAATTTATACGTGATATCTTCCATCCATTTTATTATTAAAACTCAATACTTATAAAACGTATAAATATTCAACAAACAGTATCGTACAAACTTTGTGGCGAGTTTCATTATAAAAGTTTTTTGTACATTTTGGCGCGCAAACGTTGCGTCCTGTCAACTTATGCACTGAACTAAACTCGATCGTTTACACGAACGGCGAGTTTAGTTGCGGATGGCGGGAGACGCGCGGGAGGGCAGCACTTCACACGTAACTCGCCGAAAAATAGCTCGCCCGTCTATCCCGTTCAACTTAATCGTTAACTTAGATCGTATCGATCGCTCGTTGCGACAACACCGTTTAGTCATTTCTCTTCATTTTTATTTTGCAATTGCAAACAAAAGTTTACCATTACTTTTAAATTTAGTACCATTTTAAAGCCAGTGAATCGACTGTTAACACAGTGAAAGCCGTTTTTAAACTTAATTACGCGGTCCGATACAGTGAAGCAAAACATTTTAAAATATTTATTTACTGGTCGCAACCTTGACCTACCTCACATAAGCGTGCTTAACTCGTACGCCAAGCCATGCTCACTTTCGATCGCGCAATACCAACCTTACGCCCGCCAAGTAGTGATCGAATTAGATCAGAATTATGTAAACATGTCTACCTATGAAAAAACTATTTTTTCGTTTTAAACAAAACCAAAGACACTATGCAATAGATATTAGTATCAAAGACAAAGATATGCTCTTTTATTTTAAACCATAACCTGGCAATGTTTTTTAGAAAAAAAAAAAAAAGAAATCACTCTGAACTTCCGGCGTTCCACGTGTCACTTTGATGAAGTTGCTCTGTCTTTTTTATAGAATTTTATATTTGTGTCTGGACTAAAAACGAAAGTATTATACTTTTTACATTTCTTGTAATATAGTCAACACGTAGATATATAATTTGTGGTATAAAAAGTGAAAAGTAAATTGCCAAAAGTACTTCAAATTCCGAAAGGCCTGTTTTGGCGGGCGGGTTATAAATGTGTTATTTTTCAAATTCTCATTTATTTTTAGTGTAAAATGTAAGTAAAAATAGTTTTCCTACATATTTTGAAATAACATGACGTTGTATTTATTTCAAATTCACACGAACATATTTTAGAAATATTGTTCGAAATGTCACAGATAAAATATTATTTTATTTTTTTTTTTTAATTTTTTAATATTTTAATATTTTGGTATGAGTAACGAATGGAAACACATAAAACATAAAATATACATATTTCCAAACAATTTCATATAAATTTCTCCAAAAACAAAGGTGTAGAATTCAAATTAGTAGTAATTTTGTCACTAAAATTGAAGTTTATACTACTATTATGCTATACAGTGTAATTTATATACTTTATTACAATTTCTAGCAACCAAAAATAATTTTATTCGATAGTTTATACATTCAACAAGACTTCCTGTAAGTTTTATCCATAAATATTGTCTCAAAGTGAAAATATAGCAAAATTTGCAATATTGCAAAAAATTTCCTAACCTAGAAATTTTCCCGCCAAAAAGGTCCCGAGTGAACGGGAGTGTAACATGTCGCGCGCTGTCAGAGCGTAGAAGTTAAAACGATCAACTCGTGCCCGTCGTAGCTGTTGTGTGTACGCAAAAAGGCGATACTTCCCGATTGTTTGCGATTTTTGCCGAGCTAGTTATCCACGACTTTAGACAGTGCTACGAGCTTCCAAAGTACGACACAAATAGTCCCGCCCACTTTGCTACGATACTACTTCTACGAACCACCGCTGCACTTACTGCGTCACTGACTCGCCGTAGCGAGCTATCAACAGGTTGTTGTTTTTTTGTATTTATATACCATTTAAAATATATTAATATGCCGAAAATCTGCTTGTGTTGCAAGCTTGATATAAAAAGCGATAATTTCTGCAAATGTGCTTACTGCAAACAAATATGTCATGAGCTTTGTGCTAATTTACCACCCAGGAAATCTTCTAGTGAGCCCTCTCCAGTTTGGATTTGTCCAAGCTGCATCAGCAAGAGACCCAAGGGCGACAATACGGAAACACCAGTAAGGCATAATCTTAAGAGCACTCAATCATCACCTAATTGGATATCGCAGCGATCACGAGGCAACAGGGTCGGTACTTCTCCAGTCACAAATGAACAAGAAGCCCCTTCTCTCTACCCCACTGTCGATGAAATTAGGGACATCATACAGTCAGAACTAAAAAATATTTTAACGAAGGAGTTGACCGTCTTGATTGAGAAAACGATTGCGTCTGAACTTCGAGAAACTGTTTCTGATATTGCATGTTTAAAAAGTGATTTGCTTTCGCTTAAAACTTCTATGGATTTTATAAACTCACAATATGAGGAAATCAAGGTTGATTTGAACAAAAAGTCTGAATTATGTCATCGGTTACAGAAGGAATGTACAGACTTGACCATCGCTAATAGGGAATTACTTGATCGTGTGGCACAAATAGAACAGCACTCTCGTGCCTCGAACTTAGAATTGCAATGTGTGCCTGAACATAAATCAGAAAATCTGATCCTACTGACTAAGCAGCTTGCAAAAGTGGTCTCCTTCGACCTTAAAGAAGAAGATATTCATTTGTGCACTAGAATTGCTAAGGCTAATCCTGCCACCACCAGACCTAGATCAATTATTGTCAAGTTACGCAGCCCTCTGATTCGTGATGGATTTTTAGCTTCCGTCATAAAATTCAACAAGAACCACAAATCGGACAAACTTAACTCTAGCCACTTGGGTATCGGAGGTAACAAGAAACCTGTATTCGTGACTGAGCATCTCTCTCCAAGTAACAAAGATCTGCATCGGGCTACCAGACTTAAGGCTAAAGAAAAGAACTACAAGTTCGTTTGGGTAAGAGGTGGTCGCATTTTTGTGAGAAAGTCGGAATCAGCTCCTGTTGTTGTAATTAAGAATTTATCCTCGTTACAATACTTAACTGATTAGATTTCTTCTCATTTATTCATATCTTGTTTTTTATGTGTACCTGCACAAAATCTGCTGCCTTAAATTGTTATTACCAAAACTGTAGAGGCCTAAATACAAAAACTTATGAATTTTATAGTAACATGTGTATGAATGAGTACGATATTGTTGTAATAACGGAAACTTGGCTACAAAATAACGTTAACGATTTAGAGTTATTTAACGAAAATTATGCTGTATATAGACGAGACAGAGACTTGACTAAATCATTTTCAAAGAAGACTGGAGGTGGTGTAATGATTGCCGTCAATAGAAAATTTGATTCACATAGGATTAATAGAAATGAAGGCACTGGACTAATAGAAGGTCTTTGGATTGTAGTTAATCTCAGAAATGGTAAAAACCTTATAAAGCTTTGCATATGCGCAGTCTATATACCACCTTCCGTTAATTCAAGGAACTGTGAACAGTTTGTGGATAATGTTAATAATAATCTTTCCGATTTTGATCACTCATTGGTAATTGGTGATTTTAACCTTCCTAATTTGGAGTGGCTGAAAAATGATAATGACCTATTTACTATTTTAAACGATTCTCAATGCCAATACTTTTATATGATCTCTGAATTTATGGCCCTAAATAATCTTAAGCAGTTCAATTACATTAAAAACAAAAACTTGAAAATGCTTGATTTAATATTCTCATCAGAAAGTAACGTATGTGTTGATCAAGCCGACGAAGCATTAACCGCTATTGATCCTTTTCATCCACCTCTTGTATTTGAAATTATTTTCCACTCCATCAATCATTTACAACCATCCCTACAACCTAGACCTAATTTCCACAAAGCTAACTATGAGTCTATCAAAAATGAATTGGATAGTGTTGATTGGCTCAATATATTTGCATTATGTAGGAATGTTGATGAAATGGTTACTCGTTTTTATGATGTATTGCGTGCTACTATAAGTAAACATGTTCCACTCACCACTCCTAAAAGCATTAAATATCCAATTTGGTTTTCTAAAGGTCTTATTAGGAGTATTAAAGAAAAAAAGAAAATTAGACAACGCGTTAAGAAATATAAAAATCCGATGGATAAAATTGCCCTAGACTTGCTAAAACAAAGAACAAAAAATTTAATGAAACAGTGCTATAATAGTTATTACAAACGCCTTGAACATAGTATAACCTCAAATCCTAAGTATTTTTGGACATTTATAAAGCATAAGCGTAAAAATAGTTGCAATATACCATCCCATATGCAATTAGACCATGAAACTGGAGCGGATGAAACAAGCATAAGTGAACTCTTTGCGAAAAATTTTTCATCTATTTATAGTAAAAGTCTAAATCCACAAGTTTCTTACCATAAACGCGATGGTGTCCATTCATTTTCATCCTCGCTTAGCTCTATTATGCTGTCGGATAATTTAATTCTCACTAGGCTAAAGAGACTTGACTTAAATAAAGGTCCTGGCCCAGATGGATTACCGCCGTTGTTTATATATCAATGTGCTAAGCAACTATCATTACCACTTACTTGTATCTTCAACGAATCTCTTAAAACTGGAATATTTCCTGCCTACTGGAAAATGGCTAAAATTGTTCCCATTTACAAAGATGGTACTAAGAATAACATTAGAAATTACAGACCAATATCCATTTTATCTATTTTTCCTAAAGTTTTTGAAGTTTTAATCTACCCTTATGTTTACAATTTACTAAAATTTCAAATTACTGATCGTCAACATGGTTTCCTTAGAAATAGGTCCACCGCTACTAATTTAATTGCCTTCACCAATTATGTTATCCAGTATGTCGATCAGGGTTCTCAAGTCGATGCTATCTACACTGATTTTAGCAAGGCATTTGATAAGGTTGACCATGAGATACTTTTGACGAAATTAAGTAGTTGTGGTATTGGTGGCCCTATTTTGGATTGGTTTAGATCCTACTTAACTCGTCGCGAGTGTTATGTAGTTGTTAATGGAAGCCAGTCTGAACCGTTCAAGGTAACCTCGGGTGTTCCTCAAGGGTCACATTTAGGGCCCCTTTTGTTTTTAATTTTGATCAACTCAGTGACAGAATGTTTTTTGAACACAGAAGTTTACCTGTTTGCTGACGATTTGAAATTCGTTAGACCTGTTAGTTCATCAACAGACTCCCAGCTTATTCAAGCCGATTTGGATAGATTGATCGAGTGGTGTACTCAAAACAATATGATTCTGAATGCTAAAAAGTGTTATCATATGTCATTCACACGCAAACATACTCCTATCCAAACTACATACAAAATTGGCAACACAGTACTCAATCAAGTAGAGTGTATACGAGACCTGGGCGTTTTGTTGGATAGTAAACTGTCTTTTGTACCACATATAAACAGTATAATTACGAAGGCGTCCAAAATGTGCGGATTTTTAGGTAGAAACACCAAACAGTTCAGACATACTCGAACATTGCTACTACTCTTTCACAGCTTAGTTCGGAGCAACCTTGAATATTGTTCTCAAGTTTGGTCTCCTTTCTATGAGGTTCATAAGAGTGGAATTGAACGAGTACAGCGGAGTTTCCTTAGTATGCTAGCATTGAAATTTAACCGACACCGCTCCTTAACTTCATATGATGAACGGCTAAAGCATTTCCGTATATCTTCCTTATATAACAGGCGCAAACTTTTGGATTTGAGCTTCCTCCACAAACTATGTAATAATGGCATTGACTGTCCTCAATTACTTGAAATGGTTAACTTTAATGCTCCAAGCAGATTACCACGATTTAATGTCTACAAGCTGTTTATGGTCCCACCTCACAGGACTAACCTCGGTCTTAATTCAGCATTGTGCAGAATGTTTAGACTGTATAATGATATATCTAGGCCATCTGATTTAGATATTTTCAATGACAATTTAAATAATTTCAGAAGAAAAATGTTACTTTATTTAGAATCTAAGTTTTAGATGATAAATGTAAAACCCTTTTAATTTCTCACAAATACGCAATTTTACTACTGTACTATTAAATTTTAATTAACTTTTCGCAACATTACTCTGTGTTAGCTGTGGTTACCTATAACTGGGTGAGCACATTGCATGTTTCTCACAAAGCTTGGTTCTTGTTTTAGTATTTGTGTATCATCTGTCGGTGACCCTTATAAATAAATAAATAAATAAAATAAATAAACTTGCTACTTAACTCGCTTATTGCTGTTCAAACGAGGTTCAAACTTAACTCGCCAGCTTCGCAAGTTAACTCGCTACTGTACTTGTCGTAGTGTAAATCGGTCTTAACATTTAGGCTCGAGTCTAAAAATGATTGTAACATTTATTTGCTATAAAATTAAACTTATATTTTGTGTCGATGTGTAATATTTTTATTTTGTATTTAATTTTATTTGAAGGTTTCATTTCTACCGCTAGTTTTTTTGGTTTTGTTTTTTTTAATTGCACACATATGCTTTTTTTTTTCATTAGTCAGACTAAGTCGAACTAATCGGTATCAACCGACAGCTCAATGTATACTAAATACGAAGAACTTCAATGTATTATCAGTAAAGGTATATTAGAAGAAAGAAAATTATAAATATTTTTTATTCTTCAATATAGTCTTCCATGACATCAATACATTTACTTGTTCATGGAAAAAGCTTTTGTTTTCCCTTGAAAATATATTCTTCATCTTAGCCTGAAAAAATGCTCGTTTACGGCGGACTTGAGCTCATCGTCAGCAAATCCATTTTCCAGGCTAGATCTGGCCTGTATGTTGGATGGTTAATTTTCTCAAACCCGCAGAGTCTCGTACAGCAGCCTTGGAGAGTCGCGCCGTGTGAACTGGTGCGTTGTCATGAAGAAGCATCACTCCCTTGGCCAGCTTTCCTCTTGTCTTTTCTTTTATTGCTTCTCTCAAACGGTGTAGTATTTGTCTGCGTTGATGGTTTTACCTTTTTTTGTGTACTCGATCAATAGTATTCCTTTGGAATTCCAAAACACTGTGGCCATGATTTTATCGGCCTATGGAGTGATTAAACTTCTTGTGAAGGTTTGAGCCCTTTTTATGCCATTTCATAGACTCCTGTTTACTCTCAGGGTCATAGTGGTGAACCCAAGTTTCATCTCCTAAAATTATCCTATCGAAAACACATGTTGGGTCGTCACCACAGAACTACCTACAACAGTCAATTCGCGCCTGCTTTTGAAGCGCAGTGAGCGTTCGCGGCACTCATCTTGTATTGACTTTTGTGAGGTTGAGATAGTCATGTAATATGGTGTGTATGGTACCATCGAATAGGTTAGTCATTTCTGCTAACATTTAAATTTTTACTCGTGCTCCTTTTAATACAAGTTTTTCAATAATTTTCAAATTTTCTTCTGTAGCCGCTGTGATTGGCCCACCCGGGCGGGAATCATCTTCGATGCTTTCCCTGCCTCTTTTGAATTCACTTGCCTACTTCTGTAAGGTTGACATTGAAGGAGCAGAGTCTTGGTAAACGGCTATAATTTTTTCATGGTTGTTTTTTTTAAAGATTTTCCTTGTTTAGTGGGGAGTTAATTAGCGCACAGTGCTCGATTTTTTTCGACATTGTCGAGTCGGTCATTCCCGTTGTCTATGACTGAAGGTTACATAAGAAGTAATATCATAAATTATATAATAAGTTATCATATAATAAATTATTTATAGATTTGAGAAAAGTGGACGATGTTGTTTATATAACTTATCATGCAGCTTGACAAGCGCGTCGTTTGCTTGAAAATGATCAGCATTGGGATGACGCTTTAGCAGAATCCTGTGTTAGTGATAATCCATGACGGTTACGCCATTTATTTGTAACATTACTCACATTTTGTAATTTGTCAGATGCTGTACAATTATAGGAAAAATATAAAGAAAAATTTGCAGAAGACTTTCTTCGGAATATATCTCACAATGATGAAGGCGCAACTAATGATAATTTCCGTGATCTTGCCATAAATCTATGCTTATTAGCTCTTCAGGAAGACTTAACTAAGCAGTAGGCGGTAAATCACTCTGTGAATGTGGTTTGCCAACACTAACCTCGGTCGGAGAGGTTACCAATAGGGAATATTCCGCAGAGATTGGTTACAACTCAATGGAACTGCTGGCAACATTAGAAAACGGTGTCCCAATGATGACTGCACAACAACGTTCAGTCTATGATCGCGTGTGCGAGAGTGTTTAGAATAATTTGGGAACAATATGGTTTTTAGATGCACCTGGAGGAACTGGGAAAACCTTTTTGACTAATATTAGCTTATGTTCGAAATCAGCGTAAAACTGATCTTGCCGTAGCTTCATCAGGTATAGCTGCAACATTGCTACCAGGAGCTAAAACTGCTCATACTATGTTTAAATTACCAATTGATTTAGATCGCACGGAAAGTCCAACCTGTAGTATTTCAAGAAATAGCGACAAAGCTAAGGTATTACGCGAGTGTAATTTAATCATATGGGATGAATGTACGATGGCCCACCGAAAAGGAGTAGAAGTGGTAGACAGAGGGAGACAGGCAGGAGATGGGCAGCAGCATCTTCCTGATGACAACTGTGACGTAATAAAAAACTGCGGTTGCCAACCCGCTCGCCAAGCGTGGCAACTACGGCAAATACCCCCCAATGAACAAATACACAAAAAGACGGCCCCCAGTCCCCGGCGGCCCCGCTATTCCTGGCTACGGTGGCGACCATGGTAACGGCGGGGCAGGGGGTGCTAAGAATCTCCGGTGGAGGTTCGGTTGCCACCTACGACGACTCGACCTGGCAACATATAACGCACGCACCCTGAGGACTGACGAGAAGATACTGGAGCTGGAAGAAGAGGTAGACAAGTTGCGCTGGCATATTATTGGATTATCCGAGGTCCGAAGAGAGGGGGAGGACACGGCAATCCTCGAGTCCGGCAACTTGTTCTATCACCGGGAGGGCGACCATCTGTCCCAAGGAGGTGTCGGATTTATCGTCCACAAGTCTCTCGTCAACAACGTTGTAAAGATTGGGAGTGTGTCGACGAGGGTCGCGTACCTGATACTCAGAATCACCAAACGGTATTCGCTGAAGGTCATTCAGGTTTACGCACCAACCTCGGCACACCCCGATGAGGAGGTGGAGGAAATGTATGAGGATATTTCCAGAGCCATACATTCCTCCAAAACCCACTACACGGTGTTGATGGGAGACTTCAACGCAAAACTAGGCACAAGAGAAAGCGGTGAGCTGAAGGTAGGGAAATTTGGAGTAGGGCAACGGAACCGAAGGGGCCAGCAGCTGGCCGACTTTATGGAGAAAGAGGGACTCTTTATGATGAACTCTTTCTTCCAGAAGCGGCCCCACAGGAAGTGGACCTGGTCGAGCCCCGACGGTTCGACAAAAAATGAGATTGACTTCATTATGACGACCAGACGCCAACTGTTCAGTGATGTCTCAGTGATCGCAAGGGTGAAAACTGGCAGCGATCACCGAATGGTTAGAGGCACACTGAACCTAAACGTTAAGTTGGAGAGGTCTCGTCTAATGAAGTCAACGCTCCGTCCCCCTCGTGCTCTAATCCAGAATCCCGAAACCTTTCAGCTCGAGTTACGTAACCGCTTCCAGTGCCTAGAAGATTGCAATGCAGTGGACGATATGAACGACAAGCTCGTGGAAACTGTCCATGCGGTCGGAGCTAAGTTCTGCAAGACCCGCCGCAGAAGAACACAAAAACTCTCCGATCACACTCTTAATCTCATGGCTGTTAGACGGGAGATGAGGCTGCAATCGTCAACAGATTTGACAGCATACAGGCAACTGAACAGACAGATCTCCAAATGCATGCGGCGAGACTTACGCAACTTTAATACTTCTCGTATTAAAGAAGCGATCGAGCGGAACCAGGGCTCCAAAGTCTTTGCCAGAGATCTGTCTGCCAGAAAGAGCCAACTGTCAAAGCTGAAGACTGAGTGTGGCAACATCGTTTCCGGGACACCTGAGATTTTGAGTGAGATTGAGAGGTTCTATGGGCAGCTGTACACATCATCGTTGGAGCCACACGCAAGTGTGAGTAACGATCCAAGAGCAAGTCTTATCCGACACTATTCCGATGATATCCCGGACGTCAGTCTAAGCGAGATTAGAATGGCTCTCCAGCACCTTAAAAACGGCAGGGCCCCAGGCGAGGATGGAATTACAGCGGAGCTTCTGAAAGCGGGTGGAACACCGGTACTTGTAGTCCTTCAGAAGCTCTTCAATTCCGTCCTCCATGGTGGCACTACTCCAGAGGCGTGGAGCAGAAGTGCGGTGGTCTTGTTCTTTAAGAAAGGCGACAACGCTCTCTTAAAGAACTACAGACCGATTTCCCTTCTGAGCCGCGTCTACGTGCTGTTTTCGAGAGTCATTACGAATCGTCTCGCACGCAGACTTGACGACTTCCAGCCTCCCGAACAAGCCGGTTTCCGAAAAGGCTTCAGTACCATAGACCACATACATACCCTGCGGCAGATTGTACAGAAGACTGAAGAGTACAATCTGCCACTTTGCCTGGCGTATGTGGACTATGAGAAAGCCTTTGATTCCGTCGAAATTTGGGCGGTGCTACAGTCCCTTCAGCGGTGCCAAGTTGACTGTCGGTATATCGAAGTGCTGAAGTGTTTGTACAGTAGGGCTACGATGGCTATCCGAGTACAGAACCAGAGCTCGAAACCTATCCAACTGCAGAGAGGTGTAAGACAGGGTGACGTTATATCCCCGAAACTCTTCACCGCTGCATTGGAAGACGTTTTCAAGCTACTGGACTGGAAAGGATACGGTATTGACATCAATGGCGAGTACATCACTCACCTTCGATTTGCCGACGATATAGTCCTTATGGCAGAATCGCTGGAGGACTTAAGCACTATGCTCAATGACCTCAATAGTGCCTCCCAACGGATAGGTCTTAAGATGAACATGGACAAAACAAAGATCATGTTCAATGTCCATGTCACACCTATGCCGGTAGTTGTTGGGAGCACTATGCTCGAAGTTGTTGACGAGTACGTTTACCTGGGACAAATAGTCCGACTAGGTAAGTCCAACTTCGACCGAGAGGTCAATCGACGGATTCAACTCGGCTGGGCAGCGTTCGGGAAATTACGACATATCTTTTCGTCAGGTATACCTCAATCTCTAAAAACTAGATTGTACAACCAGTGCGTGTTGCCAGTGATGACTTATGGATCTGAGACGTGGTCCTTCACTGCTGGCCGTATGAGGACGCTTAAGGTCGCTCAGCGAGCTATGGAGAGGGCTATGCTCGGAGTTTCTCTGCGTGATAGACTCAGAAATGAGGATATCCGCAGTAAAACCAGAGTGACCGACATAGCCCAACGGATTAGTAAGCTGAAGTGGCAATGGGCCGGCCATATAGCTCGAAGAACCGATAACCGATGGGGAAGAAAGGTTCTCGAGTGGCAGCCTCGTACCGGTAGGCGTAGTGTAGGGCGACCCCTCACTAGATGGAGTGACGACCTGGTAAGACATGCAGGAAGTCGATGGATGCAGGTGGCTCAGGACCGTGCTTTGTGGCATTACTTGGGGGAGGCCTATGTTCAGCAGTGGACTTGTGAAAGGCTGTAATGATGATGATGATGATGGTAGACAGAACTTTAAGGGATATAAGACAAAATGATCGACTAATGAGCGGTATCACGGTTTTATTTCGTGGTGATTTCCGACAAACCTTACCAGTAATACCACGGGGAACCCGAGCTAATGAGGTTAGGGCTTGCCTAAAAAGCTCTTATGTGTGGTGTAATATACAATTGGTACATTTGACTATAAACTTGCGAGTGAGAACTGGAGATAACCCGGATGATCGTCAATTTTCTGATAAATTATTAAAGATTGGTGAAGGTATCTATCCACAACTACACCAAGGAAAACTTATTCTAACGCCTGAGTTATGTTGTATAGTGCAATCCCAACCACATCTTATATCGTTGGTTTACGGTGACGTATCAATTATATTAAATAGGGGCAATTCTTGGCTATGCGAAAGATCCATTTTAACTCCTCGCAATGACCAGGCATCTGAGATTAATAAAAAAATACTGTCGAATATACAGGGCGAAAGCAAAGTTTATAGTTCAATAAATAGAATGGTCGATGAACAAGAAGCCACTAATTACCCGATAGAATTTTTAAATTCTTTAAATATGCCTGGACTTCCTTCTCATGAAATTTGTGTAAAAATTGGCAGCGATTGGCCGATTATTCTGCTCCGAAATTTAAGACCACCACAACTTTGCAATGGAACTCGGCTAAAAGTAACCCAGTTGCAACAAAATAATATCGTGGCTCAAATTTGTGCAGGAGAAACTGTCTTTATTCCCAGAATTCCCATAATACCAAATAATTTTCCATTCCAATTTAAAATAACGCAATTCTCAGTATCAGTGTGTTATGCAATGCCAATTGATAAGGCTCAAGGACAGACTTTTCGTGTTGCTTTAGTAGATCTCGGTGTCAGTTGTTTCTCGCATGGTCAGTTGTACGTCGCTCTTTCCCGTGTTAGCAGTTCTAGAAATCTTTATGTTCACGTGCCGGACGGGTCAACTTTCAACATAGTTTACCCGAAAGCTTTTCGCCGAAGTATTTTTGTTCTATAAGTACTTAAGCCTCATGTGAACGTGACCTAAACAATATTACCAATATATTAACTTAATAACACACAAGAGTTACACTCCATCCAAAGCCCAGCGACATTATAACATATATAGGAATGACGTCTTAGCAAAAGTTGTTTATTCTGATGGGCATTTTGACTTACAAAAATGAAAGAGCTAGAACGTCTCGAATCGTCTCGCGAATCACGTTGTTTTCCCGTCCCCGGGCTCTTAGAATTCAAAATCAGACGTTCCAGATCTTCGATTTTGACGACCCCGTTGTCTTCGAACAGGATCCGCGTACGAAGTCGCGGGCAGAAGCTAGCCTAAAATAATTTAGTAAATATAACCTAGATAAAGTCGTCGTGAAACACGTTGAGAGTGGTTTTTAAAATAAAAGTTTTGAAAACAATAAAATAATTATTATAAAAAAATTATGGTGAAAGTCTGTGCAATAAAAATTCTTTAAAATTTACCCTCCAGCTACAGTGGCGCTATCCCTATTTACGAGACGGTTCTCCTTACCTCTACACTCCATGGGTAAATCGAAGGTGGGTGATGTACTCGCCATTGATGTTAATACCGTAATATTTCATGTTCAGTAGCTTGAAAACGTCTTCCAATGCAGCGGTGAAGTTTCGGGGATATGACGTCACCGTGTCTTAGACCTCTGCAGTTGCGTAGGTATCGTACTGTTACGAGCTTGAGGTTCGTGACAATAAAAATTGCCGATAGAATTACCTAAATTAACACTTTAATTTACTTTACACAAATTAAAGTTAAAAACAATAATAATTAAACACACTAATTCACTTAATTCCGCTCCGAAGCTTCGCTTGTGTCGCCGAGTTCAACTCTGTACGATCGCATCTTGCGCCACCTATTTATTTAAATTAGCAAAATATCCGGAATGTTCAAGTAAACACGCGCACGGTACCGAGAGTTCGAGTATAGATTTTCTAGAAACTTAGTTCTTCGGGTGGCGCTGTCGGTTGAGAGATCTGTGATGTCATTCTCTGCAAAGCTCCCCTCGCTCTCGTTCCTGACACTAGATGGCGCTAGTTGACTTATTCACACAACACTGCCCCCTCCTAAGACATGCTCGTCCCGAGCATTATCGGTCCCATAATAACGCGCCAAGCGATCCACATGGACGATCTTAGGAGTCCCTCTTGCGCCTTTCTGTATCCGGTAGGTCACATCGTTGATCCTGGTTACAATCCGGTACGGGCCGTCCCATTTAGCTTGAAGCTTGGGAGATTTCCCTTTGCTGCGGACTGGATTGTGCAACCTTACTAATGAACCTTCGTTGAACCCTTTATTGTTCATTTTGCGGTCATACCGGGTTTTCATTTTCTCAGACATTTGCTGGCCCGATTGTCTGACGTGCTCATAAATGTCATTCATTTTGTTCCGCAAGTCACATGCATAATCGGTTATACTGCTTGGGGCATCAGGTGGTATCCCAGTGATCAGGTCTGCAGGCAGCCGTAATTCTCTTCCAAAGTTTGCGAAAGCTGGTGTCACTGCTGTACTTTCGTGAACAGAACTTCGATACGACAACAAAAACGGTTGTATGTGCTGGTCCCAATCTCGTTGCCGATTGTCTACAACTTTTGCTAGGTACCTCTCCAATGTCTGATTAAATCGTTCCATCATTCCATCAGATTGCGGGTGATAAGAAGTCATTCTTGTTTTGTGAGTACCCATAACTCGGCAAGTTTCCTGGAATATTTGAGACTCAAAATTCCTTCCTTGATCGCTGTGAATCTCTAAAGGTACTCCAAAACGACAGAAGACTTCATGAACTAGTTTATCTGCAACTGTTGAAGCTTCTTGATTTGGAATGGCGAAGACTTCTGGCCACTTAGTGAAGTAATCCATCACAACCATGAAATACTTGTTACCGCTTTCACTGTCCGGAAACGGCCCCGCCACGTCAATGGCTATTCTATCCCACTTCTGACACCAATTGTTACGAGCTTGGGGTTGGCACTCTGAATCTTCATAAGCACGCGTTCCAGGTTTTGAAGTTGTTCCTCAAACGTACGGCCCACGATGATGATGTCATCAAAGTAGACCAGACAGGCATCGCCAATTAGCCCGGTAAGTACAAGTTCCATCAGCCTTTCAAACGTTGCTGGAGCATTGCACAACCCAAACGGCGTTACTTTGAATTGCCACAGACCCTTTCCCGTCGAGAACGCAGTTTTCTCTTTATCCTTAGGGTCAATTTCAACTTGCCAGTAGCCACTTTTTAGATCCAGCGTGCTAAACCATTTTACTCCTGTAAGCATGTCCAGCGTGTCATCAATTCTTGGCAAGGGATAGCTGTCCTTCTTTGTAACGTCGTTCAGACGGCGGTAATCAACACAGAACCGCATGCTGCCATCCTTCTTCTTCACCAGCACCACTGGCGAACACCATGGACTAGAGGAAGGTTCAATAACACCATCCTTCACCATTCCTTCAATCATGGTTTCCACTTCCTTTTCACGTGCTACCGGCAATCGTCTTGGCCGCTGATGGATAGGCAACTCTTCACCTGTGTTTATTTTGTGTTGAACTAAACCAGTCTTTCCTATGTCAGCATCGTTTGATGAGAATATATCGGCGTACTCGAGTAACAACTTCTTCGCCTTGACCAATTCGTTCGGGGACAGAACACTGCGACAGTCTTCCAAAAGTGTGGTCACTCTCGTTTCTGCATCCTTGCTGGGAGTCCCACTCGATATATATTGGCACCGACGTAACCAATCCACTTACTCACAAGTACCAATCAATGTGCCTTTTTCTATAATCTGGTCCCGGTCGCAAAGGTTCAGCACACGTACTCCTGAGATGTCAGTGGTCCTGACCAAGGTTCGAGCTACTTTCCATGGAAGGTCATTGTTTACCCTTTTCACAAGTACACAACGGTGAGCTTGCCCAGCGTTTCGGGGAAGACTAACCGGAACAATCGTTTCCGATCTCGGCGGAAGAACAATCTTCTTAATGCTGTACACGTTCCCTGGTAACGCACCTTCCATAAAAAGTTCCTCCTGTCCACATTTCAAAACACCTTGCTTAACGTCGATCTCACAACAATTATTCCTCATAAAGTCCAGGCCTAGGATGCAGTCGTCCATTATATCAGCCACGATGACATTATGCAGGTAGATCACGTTGCCTAGCTTCAACTCCATCTCCTTCTCGCCACGGACGGGTATACGCTGACCGGTGGCTGTTACCAAGTTAATGCGTTCTCGGTTGTATGCGGAGTCCCCAAGGAACTGACTTATAAGTTGGGAACTAACAACCGTACGAGAGGCTCCAGTGTCTATGGTCAGTTTACACGGCATTCCGTTGACCTCACCCTTGATGATTAGACTGTTCCCATCATGGGTTTGTGAGATCGAGGTCCTTGGGGCTCTTTTAACATCAGCCAGCACCCGCCCCGCAGTTCTGGCTTTTACTCGTTTCCCTGCTGCTGCTGGGCGGTGCTGTTGGCCGCACTACCCTCCTGAGATCGTTCACCTTCCCTTTCTAGGGTTCGCTTAGGGCAGCTGGATCGAAGATGGCCCTTTTCCCCACAGCCATAGCACCTTGGGCTGTATCCTTTGTTGCGGTCGCGAACTGTAGCTGCTGCAACCTCCCTGACGCGATGGGAACGATGATCCTGCCGCACGGCTTCCACTTCCAGTGCATGGGCCAAGGCGTCCTTAAGCGTCTCGTGGTGCCCGAGCCTCACAGCAGCTCTGACTTCCAGGTCGCGGATGCCGTCGATGAATGTCTGCACCAGGTTCCCTTCAATGAGCGCAGGTACAGACCGGTATGCTTTTCGCACCAGCTTCTCCACTTCTAGAGCCCACTGCTGCAGGTTTTCGTTGATGCGCTGCACACTATCTTTAAGCTGCGCACGAAAGACGTGTTCCAGGTGAGCGTCGCCATATCTCGCCTCCAATGCCTCAAGGAGTTGCTCATAAGTCACTTCCTCACCGAGAGCTTCCAGAACTGTTAAGGCCTGGTCACGCAGGCCTAGTGTGAGAGCAGTCATGGCCTGACTTTTATTCCAGCCGTTCGCCTTCATAACAGCTTCGAACTGGATTTTGTAGGCTGACCAGGAAGAGGTACCGTCGAACGGTGGCACCTTGAACTCACGTAGCGAAGGTGTTGTAGCTACTACGGGAGCTGTAGCTCCATCTCCAAGTTTGAGTTCGTCCAGTAATTTCTTCATGTCAGCCATTACGTTGTCAACCCGATTGTTTACTTGGTCGATTCGGGTTTCGGCCTCCGACAGGCGGTTGTCATGTTGAGCAACCTTATCCTTCACCTCCCGTATCTCTTTTCCGAAGATAGCGTGAAGGTCCTTCATGAGGAGCATCTGCTCTTCCTTATCGCGTTGGAGTTGCTCTTCTAAACGACGGGCCTGTTCCTCCTGTCGGCGGGCCTGTTCCTCCTGTCCGCCCTGCAGCTGCTCTTCCAATCGGCGGGCCTGTTCCTCCTGTCTGCTCTGCAGCTGCTCTTTCAACTGACGGACCTGTTCCTCCTGTCGGCGAGCCTGCTCCTGCAGCATCACCATCAGAGCACCTAAGTCAGGTGCCACAGACGTAGAAGCTGCTGACGGACCGGCTTCCGTGGCCGGCGGCTGGCCCTCAGACATCTGCGGCGTTGCACCACCAAATCTCCTCTGGTCCGTCTCCTGCTGGCGTTGACTTCGGGTACGCACACCCTCCGTTTCCTCCTTAGGTAAAATCGGCATTATTTTATCCCACTTCTGACACCAATTGTTACGAGCTTGAGGTTCGTGACAATAAAAATTGCCGATAGAATTACCTAAATTAACACTTTAATTTACTTTACACAAATTAAAGTTAAAAACACTAATAATTAAACACACTAATTCACTTAATTCCGCTCCGAAGCTTCGCTTGTGTCGCCGAGTTCAACTCTGTCCGATCGCATCTTGCGCCACCTATTTATTTAAATTAGCAAAATATCCGGAATGTTCAAGTAAACACGCGCACGGTACCGAGAGTTCGAGTATAGATTTTCTAGAAACTTAGTTCTTCGGGTGGCGCTGTCGGTTGAGAGATCTGTGATGTCATTCTCTGCAAAGCTCCCCTCGCTCTCGTTCCTGACACTAGATGGCGCTAGTTGACTTATTCACACAACAGTACTCTGAACTCAGATAGCCATTGTAAACCTACTGTACAAACACTTCAGCACTTCGATAAGTAGCGTCATTAGCTAATATTTTTTTTAATTACCCACATCATTGAGAGATTGATTTTTTGATTGATCGATGAGATTGACTTTATTATGACGACCAGACGCCAACTGTTCAGTGATATCTCAGTGATCGCAAGGGTGAAAACTGGCAGTGATCACCGAATGGTTAGAGGCACACTGAACTTAAACTAATGAAGTCAACGCTCAGTCCCCCTCGTCCTCTAATCCAGAATCCTGAAACCTTTCAGCTCGAGTTACGTAACCGCTTTCAGTGCCTAGAAGATTGCAATGCAGTGGAAGATGTGAAAGACAAGCTCGTGGAAACTGTCCATATGGTCGGAGCTAAGTTCTGCAAGACCCACCGCAGAAGAACACAAAAACTCTCCGATCACACTCTTAATCTCATGGCTGTTAGACGGGAGATGAGGCTGCAATCGTCAACAGTTTTGACAGCATACAGGCAAATGAACAGACAGATCTCCAAATGCATGCGGCGAGACTTACGCAACTTTAATACTGCTCGTATTGAAGAAGCGATCGAGCGGAACCAGGGCTCCAAAGTCTTTGCCAGAGATCTGTCTGCCAGTAAGAGCTTTCAAAGCTGAAGACTGAGACGTTTCCGGGACAGCTGAGATTCTGAGTGAGATTGAGAGGTTCTATGGGCAGCTGTGCACATCATCGTTGGAGCCACACGCAAGTGTGAGTAACGATCCAAGAGAAAGTCTTATCGACACTATGCCGGTGATATCCTGGACGTCAGCCTGAGCGAGATTAGAATGGCTCTCCAGCACCTTAAAAACGGCAGGGCCTCAGGCGAGGACAGAATTACAGCGAAGCTTCTGAAAGTGGGTGGAACACCGGTACTTGAAGTCCTTCAGTAGCTCTTCAATTCCATCCTCCATGGTGGCACTACAACGGAGGCGTGGGGCAGAAGTGCGGTGGTCTTGTTCTTCAAGAAAGGTAACAACGCCCTCTTGAAGAACTACGGACCGATATCTCTTCTGAGCCGTGTCTACGTGTTGTTATCGAGAGTCATTACGAATCGTCTCGCACGCAGACTCGACGACTTCCCGCCTCCCGAACAAGCCGATTTCCGAAAAGGCTTTAGTACCATGGACCACATACATACCCATCGGCAAATTGTACAGAAGTCCGAAGAGTACAATTTGCAACTTTGCCTGGCGTATGTGGACTATGAGAAAGCCTTTGACTCCGTCGAAATTTGGGTGGTGCTACAGTCTCTTCAGCGGTGCCAAGTTCACTGTCGGTATATCGAAGTGCTGAAGTGTTTGTACAGTAGGGCTACGATGGCTATCCGAGTATACCAGAGTACGAAACCTATCCAACTGTAGAGAGGTGTAAGACAGGGTGACGTTATTTACCCAAAACTATTCACCGCTGCTTTGGAAGACGTTTTCAAGCGACTGGACTGGAAAGATACCGTATTAACATCAATGGCGAGTACATCACTCACCTTCGATTTGCCGACGATATAGTCCTTATGGCAGAATCGCTGGAGGACCTTAGCACTATGCTCAATGACCTCAATGGTGTCTCCCAACGGATAGGTCTTAAGATGAACATTGATCACACATAACAAAGATCATGTTTAATGTCCATGTCACACCTATGCCGGTAGTTGTTGGGAGTACCTACTAAGCTCGAAGTTGTTGATGAGTACGTTTACCTGGGACAAATAGTCCGACTATGTAAGTCCAACTTCGACCGGGAGGTCAATCGACGGATTCACCTCGGCTGGGCAGCGGTCGGGAAATTACGACACTCTTCTCGTCAGGTATACCTCAATCTTTTAAAACTAGAGTGTACAACGCGTGTAGGACGCTCAAGGTCGCTCAGCGAGCTATGGAGAGGGCTATGCTCGGAGTTTCTCTGCGTGATAGACTCAGAAATGAGAATATCCACAGTAAAACCAGAGTGACTGACATAGCCCAACGGATTAGTAAGCTGAAGTGGCAATGGGCCGGCCATATAGCTCGAAGAACCGATAACCGATGGGGAAGAAAGGTTCTCGAGTGGCAGCCTCGTGCCGGTAGGCGTAGTGTAGGGCGACCCCTCACTAGATGGAGTTACGACCTGTTAAGACATGCAGGAAGTCGATGGATGCAGGTGGCTCAGGACCGTGCTATGTAGCATTACTTGGGGGAGGCCTATGTTCAGCAGTGGACTTGTGAAGGGCTGTAATGATGATGATGATGATGAAATATTTTAATTGTTTCACAGTAATCGATTGTTAACCTATGTATACACACATATATATATATATATATATATATATATATATATATATATATATATATATATATATATATATATATATATATACTCTCCCGAGAACATGTCCATTGCCAAACGAAATTTTAATATCTTAAAGTTCATTAAAGTTTAATATCGTCATTTAGTTTAATTTATTTCAATACCGTTACAATATATTCTGTATGGCAGTATGACTAAGGGTAGTGATTTTTAAACTGAATATGACTCGAAGGTAACATGGCAGAGATCGTCTAATTTAAAGTCGCACGCGCCTCGTTTGTACGCATTTTTATAAGGTTTTTACACTATTGTTTTGGAAAATATAGTAAGAATATCTAAATCCACTAAATACAATAGCAAGGGCGTGCAAATTAAAATTTTATGATACGTACCATGGTAAACGTGACAAATTCTACCATAAATTCAAAGGAGGCGAATGCAGTTTAACGTTTGACCATCTCTATTACTGCTAGTGTAAATCCAATACACTGTAACTCGAGTTACAGTGTTTTGTCTTAATAGCGCTCATTCGATTATTTAGAGGAAGTTACATATCCCTATATTAATATTTTTTAATTTTATCGTACTCGTATGTAGAAGGAGATATGAGCACATACAAAAGACTGTATTTTAGTTTCATTTATAGTTTGTTACGGCATAACACTGTGACTAAAGTTACAGTGTTTAAGCCGAATAAGTTTACGTAAGATTAGTTGAAACTCTGAGATACAGTGTTTTGGATAACGAAACAAACTGGAGATGCCGCGCGTGGCGATATGTCCCTACGCGTAGTATGTGTACGAAACCCATGGGGCAGGAGAGCGGGATCTCAACGGTTAGTGGTCATTCGCTTTCTTGGACGCGCGAATTGTGTTTTGATCGAAAGCACGCGTACGCCGCTTTCTGTTTACGTTCGTTTTGATAAGTTTGTGTAACTGTGTAAGAACAATAAAAATGAATGGATACCGTAATAAACTATTAGTGAAATTGTCGCAAAGCAATTTGCAACATCACAACAATTCATCATGTACCCCAATGGCTTCAGAACTTAATAGTGTGTTAAATGAAAAAGAAAATATCAACGGCAGTAATAAGGAGCGTCCTGCGTCCTGGTATTAAAAATCATACGATTGCGATAACATTTAATTAGATTGTCCCACGTGTGTATTAGATTACGTAATATCAGCCTCTTGATACTTCTTAGTTAATCTCAGATATGTGAATGTATTGCTGACAACCTCAACTACACTGATTTTTTTTTTTTTTTTTTTTTTTTTTTTTTTTTTTTTTTTTTACAGAATAGGCTGACAAACGAGCACACAGTCCACCTGATGGTAAGTGGTTGCTGCGGCCCATAGACATCTACATCTATCTTCCATTACAAATCAAAATGCAGATGCGTTGTCACCCGTGAGGACTGAGATGGAATGCCTCATTTCCAGTAAAAAGGGTCTCCGGTTCTCTACACTCACCATACGAAATACAGCAGCATTAAGCTACTATTTCACGCTGGTATTCTGTGAGAGCGTGGTCCTTCCCCGGTCGAGCCGACCCATTCGTGCTACAACTATACTACTAATATAACTGCAGCATGGCTCTACCACGTAAAAAATTTATTGCCAATACCTGCTTATAGTACCATTCGAGAGTTATCTATGGATTTAAGTAGCCAAACCTGCCCAGAGAGTCAATTATTGCTAGGAAAAATTCTGATATTGGACCAAAAATGAATGCGGACACGGTTTCCTCCTCCACGTCTAACGCAGAGTGTCCCGATACGTCAAATGCTGTATTGCCCTCTGAAACGCCAGAAGAATTTAATTCTCCAACAGCCAAAAGAAGTCGAGATCCTAAATTTATTTTAACAAATCAAAAAAAAAAGCATCCCATGAACCTCTTTGCCGAAACTGCAAAAAAAAATTGTTCTGTTAAAATCTCGGAAACGGACAGAGAGATCATTCACAATCAGTTCTGGAGTATGGATAGACAGAGACGGCGGGATTTCTTGTCAAGGCAGGTGCACAAAATGCCCACGGCAAGTAAAACTGCTGGCCTCAACTCAAGGAAATACAATACTTTAACATAGACTCTTAATGAGTACAAAATTTGCAAAACATTTTTAAATACCTTAGGATTTAGCAACGATGAAGCAGTCCAGGCTGTTTGAAACAAAACCACTTGATTCAAAATAAAAATCTGAAAATTAGTGCTGCTCCTGATCCTAGAGGTCGTCACACACTTTATAATGCCTATCCTGCGGAGTACGAAGACGAAATGAAAAAAATTATATTAAAATATAACTCTATGCCATCACTATAATATAAATCATGCGCCAAACAAAAGATATCTTCCAGTAGGTGTGAATTTTACAGGCATTTACAAAGAATTTCAACTATATTGCTTACAGAAAAATTTTAAAGTTTGTAGTTGGGCACATTTTCACCATATGATAAAACATCTTAATCTTTCTACAGAAGAACCAGCTCAAGATATTTGCACAAAATGTAGAAACCATGAGTTAAAACATAAAATGCTACCTCTACCGTGTAATTGTAATGACTGTATAGACTTAGGCAAACATCTCGAAAACAAAAGAGATTCAAGGAGAGATTTGAAATCAATAGAAGAAAAGAATGAAAATTCTGAAGGGCGAGACATGCTTTATACTGTAGATATGCGAAAAGCTAGTTTTATGCCACTGTTGACTTTGACAAAAGAATACTTTTTCTCAGGAAAACTCATACCTTTCAACGAATCTTTTGTGCCCCCAGGAAAAAACAAACAAGCTGTCTGTGGAGTTTGGCATGAAGGAGAAAGTGGTAGAAAAGCTCATAATATTGCTTCTACATACATTCATTTTTTCAAAAAATATTGCAGAGATCTAAATTCTGTAAAACTTTTCATAGATAACTGTAATGCACAAAACAAAAACAAGATACTTGTGTCCGCTTTGATAAGAGTAATTAGTGATAGAATGACGAATCTAGACAAAATCACTCTCGAATACTTTGAGCCCGGACACACTTTTATGGCCGCAGATGCTATGCATGCTGCAATTACAAAGAAATTGAAATCTAAGAGCCAAATCTACGATGTAGATGATTTTGTATTCAATATCAAAAATTCACGAAAAAACATGCAAGTCGATTTATTAGGTCACAAACAAACGATCATATTCAGTAATGATTTCAAAGCAGCATTTCCCAAAGGATATAATATACATAACTTGAAAGTCATAAAATTCAGAAGAAATGAATTAACATTAGTTATCAAAAATGATTATAACGCAGATTTTAAGGAGACATCCTTTTTGAAAAAGAAAATAGAACTTGAATTGCGGAAAAAACTTACAAATGGTGTAACTTTTGGAAGAGATACCTAAAGAGACTGAACCTAGAGGTATTAGCGAGACAAAAAAGATTACTATGGTAACCGCGGTTAACTATGACATCTGGACGTTGAACATGTCAGTCCCCCCCCCCCCCCCCGTGACCATGGATGCTGTAAAGGGTTCGAAACGTCGGGTATTTAAAAAGTTAAATATACGCAATAAAATCCGTAAAAACCAGTATTATTTAAAAAAAAGGAGTCATTAGCACTGTGCAAATCAATGTCTCAAATGCGCGGAAACCCATTCGTATTTATTTATATATGACGGTAGGACTTGCCGAATCGTTATCCCTTTCCAAACGATCATACCCTCCTATCGACACATCGGGGTGTTGGGGTGGGAGGGGAAAGAAGATGATTCTAGAATGTCACGTAATCATCGGAACCGAAGATATATAAGGCACGCGCGACCGACGCGCAGCCTCTTCCCGCCGCACTCGTCGTTGAAACCACACCTCTCTTCCCGCCGCGCTCGTTGTTGGAACCACACCGCTAGTAGAAACCGCTTTAGCCTGGAAGCAATCGAGCTCCAGGAAACCCGCCTCACCTCGTGTGAGATATAGTCGCGCACCGCCTCTCTCCGGAGTGTTCCAGAAGTCGCAGCTATAGTGCTCAACAGAATAGAAGAAACCCCGGTGAGTCAATATTCCTAATAATACTGCCTGATTGATGTAATTGTTTTAACCCGCTCCAATTTTGTTTTCTCCTAATCAGGCAGGATTCCTTTTCATCGATTTGGCAAAATAATAGTTTTAGTTTTAGGGAAGCGCGAGAGCATTGTACCGCATGCTATAGTAGTCGCTTTTACGTAAGCGTAGAAGCAATCGCATATACAGTCCACTTAGATTAATATCTCGCGTAATAGGTTTAAGGTTCGACCGGGGAACTAGACTTCGGCAGCCTTAGACACGTGGCTCCACCATTTTATGGTCACTTCGGCAGGATTTGGACTGGTGTTTAGTGGTCGTCCAACCATTTTCTGGTCGAATTATTAAATTAATTATTTAGATAATGCAATGATAGTGTTCGTTTAAATTTAAAATTTTGATTAGGTACTCGCAAACAGAATTATTCATTTTATAGCGCTCGTATTTGGTTAAATTTAAAGCTTATTAAATAATTGAAACAGCGTAATCGCAACCATTTCGTACGCTTACCCGACAATTTTGATAAAAATATATTGAGTTTAGCGAACAACGCGTCACCCCGACTCGCTGTAACAGGTGTTCGATTTAATTACGTAATACGGCATACCGAGTGTCCATCCTTCATTGTTTGTGCGTTGTGAGATTAATTGTGATTAATATAACTTAAATCAAAATTAAAACGCTTTATGCCAAGAGGGACATACTTTTTTCGCGTATGCAAAATATAAGTGATCATATAAAGAACATTAATGTAGAAGCAGTGCGGGAAACTTTTTAGAATGAAATTGAAACGGTGGATTCTTTGCGGACGGATTACGAAAGAATATCAGACCAAATTAATCATTTGGAATTACAAATCGACCCGAAATATATAGTGAACTACCAACCGCTTCTAGCATTTGAAGATATGTTGTGTCGCGTGAAAAGAACGGCGAATCTCCTACAATCTCAAAACGAAGCAAAGCCGGAAATACAGGTACGTCCACGTGACTCAATTAGGTTGCCGCCAATAGATATTCCGGTATTCAATGGTGATATTAAGACGTGGCCCTTCTTCTTCAGTAGTTTTCAAAACAATATACACAATAACCCATCGTTATCGGACGCTGAAAAATTATATTACTTAATTAGTAAACTTAGTGGCAGGGCACAGTCGATCTGCTCGGGTTTTGCACCTACAGCAAACAATTACTTATTAATATTCGAAACGCTTAAAACTAAATATGAAGATAGGGGAATGTTAGCTTCCGAATATTTGAACCAGATATTCGATCTTAAACCTATATCATCCGCGAACATCAACGGCTTAGAGCAGTTTCTAGATAAATTTGTGGCATCGGTGGCTGCACTTAAGAATTTGAAATTTAATGACCTTATGGACGTGGTGTTTCTCCATATTGCACTAAAGAAATTAGACCCCGACACCGTGCGTGCGTTTGAAATGGAGCATCGTAGCTCGGAGATGCCTTCCTTTCATTCATTAGCATCGTTCGTGCGAGATCAAATAAAGGTGATGCAGCGCTCTCCGAACGTTAAACAGGAGATTAAAAGGTGCGTCGACCGTAGACAGACTCAACCATCTAAAATAGCAGGGTCGTTAACTTACGTAACCGCTACGTCAACATCACTTCAGCATACTTGTATCGTATGTAAAGATAAACACGGTAATTTATATAATTGTGCGACTTTTCGTAAATATTCACCAAGCGAACGTTATTTATTTATTTATTTAAGAAATTTATGATTACAAAGATGAATAGTTTTAGTGTAAACATAAACTCATTAGAGTTTTTCCGTACACCATTGCTGTCGACACATTATTCTAATTAACACTTTATAATACATTACATTACCAAAGTTACATTAATATTATTACCAACTTAAATTAGGTGCATTAAATGTTATGTTTCTAATTGACAAAACTATTTATGGTTACAAAAATACAAAATAGTCTTAGGCGATGAAAAATAAATTAGTAAAGACAAACAACCTATGTTTGAACTGCTTAAGCGATAAGCATTTAGTTGCAAAATGCAATTCGAGTTCCGTATGTAGAAAGTGCGCCAAGAAACATCACACGCTATTACATTTTGAAAATAGCAACATAGCGGCGTCAAGTAAAGCGGACAAGGAATGCACCCCTACTAAGGTCAACGATTCTAGCGGTCGACCTGGTGATGTCGCTCTGTGCTCATTGGCGAATATGGGAGCACAACCTCCTTCAACCGTGTTACTGGGTACGGCACGTATTTTGGTTAGGGATTCGCGTGGAAACGAACAAAGCGTCCGTGCACTGCTGGACAGCGGAGCCCAAAATAGCTTTATAACGCGACAATGTTGTCAGCGCTTAGGCCTAGTAATAAATAGGTCACTTTCATGTCCTGTAGTTAAAGGCATCGGAGGTACTAGTAAAGCTACCCAGAGATATATAAATTTAAAATTTTATTCTCGGATAGATCGTAATGTTAACTTTGATATAAATGCACTAGTAGTAGATAGGGTCACTGAACGGTTGCCAACCGTTTCGGTTGACACCTCGGCAATGATTGAATTTAAAAATTTGACTCTAGCAGACGACACTTACGCCGTTCCTGGAAACATAGACATGCTCATTGGAGCATCGCTTTTCCCTCATCTTTGGTAAACAATAAGGTCAGGGGCAACTCCTCGCATACCGCGCCTTACGCACTGGAAACCGTATTGGGCTATGTTATCATTGGCTCCGCCCCCATCATAGATAGTATTTCGGCAACCTCTTATTGTGGTATGGCTGTCGAACCGCTCGAGTCGTTAGTCCGCAAATTTTGGGAGATGGAGGAGGTGAACGTCCCACCCATAGCTAGCTCAGATGACAGGTTATGCGAGGAAATTTACGTCCGCACGACCGTTCGTGATCGCGACGGTAGATATAGTGTAGCGCTACCCTTTAAAGGAGATGTTTTATCTCTCGGCGATTCCCGTCAAATGGCGGAAAAACGTTTCTACAGCTTGGAGCGTAGGATGCTCGCTTCACCCCATTTAAAGGAAGCTTACGACGGCGTCATTAACGAATATATAAGAGAAGGTTACATATCACTTGTGGCTTCGAAATTAGATAACTACGAAGACACCGTCGTATTTCATACCACATCACGGGGTCATTAGGGAGGACAAACTTACATCTAAGTTACGTGTGTTGCTCGACGCTAGTGCTAAAACTAGCACTCACCTGTCGCTTAACGATATCCTCTATAGTGGGCAAAATTTACAGGGAAGTTTATTTAATATAATAGCCAATTTTCGTTTGTTTAGTATAGCACTATCCGCCGATATTCGCCAAATGTTTCTTTGCATAGGGGTCCGTGAATGTGACCGTAGATTCCAACGCATTTTATATCGTTTCAACCCAAAGGAACCTCTAATGGTGTTTGAATTTAACCGCGTTTGTTTTGGTTTAAAGTCGAGCCCATTTCATGCGTTACGGTGAGACAGCTCGCTCACGATGAAGGTCCCTCTTATCCTAAAGCTAAGAGGGCAATTGAGAGCGGATTATATATGGATGATTTTGTGTACTCGGTCGATAGCGTGGAGGAGGCTACCCTAACCACCGCCGAGGTTATAAAGCTCATGAAATCGGGTCAATTCGATCTTGTGAAGTGGACTAGTAATTCGCGTCCGGTTTTAGATACAATCCCACTATCACACCGTCTTTTGGAAGGAATTCGATGATTCTGATACACACAAGGTGCTCGGTCTGTGTTGGTCACCAGAGTCCGACGTGTTTAGCCTTAAGGTAAATCCGCCCGTAGAGAAATGCACAAAGTGCACAATACTGTCATGCGTTGCTAGATTATGGGACGTCATGGGTTTCGTAGCTCCGGTGGTATTATACGCTAAGCTTTTGATTAAACAACTTTGGTTATTTGAATGCGACTGGGATGACTCGCCGCCTGATAGCATTGTTCGGTTGTGGCAGCGTTTTAGAGGGAAACTTCCTTTATCAAGAGAAATTAAAATATCGCGTCATATAAACGTCGATAGAAATAGCGTCATAACGGTCGTTGGGTTTGCAGACGCCAGCGAGAAGGCTTACGGGGGAGTTGTATATTTCCACGTCCAGAATAATGGTAGAAATTCGATTAGCCTCATTAGTTCTAAGTCGAGAGTCTCCCCCCGTAAGGTTGTCTCTCTGGCGCGCTTAGAGCTTTGCGCAATATTAGTACTCACCAAGCTTATTACCGCAGTTATCAGCGCATGTAAGGATATAGTTCACATAGAAAGGATATTTGCCTTTTCCGACTCCACCGTCGCCTTATGCTGGGTTCATTCTTCACCCCACCGTTGGGATACGTTTGTCGCGAACCGAGTGGCCAAGATCCAAGACGAGTTAGAAACGCGGAACTTTTATCACGTGTCCGGTACGGAAAACCCCGCCGATTGTCTATCCCGGGGACTCACCCCGATGCAAATAATGGACCACCCGCTTTGGTTCCATGGACCTTCTTGGGTTCACTTGGATCCCTCGCAATGGCCGATAACCGATTTCGAACCTTCGTCAGTGTCGCAACCGCCGGAAGAGAAGAGACACGCTCTAGTGGCGAACGTTTCGAGCGAGGTTTCTCCAATCATTGCTCTGGCGAACCGCTTGTCCTCTTGGTCGAAATTATTGCGTAACGTAATTTTCGTTTGTCGATTCGCGAAGCTTTTACCGCGACGTTCGTATGTCTTAGCATCCGATTACAACTGTGCCGAGTCGCTAGTGTTACGTGAACTTCAACGTGCGCACTTCTCTGAAGAAATTAGAAGATTACAATCGAATAGAGCTTGTAGTCGCGCCTTTCAACGCCTTAAGCCATTTTTACAGGATGGGATTGTAAGGGTAGGTGGACGCTTGTCCAACTCGCAATTGAGTTTCGACCAACGGCATCCTATAGTTTTACCGCGTAAAGACCATATCATGAACTTATTAGTCGATTACCATCATAAATTGAACTCGCACGCTGGCCCCGACTTGTTGATGTCGATTTTGCGTCAGAATTATTGGATTATTTCTGCACGTGGTTTAATACGCAATCGGGTGCACAGATGTATAGCTTGCTTTCGGGCACGCCCCAAGCCGTCATTTCCGGAAATGGCGGAACTTAGATCTTGTAGAGTAATACAATCGGTAAAGCCCTTCACGCACACCGGGTCTGATTTCGCTGGTCCGTTTAAGGTCACGCTCACTCGCGGGCGTGGTATAAGATCCACAAAGGCTTACGTCTGCATTTTCGTATGTCTAACTACTCGAGCGGTGCATATAGAACTCGTTGGTGATCTAAGCACAGCAGGCTTTATGGGTGCATTTAAAAGATTTCTATCTCCTACGTCGGTGCAAAACGTATTCTACCGGAACTACATGAGCTCTTAGCTAGCAAGTATTATAATTCGGAGTTCGCTCACATTCTAGCCGAGAACCGCATTGAGTGGTCTCTGAACGTCCCAGCCGCGAGTCATTTTGGGGGCAATTGGGAGACTAATATTAAGAGTCTAAAGAGTCACTTATACCTAGTAATAGGAGATCAAATTTTGTCCTTCGAAGAGCTAAGTTCGGTGCTCGCTCAAATTGAATGCGTAATGAATAGCCGCCCACTTTGTCGTACGTTGTCTAGTGACCCCTCGGAACCGCTGGCTCTAACTCCAGCACATTTTTTGAATTTAACGTCTTTAAAGTATTTGCCCGCCGCAGATATGGATGAGAACAGACTTAGCATTTCCGCACGCCACAAGTTATTAGATCGCTTAGTGCAATCGTTTTGGATACGATGGAGGATGGAATACTTGCATACTTTGCAGTCTCGGCAAAAATGGAACACAGCAACTGAGCCTTTAGCTGTAGGAACTGTAGTTGTGCTCACCAAAGAGAATACGCCGCCTCTCCACTGGCCGTTAGGAATTTTCGAAGAGGTCTTTCCCGGTTCCGACGGAGTATTTAGGATAGCTCGCGTTAAGACCACGGTTGGGTCTTACCTGCGTCCTGTTGTCCGTTTGTGCCCCTTGCCTCTTCCATAATTTAAATTAGTTTTCTAGATTAAAAATTGTAGTTGAATTTAGGTAATCTTAGCGTTAGTTAGTTATTTTGTTAGTTGATCTTAGCTCTAGTTGTATTAGTTAATTTTGAAGGAAATCCTTCAAGGGCGGGGGAGATGGTTGCGCGGAAACCCATTCGTATTTATTTATATATAACGGTAGGACTTGCCGAATCGTTACCCTTTCCAAACGATATCACTCATACCCTCCTATCGACACATCGGGGTGGTGGGGTGGGAGGGGAAAGAAGATGATTCTAGAATGTCACGTAATCATCGGAACCGAAGATATATAAGGCACGCGCGACCGACGCGCAGCCTCTTCCCGCCGCACTCGTCGTTGAAACCACACCTCTCTTCCCGCCGCGCTCGTTGTTGGAACCACACCGCTAGTAGAAACCGCTTTAGCCTGGAAGCAATCGAGCTCCAGGAAACCCGCCTCACCTCGTGTGAGATATAGTCGCGCACCGCCTCTCTCCGGAGCGTTCCAGAAGAAGTTCCAGAAGTCGCAGCTATAGTGCTCAACAGAATAGAAGAAACCCCGGTGAGTCAATATTCCTAATAATACTGCCTGATTGATATAATTGTTTTAACCCGCTCCAATTTTGTTTTCTCCTAATCAGGCAGGATTCCTTTTCATCGATTTGGCAAAATAATAGCTTTAGTTTTAGGGAAGAGCGAGTGCATTGTACCGCATGCTATAGTAGTCGCTTTTACGTAAGCGTAGAAGCAATCGCATATACAGTCCACTTAGATTAATATCTCGCGTAATAGGTTTAAGGTTCGACCGGGGAACTAGACTTCGGCAGCCCTAGACACGTGGCTCCACCAACGTTTAAGAAAATCTTGTTGTCTCGGAATCACCCGATCTTGACTAACACATTGACACTGATTTATTATAAACCTAAGACCTCAAAGTAATTCATAGACAGATTACTTATAAAATCTTGATCTCATTATTAAATTGTTCCGTATTTTATTTGCGTTGTTAGTGTGTTAATGTTATGTTTATTTTTGTTTGCTTCAGTTGTTTTAACTAAGATTTGATTCGAAGAGGTAATGATGATCGATTTGAAATAATTCTTTCCTGAGTTGAGCTTTTGTTAATTTCGTATTTTCGTTCTTATGTCACAAAATATTTCATTTATATTTTTTAAATTGTTTCATTGATTAATTTTAATTATCATTATTTTATTTGAAAAGATTACATTACTTACTTAAGCTTTTAATTTTTTTCTTTTTATTTTAATATTTTTAATATAAATTGAGTTTTATTGTCTTTGACCTAAAATTGAACACGCAGAATACACTATGTTATTACAAATTGTGTTTAGTATTGTTAATGTTCTTTCGGACAACATATTAATGCCTATTATTGTTATAGTAACACACTGTATTTGAAAATACAGTATGTTTGCATGATCCATTAGCTCTGTTTTCGTAAAACCAATACACTGCAGTGTTTTCGCATGCAATCGGGAACATTTTTAGAGACAATACACGCTTACTTATTTAATTCTGATTGTATGGATAAAATGGTTGTAAAATGTACATAAATGTACATTTTACACAGCACATAATATAATGTTATAATAATTTTACTAAAACATAACAAAAATCAAAAAAAGTTTTAAAAGTACTTTGCACGAAATAGGTATTTCTAAGATAACAGTGTTTTGGATTCACACG
The DNA here is from genome assembly GCA_036936625.1 of Parnassius smintheus behrii. Lineage (NCBI taxonomy): Eukaryota > Metazoa > Arthropoda > Insecta > Lepidoptera > Papilionidae > Parnassius > Parnassius smintheus. The sequence continues at coordinate 53,812,659 of JAUPFT010000011.1, forward strand.
TCAGATATAATGAAATTATAATAAGACACAGACAAATTTTACTTAGTATTTAATATATGTTTTGTTTTATTTTATTATAATCTAAATTTATTTTAGCTAATTTCATCAAAATTAATTTTGTCTACATTTATCCTCGATTAAGAATCAAAATGTAGATGCGTTGTCACCACTGACGACTAAGATGGTATGACTCGTTTCCAGTAAAAAGGGTCTCCGGATCTCTGGACTCACCATACGAAGCACAGCAGCATTAAGCCAGTATTTTTCGCTAATATTCTATGAGAGCGTGGTCCTTCCCCGATCGAGTCGATCCATTCATGGTACAACATAGTACAGCTGTGGCGTGGCTCTGTCACCTACAACATTTATCATCATTTGTTGTTGATTACAAGATCTCTGACGCCGCATCGATGCTTACTAAAAGACCAACATTCAACATTTAGCTGTATGATATCATGAAATGCCTGTCATACTACCTATAGAACTAAGTAAACATCAACGTTACTAAAGAAAATATTTTTTACTTGGTAGAGCCATGCGGTAGCTATATTATGATTGTGGCATTATGAGTCGGCTCATCAAAATACCAGCGTGAAATAGCACCTTAATACTGCTGTGTTTCGTTTGGAGAGTGTAGAGATCCGAAGATCCTTTTTTAATGGAATAGAGGCATTCTATCTTAGTACTCAGGGGTGACAACGCATCTGCGTTTTGATTCTTAATCGGAAATAAATGTATATGTAGATATCTATGAGCCTCAGCATCCACTTACCTTCGGGTGTATTGTTTACTACCCATATTTAAAAAAAAAAGAAAAAAAATCGCTTATTGATTTCTGAAATTTACGCGAACACCACACATTGAATAAACTACAATTTATTTGGATTTCATCGCGTTTAATCGACTTATTTTTAATTTCCGACATTTCGGGTGTTTTACAGGACCAATGGCCACGGGGAAGGGGACGTATTACTTATAGGGTCAGTTATGACCTTTTTATGTACATTCATCCGATGAAAGGTGGTGGATTTTAACGGTTCGTCCTGTATATGTTTTAACAGATTATAAACAGAGCGCTGTTTATTAATTACGTCTGTGGTCAACGGTTGTGTCTCGTTCTGACGTTAACTTAGATGTTTGGAATTCAGCACATAAAGCAAGTATTGCAAGAAAACTCGCTTCGTGTCCCGCGCCAACGTCACAGTGACCGAGTGAAGCCGGCCACAGTCGAGTGTGTGCCTGCTGTACTACCATATGTCAGAGGAGTCACAGACAAGGTTAGCTACGTCTTGAAGCGAACTTGCATTATAATAAAAATATTAATTACTACCTTCCGCTAAATAAATACAATGATGTGTCTTACCTGGATTGAAGAGCACCTCCCGCCCTATTCCAGGTAAGACACAAAATCGACAATAATACGACACATGTTTCGCCTCTACACGAGGCATCCTCAGGTTATATAGATTCTACGGCGGCTGACCTCTAAGTGAGCGGCGAGCCAAAACAGCTGCTATTTATACACGCCTACACAACCGTTCCCCACCAAAGTAGCGAGTGACCGTGTCGTGCGATAACAAACCTGCGACTAATTATCATTATTGTTATGTTTAATATTTTTTAAATATTATTATGGGGTATCGATACAGTTTTCTCATCTGGTTGGGTTCTATAAATATATAAATATAAATGAAGATGAAAAGATAAATATACATAAATATCAATAACATAAAATAAATATAAAATACATAAATAAATAAAAGCCCAACCAGATGGCGGCCCTCGGCAGGGGAGACCAAACGGCCGAGGGTTAGGGGGAAAGGGAAAGAAACCGGCGGACGATGCGGGCGGTATCGAGGAGCACCGCCTTCTGCATTTGAGCCTGGAGCGGTCCGCCACGTAGTCCCAGCCGCCTCAGATGACCCGAGAGGCTGACTGGGATTAGCCCGTTCGAAGAGTCGACTACAGGAATAATTTCGGTCGGCAGACCACCCCACATGTCGGTCACCTCGTGAGCCAGGTCCAGATATTTTGTTTGCTTATCTGCTTCGGCTTTCACGAGGTTCTCGTCATACGGAATGGTAATGTCGACCAAAAATATCCTTGACTGTGCCCGGTCCATCAGCACAATATCAGGCTTATTCGCAAGAATAGTCCTGTCTGTGATGATGGCCCGGTCCCAATAGAGCCTGGCGCGGTCATTTTCGAGCACGGCTTCCGGCAAGTACTTGTAATACGGCAATTTCCGATCCACGAGACCGTATTTCAGAGCAAGCTCCTGGTGTAGAATTCTGGCTACTAGGTTGTGCCTGTACTGAGAGTTAGAAAGCGCCGAACAACCGGGGATGACATGCCTAAGTGACTCACCGGGATGGCGACAAGCTCGACAGATGTCGACGGTGCCATCCTTTAGGATGTATCTCCGATAGTTGTTGGTCTTAATAACCTGATCCTGTATTGCACAGACAAAACCCTCGGTTTCCCCGAAGGGATCACCAAAGCGTAGCCAATGGAGGGAGGCTACTGTGTCTACGAAAGGCTCATGTAGAGCCTTGTAGAACCTCTCGTGGAGCTCCTTCTGCTTCCATACGGTCTCCCGGTCGGAAATGCTCTGTACTGCCGGGTTTTGCCATTGCTCGTTGGCTAAGGATAGAGGGGTAAGTCCTTTATCACAAGAAATGACGTCCTTATAGAATGGATCATCCGATCTCGCCAGGAAGTAATCACGGAGGCTGCACACTTCGCGATTATGCATGGTGAGCGCGCTCAAGAAGCCACGACCACCATGCTTCCGCGGCAAGTACAGCCTCATTACCGACGATCTCGGATGATGCATCCTATGGGACGTCATGGTAGTGCGGACTTTTCTATCCAGGGCGTTAAGTTCAGTCTGAGTCCACCTGAGTATGTCAAAGGTATACATGAGGACAGGCATAACCCAGCCGTTATATGCGTGTGCCTTATTCACACCGGACAAAAGGCTGTTAAGCACTTTCGTCAAGCGTGCATAAAACACGTCGCAAACTGACTGTTTCATACCAGTCTCATCGATACCGATGTTTTGTGACATACCCAGGTATCGGTATGTTTCAGCCTCGGAAAGGGTTCTTAAGTTGAGAGGCATAGATAAGTCTATGCCCTCAGAGTTAGCAACTCTTCCCCTTTCAACATGGAGGACCGCACACTTATCCGTCCCCAGCTCCATTCCAATGGAATTGCTAAATTCACAAGTGATGTTTAGCAATTCCATAAGATGGGAGCGACTGGAGGCGAATAACTTGAGGTCATCCATATAGAAAAGGTGGGTCACTTTTGTCCTTTCCGTAGCTGAAATCCCCTCCCGGAGCCCTCCAGTAAGGTACTGAGAGGGTTCAGAGAGAGGCAGAACCAGATTGGACTCAGACAATCGCCCTGGAAGATACCCCTTCTTATCCTTATGTGGTTCTCCGCAGCCATCATCCGCTCGCCCAGATGACAAAGGATCGTACTTCACTGCCCCATACACTGCTCGAGGAAGTCTCTAACTGTACAGTCTATCTTGTACAGCTCGAGGACTCTCTTTAGCCACGTATGGGGCACCGATTCGAATGCCTTTCTGTAGTCTATCCAGGCGGCGGAGAATTTCCGACGGTTGCGTTTCACCACTTTGCCAATGACCGCGTCAATGAGGAGTGGTTCCTTGGTTACACGACCACCGCCCCGAAATCCATTTTGAGCGCGTGACATCACCTGATTTGAGTCCAGGTGACGAGTGATTCTCACGCTCAAAATGGATGTTAGTGTCTTGTATATGGTCGGTAGACACGTGATGGGGCGGTATTTGCTCGGGTCTGTGGTACCCTGGTCTTTAGGAACCAAATGAGTGATCCCAGTAGTGAAGAGGCTTGGGAGCGACTTCTGGTTGAGAGCCTCTTGAAACTGTCGGGCGAGCACAGAGTGACACACCATGAACCCCTTCAGCCAGTAGTGATGCAGCCCGTCAAGGCCCGGACTTTTCCAGTTCGGGGCCCTACGGACCGCCTCAGCTACGTTATCCGGCGTTATGATGACGGGGTCCATGGGCGTAATACCCCATACTGACTCGCCACAACTTCCGTCCAAGGGCCCTCGCTGTGGTTTACGGGCTCTTACCACAGGCCGCGCCAGAATGCTACAGTGTTGGCTTGATTCGGTGCTGGGCCCGTTCCACTTACCATTGGTCGTTCCAATGATTCATAGAGTCTCTTCTGATCACTCTGGAAGAGACGATTCTGGTTGAACCGATTCTTTGCTTCAGATCATCAATGCGCTCCATCAGTTTTTGCGTTATATCCGGCTGGGACAAACTGACATTTGTCCCAGCAAACGCCATCCTGACGGTGCGCACAATTTTTGGCCTGTTATTGCCTGATCTGAAGCATATCAGTCTGCTGATGAGAGCTCTAGCCTTTGCGATACGTTCCTCAATTCTTCTTCTCCATGCTGCGCGGTGCCAAAAAAAATTGAGTCCGTCTGGCAAAGGCCTCAGCTGGCTTCTAAATAGGTCACCAGCATTGGGTTCAGAGCCCTCACGACAGCCCGATTCCACTTGCTTAGGGCTATGCGAGGAAGTCGCGGTCAATTTTCGAGAGGCGTACTGCGCGTTTCCACAATCGCCTCTTCCAGTGTACTCCTCATATGCTCTAATTCCAGTTCCATCATCGTGTGAATCAATCACAACTGGGGTGTTCACGGCGGCATCCACGTTTGCGGGTTGCTCTACCATTTGTGGCGCCGCATTCTCAGCCGTAGCATTTTCATCCGACGAGGGAACAGCCTCACGTCGTAGCCGTTCGAGTTCGGCGACATCAAATATATTTGAGCGCAAGATATACCGAACTCGGTCTGCCAGGTTTTGCTCTGTGACGGTTAAAGATGGCTCCAGCTCAGCAAAAAGACGATGCATCCTAGCCCGATACGCCAAATATCCAGTTTCTTCCCCTTTTGCCCTAAAGTACGCCCGCAGTGCGTTTGCATTCATTGCTTGTGACCAACGCATGCGACGTGCTCCACCAGCGGCGGGTGCCGCTTGCATTCGTCACAAACAAGTTTATAAGCACCCGATTTTTGACTAATATTTAACTTATCTTTATTATTACAAATATTCCTAAGCGAATTGTTTGTTTTGAATGCCACGTTAACGCCGTTTTTTATAAGAGTATTAGCTATTTTTTCCGATAAGGAGCCTAAGTAAGTCAAACTGCTCATATATTGCCGGACACTTTGAGATCGAACCGCGTACAAAGAATTGCAAACAACATGCTTTTGTTTCTTTTTAATATTAAGATTATTAATGATATTTTTTTGAAAAACCGTTAGAGACTGCAATTTGATAAATTATATTAATTTCTTTTAAATAATTTTCTTTACTTAATGGAACAGTGAACAGACGGTTAATGTAACAATAAAAAGCGGCTAATTTATGTTGCCATGGATGATAAATTTGAAAAACATGCAACGACTCTTTTCTTGTTATTGTTAAGTCAAGAAAATTAATTCTATCAACTAACTTGCATTGAAACACACTACAAGTCGCCGAAGAGGATTATTCAGCTTTTACCATCCATCAAGCGTAATATTCATCTACAAGATGCAGGAGTGTACAGGCTAGATTGTGAATGTGGACTCTCTTACATAGGACAAGTGAACGAACATATAGCTGACGTAAAGCACCGACGCTCCGGGAAGTCTGCAGTCTGTGAACATGTTCAAGATCGTCCCTTACATCAGATCTATCCATTACATCAGATTCCTACGCGAGGCTACTGAAATTAAAAAAAAAACCATTCTAATATAAATAGAGAAAATGGATCGGTGCTGCCATCTGTTTGGGATCCTATACTTAACAAAATTAAATTCAAACCCAAGCATACCACTGAAAGACTTTAAGATACTGTAAGCTCGTGCTGCGGACCAAAAATTAATATTCAAAAACTGAAATAGCCGTGCTAACTATGACATTGGGACGTCAAACATCTCAGCCCCTCCCCCGTGACCATGGGTGCTGTAAGGCACCTGAAACATCGGGAATTAACAACATCACCAGTTGATCGTCGACATCAAAAATTGAAGAATCATCGACGGGAAAACCAATCTTGCATCTCAGTCTTTCGTCTAAGCAACTAATCTGCCCTCAAAAAGAAGCATAGATGTTCAACAATCGTATCACAAGATCCTCGAAGAATACTCTGGAATCACAAGAATAACTTCAATGAAATTAACACCGAAGCACGACGTTAAGCATTTCATCGAAACCAATGGACCAACACTTCATTGTCGTGCACGTCCAATCGCACCCAATATACGAGCAAGTTCGAAAGGAATTCGAAAACATGATCGAGCAAGGAATATGCCATCCAAGAAAAAGCCCTTGGTCATCACCACTTCACATTGTACCGAAGAAGAATGGAGAATTAAGAGTTTGTGGTGATTACAGAAGACTGAATTATATGACCGCTGACCGCTACCCAATACCGCGAGTCAAGGATTTCACTCATCAACTGTCAGACAAGATTTTAGTCTCCACCATCGATCTCAACCGAGATTACCAACAAATAAGAGTACGCGATGAAGATATAGAGAAGACAGCAATAATTACCCCAATGGGATTATTCGAATTTCTAAGAATGACCCCAGGACTGAAGAACGCTGATAAAAAATAAAAATTTCTTTGCAACCTTCCGCTAAATAAATACAATGATGTGTCTTACCTGGATTGAGGAGCACCTTCCGCCCTCCCTCAATCCTCAAGGTGCTCTTTAATCCAGGTAAGACACATCATTGTATTTATTTAGCGGAAGGTTGCAAAGAAATTTATATTTTTATTTTTTATTATAACGGATTTCCGCAAAGTAACGCCTGATTCTATCAATTATCTGAAGAACGCTGGTCAAACCTTTCAAAGATTCAAACATGAAGTACTTCATAGACAGTATTTTGTTTTCGCATTCATTGATGATCTTGTTGCAAGCACTGATAAAGAAACGCACGAAACCCATCTACGCACCGTGTTACAGCGATTAGAAGACAACGGAATCACAATCAACCCTTCGAAATGCATATTTGGTCAACAAGAAGTTCAATTTCTTGGTTTCACCGTCAGCAAGGAAGGAATCAAACCACCTACTGAAAAAGTCAGAGCAATCATCGATTATGCGAAACCTAAAACAATCGAAGAATTAAGGCGCTTTCTTGGGATGATAAATTTTTACAGAGAACACATATCTAAACCCGCTGAAATCCAAGTACCACTTCACGCCTACCTTCACAACACGAAGAAAAAAGATAAAACGTCAATCCGATGGAACGATGAAGCCACGAAGGCATTTGAAGCTTGTAAAGTTGCGATCCAAAGTGCAGCTTTGCTCGCTCACCAATCACACGAAGCAACCCTTGCTATCTTCAGCGACATGTCCGATCCCTCAGCAGGAGCCGTACTCCAACAATACAGCAATGGGAAATGGCAACGACTTGGCTATTTTTCGAAGAAATTCTCCGCTACTCAACGTAACTACAGTACATTCGACCGAGAGCTACTCGCTATCTACATGGCTGTCAAGAACTTCAGAAAAACGTTCGAGGGTCGAAACCTGATCGTTTTTACCGACCACAAGCCATTAACATATGTACTTCCGAAGAAACCATCACTATCGGAAACACCACGATGAGCAAGACAACTTATTTTCATAAGTGAATTCACGACCGACATACGTCACATCAGTTGGAAGGACAACATAGTCGCCGACGCACTCAGTCGCATACCAATCGACAGTGTAACGTGCCCTACATCAATCGACTATCATAAGATCGCCAAAGCACAAGACAGTGATAGCGACAACATCAAACATCTATCGAAGCAAAGTAACTTGTCCATCAAGCAAGTTACAATGCCAATGACGCATCTACCTATCTACTGTGAAGCCTAAACGTCAACCACGTGACCATACCTACCAGAAGAATGTCGTCGCGAAGTCTTCAATACACTGCACAACATCAGTCATCCAGGTGTTAGAACAACAAGAAAACTCATCACTAAAAAATTCTTTTGGCCCTCAATGCACTTGGATGTTGGCAACTGGGCGAAGCAATGCATTCAATGTCAAAAATGCAAAGTATAAGGGCATACATCGAGTAGCCTAGCTTCATTTCCACCTACGGAGAGATTCGAACACCTGCACGTTGACATCGTTGGACCATTACCTACTTCACCGCAAGGACATCATTACCTCGTAACAATGATCGACAGAACAACAGGGTGGCCAAAAGCAATACTTACCGATCATACTTCATCTGAATCCGTCGCGAAGATAATTTATGAAAATTGGATTACTCGTTTCGGATCACCTAAAACCATCACAAAGGATCAAGGAAGAAACTTCGAAAGCAATCTATCCCTCAAACTTCTTCAAACTATGGAAATACAGAAGACACGTACAACAGCATACCATCCTCAACCAAACGGAATAGTCGAACGATGGCATCGTACATTGAAGACCGCACTCAAAATTCGTTTATCTCAACATACAAAGTGGATTGATGAGCTACCTACAGTGCTACATGGACTACGAGCAACACCGCGTGCAGACACTAGTCTTAGCGCCGCTCAGCTAACCTACGGCTACAGCATAAGACTGCCGTGTTACTTCTTCACTTCAACATCGTCAATCAAGAAATGAATTACGATTTTGCAACTCAACTTCGAGAATCAGTCAACAAACAAAACAAACCTTATCGTCGAAATGCACATTATCATACGGAAATAATATACCAGTATTCATTCATCAAGGTTTGAAAACATGCAAGCAAGTTTTTGTAAGAAACACCGCAGTGAAAAAACAATTTCAACCTACCTACGATGGACTGTATAAAGTATTAGAGCGAAATAGCAAGACTTTTAAATTACAAATACCCGGAAGGAAATCTACAACTATATCGATCGACCGACTTAAGCTTGCCTATATTATTAACGAGGATACTTCAGAGGATTTGTCATCATCATCACAACCACCAGCGAGAAAGCTTCAAAATCCATCATCTACATCAACCCAGATGAAACCTATTTTAAAAATTACGAGACACGGGCGAGTCGTCAAGCCTCCGGTACGCTTTCGCTAGTGGGAGAGTGATGTAGCAGCCAGGCTAATCAACCCTAAACGGCAATAAATAATATATACCCTGCTGCTACCATAACACAGAAGACGAAGTAAGCATTTATTACCTAATTATCCCCGGCTACTGAGATACTGCGGGCTGCATATTGATGCGAGATAATTTGACGTATATATTTAACGTTCTAAAATATATGATATTTGCGGCTGTTTCTTGTTTCTATATTACGACAGATATCGTGGATATTATCACGATATACTTTTAAAAATTTTGCCCATTAACGGTACTAATTCTTAAAACTGATAGCCATTCTGTTCAGAAAAATGTTTCAGACCTTTCCTGAATAGTACAAGTGTAGTAGGTAGCCAGACTCCTATCAAAAGTTAAACATCTTCTATGCTTAAATTATATTGTTCATATTATTTCTCCACTATCATGGCTTATTATGTTGCTCTCAATTACACTTTACATCATGACTTTAAAAAATATTTCTTTGCAGTTCGTTCAAAATAAAACACCATATGAAATTTATTTACTATTTAATTTGAAAAATTCTTAACATTAATTCCTATATTAAGTATTTTGCCTACACTAAAATATATGTAGGTAGAAAATGGTGTATAGACAACATCACCCTTAATATGTGGAAATAAACTTCTTTTACGGATTTTATCGAGTGGAATCTCAACTTTATTTATCCCCGACGTAACTTTAAAATAAAACACGATAAAATCCGTAAAAAAGTTTTATTCCATGTAGGTAAATATAAGAAATCATTATCACCTCGGCAAAATTTTTGGTACAAATAACGATTTACACAAGATGTACTACACTGTATACATACATAAATAGTACTGAGAGACAAACGGGTCGCGTTCACGTGTATAACCAAGGTGTACATATGTAGAATAAAGCACCTTACACGCGCACGTTGATGGAGCAGTGTTACATGAAGTTTGATCGAATATTTCTATGTATACTAATAAACTGATAATATTATAACGACTAAAGAAGTTACGGATAATTGAGCGCAACTTAGTGCACCATGTAGGTATTAGTACTGTGTATTAGTAAATGTTTTTCGAAGTTTTTCAGCAGGAGGAGGTGACATGAGTGAGTCAGGGGTCATGCTTGTCGCTGAGCGGCAGCGCCTCGTCCGGCGGCGGCGCGCGCGGCTGCAGCAGCACGCGGTGCAGCAGCGCGCCGAGAGCCGCGCCACCCAGCGGGCCCACCCAGTATACCTGCCACAAGTCAACGACTCCTTAGCTCTTTGCTCAAAAATAATATGTGTTTTGCCAGACGATTCAGTCCCGAAGCCGCAGCTACCGCTCAAGGTAAGCCGTTGCCGTAGCCTAAGCTTCGGTCGGAAACTACTTATTACTTCAAAGTAAGCGTCTGTGATATTAAATCATTGCTCTGTTTAAAAAACAAATCAAAAGTTGCTCTTTTTGCCAGGCTCGCCATATCTCCATAAATTACGACTCGACAGAGAAATTAATAATGCACGCAACGTTTTATTCTATCTCTTAACGTTTGCTTACAAAGCGAAAACTAATAAACGTAAGTTATTAATGCTAAATAATCGGCCGGGGAAGAAGTTTCTTCGTATTTTTTGGAGGAGTGGTCTTTCATCGTGATAACACCAGACTACATATCTTTGGCCACTCAGCAGAAAATGACCGACCTTGGTTGGGAAGTGTTAATGTATCCACTATATAGTCCAGACCGACCCACAGATTTTCACCTGTTTCGGTCTCTCCAGAATTCTTTGGGTAGTGTTAGGTTTAACATCAAGAGAAGACTGTCAAAACTACTTGTTAAATTTTTTTGATCAAAAATCTCAAGATTTCTACAGCAACATAATTATGTCACTACCTACAAGATGGCAACAAGTTATCGAACAAAATGGCACATTATATTATAATTAAATGTAATTGAAATTTGAAAAAAAAAATGTCGTCAGTTGGTATACAAAAATTTTTCCCCGACCTTATAGGTGATGATGATACAGGATTACCTATTGTAGTTTACAACGGATACTTCAATGAGCTGTAATTGTTTCATGTCTAATAAACATTTTAAATTTGGTATATCCTTACGCCGCACACAAACGTATGATCTTCCAACCTATCCGTGCATACATTTAAACGATACTAAGTTAAACTAAACGTTACAGGCGCGAGACGGCTGGCGCTGCGACCCTGGACCCGCCTGCCGCCACTTCAAACGGAAGCCACCCGCGTCCAGCTGTGAATTAGCGTTGATTGAGAATTTTGACGAAGCGTACGCTCAGTCAACATAGCAGAATAACTGAGATAATTTATATTAGTATCAGTTAAGTCAACTAGGCTTACTGCTCGGAGTGGTTAGAAGTAGGCTAGAATCCCAACCAATCAACATTCGTGGGAAAACGTGTTACATATAGTGTTGTATATTTATAGGGTAAGATTGTGTTGAAATTGTTCCGTTAGGCCACCGCACCGCTTGAACCCAATCTTAAATCGTAGTACTGTATCATCTTGGGTTTGCGCAATAGTTTTTATGGCTATGTTTTTTTGTAACCAATTATTGTTTGTCGCCGTGGTTATTCATCTCATGTGTGCTGTAGGAAGGACAGCATCATCTTAGGTAAAAATTTAGGATAAAAATAGACATAGATTGCCATTAGTTAAATATCTGGTTTACAATCACCCGGACACGCTGTAAACTGTGATTTATTGACTTTTTTACTGTAATTTTATATCAAACAAATAGTAAAACTGATTATCTTTAATTAATCAATAATAACGAGGAAATAATCGTGAAAGATTTTTTAATAAGCCGCGTGTTGTATCGCGAAGAACTTGTCATATAATAGCTAATAGCTAATTGTTCTAGTAATTTTGAAATTGAACCTAAATTTTCAAAAAACTAAAATAATGTTTTTGTCTGTCTAATCTTCCAATTCGTGTTACTAAAGTTATAAAACTGAACTGTGTGCTTAGAGATAACATCGATAGTAAAATTAGCTCGGTGATAACCGCAAGGCAAGGCATTATCATAAGTTCTAAAATTCTTATGGGGAAGACTTAACAGTGGTAGTGCCACGCGGCAGCTTTGTTGTTGCACGTATGGGCCGGCTCAAACCGGGGTGGTACCACGACTTCACAGAATACCGGCGTGAAGTGGAAGCTCTGCTTCCGCGTTTCGTCTGGTGAGTGCAGGTGGTCGGAGGCCCAAATCCCCCCCCCCATCAACATGGTAGCGGAATTAAATAATGATAGACTACCCCAGGAGCGTACCAGCACCCCTGGAGAATCCCTCGCTGAGCATCCACGACCATGTTTCTCCACTTCTGAGCGTGGGTGCTCAGGCTGCCCCGCGTATTCTGGGGGGGGGGGGGGCAAAATTCCGCTCAAGACTACAACTGCTCGGGGCAAACGGAGCAACAAGACCAAGGCGACCCCTGCCACGCTGTCCGTGAATTTCTGCAATATCAGGGGGACTTCACTCTAACCTAAACGCCGTCCACTACCATCTCGAGACGGCGAGGCCGGCTCTGCTCTTTCTGACCGAGACGCAGGTGTCCTCTCCGGCTGATGTCTCGTATCTCTCCTACCCGGGGTACAAACTGGAACACTCCTTTGTGCCTCGGGCTGGAGTTTGCGTTTACGTCAGAGAGGACATCTGTTCTCGACGCCTCGGCAGACTTGAAGGTTCGGACCTGTCCATCCTTTTGCTACGCGTAGACACCGACGACCATCCGCGCGTCTACGGGTGCCTCTATAGGTCCCATAGCGGTAATGCCGACACAGACCGACTCTTCGACCACGTCCAAATGGCTGCAGATTCGTTGCTACAGCAGATCCCCTCCGCAGAGATCGTGATCCTCGGCGACTTTAACGCCCATCACGCCGAATGGCTTGGTTCACGTTTAACCGATCATGCGGGGAGATCTGTTCATGATTTTGCCTTGGCATATGGTCTGACACAACTGGTTACTTCGCCTACGCGGATTCCAGATGTGGAAGATCATGCACCTTCCCTGTTGGACCTTCTGCTGACCTCTCACCCGGACGGATATCAGATTTCCGTCGACGCCCCTTTAGGCTCCTCGGACCATTGTCTGGTCCGGAGTGTTGTGCCACTCACGCTGAAATCGCGGTTGCATTCTGCAGGTTGTCGCCGTGTTTGGCACTATAGGTCAGCCGATTGGGATGGGATGCGGTCTTTCTTTGCATCCTACCCTTGGGGGCGGGTTTGCTTCTCGCCGGATGATCCCAACGTTGTTGCGGATTCTGTTACTGATGTGGTACTTCAGGGTATGGAACTTTTTATTCCTTCCTCTGTGGTGCCCATTGGAGGCAAATCTCAGCCATGGTTTGGTCGCTCCTGTAAAATAGCATCATGCTATAAGCAGGAGTGCTACCAAGCCTGGGTTGATGCATCAGCGTCCCGGGATGTAAACACCAGCGCTCTAAAAAAGAAGTATAATTCCGCCTCTAGGTCCTTCAAAAGAGTCATTGCCAAGGCAAAGTCAGAGCACATAGGCAGAATTGGCGAGAAACTAGTTCGCCTTCCTTCTGGAACCCATGCATTCCGGTCTCTCGCCAAGGCTGTCCAGCAGAATTTCTGTCAGCCATCTCTTCCATCTCTGCACAAGGAGGACGACTCACTGGCCCATACTGCAAGGGAGAAAGCCAATCTTCTAGGCTCTTTCTTTGCGTCTAACTCGACTTTCGATGACGGGGGGAGTACGCCGCCGACCATCCCGCGGTGTGAGTGCTCCATGCCGGAAGTGCAGTTCACACAGCGCTCGGTTCGCAAAGCACTCCTCTCCCTGGACATCCACAAGTCGAGTGGGCCTGACGGAATCCCCCCAATTGTGCTGAGGACGTGTGCACCGGTCCGGGAGTTGGCACCGGTTTTAACGCGTCTTTTCCGGTACTCCTACTCCCTAGGCGTAGTCCCAAAATCATGGAAGACGGCTTTGGTCCACCCGATCCCTAAAAAAGGCGACCGCTCAGACCCGTCCAACTACCGGCCAATCGCCATCACCGATCGCGAAGGCCTTCGATCGGGTTTGGCACAAAGCGCTTCTTTCGAAGCTCCCTTCCTATGGGCTTCCCGAGAAATTGTGCGATTGGATCACTAGCTTTCTTGCAGATCGGAGCATCAAGGTCGTTGTAGACGGTGCAAGCTCTGATTGCAAGTCTATTAATGCTGGTGTTCCACAGGGCTGCGTGCTATCGCCAACGCTGTTTCTTCTGCATATCAATGATATGTTGCATACCCGTAACATTCATTGCTATGCAGATGACAGCACTGGTGATGCTCTTTACACCGGCCGAGCCAATATTTCTCGGGAAAAAGTCTCCGAGTACCGGGACAAACTAGTGTCTGAAGTCGAGTCTTTGCTGAACAGAGTCTCGGATTGGGGACGACTAAATCTAGTCCAGTTTAACCCCCAGAAGACACAAGTTTGCGCGTTAACCGCTAAAAAGAACCCCTTTGTCGTATCCTCTCAGTTTCAAGGCACTCCCCTTGTTGCCTCAGCCAGTATCGGAATCCTCGGCGTCGACATATCGAGTGACGTGCAGTTTCGTGGTCACTTGGAAGGGAAGGCCAAATTGGCCTCTAAAAAGCTTGGCGTGCTCAGCAGAGCGGGACAGTATTTCATGCCGGCACACCGCCTGCAACTTTACAAGGCGCAGGTTCGGCCGCACATGGAATACTGTTCCCATCTCTGGGCTGGGGCTCCCCAGTACCAGCTCCTTCTACTTGCATCCGCATCGCATCCAGGGCAGAGCTGCTCGAATCGTCGACGACCGAGTGCTTTCAGATCGGCTCGATTCACTGGCGCTGCGAAGAGATGTTGCATCTCTTTGCGTATTTTATCGCATCTATCACGGGGAGTGCTCTGAGGAATTGTTCGGATTAATCCCAGCCGCCAAATTTCGTGAACGCACTACACGGCAAACGTCCCGATACCATCCACACCATCTGGATGCTTGGCGGTCCACCACTGTAGGTTTCACAAGGAGTTTTCTTCCACGTACAACCTCTCTGTGGAATAGTTTACCACCGGCGATTTTTCCGGACCGATACGACCTGGGGACCTTCAAGAAAAGAGCTTACTCCTTTCTAAAGGGCCGGCAACGCACCCGCAATTCTCCTGGTGTTGCGGTTGATCATGGGTGGCGGTAGTCACTTAACATCAGGTGAGCCGCATGCTCGTTTGCCCCCTCTTCTATAAAAAAAAAGAAAACAGTAACTGTTGTGGCATTCATTACTCATTCATTAATTCCAGCCCATCACAAGCTCAGCTGCACACGGGCCTGCCTTGTGGGGGGATAATTGACATGCTGGCCACTTGTGGCGGACGGGGTGGTAGTCGCAGTTCCTTTATTATTATTGAGTTTTTGTTAGCAAGAGGACAACAGCCCAGCTCCTGCTTCAGCTTCCCTGTGTAGCCTCTCAGGACACCCACGGGATGATATTGGGAAGTGGATTCTCCAACATAGCTACTATACGTCACCTTTTTTATCTATATATCTATATATGTATATATATTTATATATATAAAAAAATGAATTGCTGTTCGTTAGTCTCACTAAAACTCGAGAACGGCTAAACGGATTTATCTTATCTTAGTCTTGAAATGTTCGTGGAGGTCTAGGGAAGGTTTAAAAGGCGAGAAAACATCGAATAATTTCCGGGAAAACCCTAAAAACAGCTCTTTTCTATTTCCCATACAAACGTTTACTAGAGTCAATTTGAACTTTATTGCTATTCAGTAAAGTTCATATTAAATTATAATCACTCACTGTTGTCTAAGCAATTTAGGTGTGTTCCTAACGTCAAAGAGTCAATTTGCAATTTATTACCGCTGCATAAAGTTCAAATTCAATCATATCTATGAAAATAGTCAAAAATAGCTTTGGAGGATCTTATGTCGCGTTCCGAAAATAAACAAAAGTGAATCGCGAACGCGACAAAAAAATGTAATAAACTATTGGTAGTACTGATTTCCAATTAATTTGGTCGGCATCGCAAAACTTAATTTTAGCTAACTTCAGTTGTAACTGTATCAGATTATTTTTTTAAGTTTGATAAATCTTAAGTTTTGTCACAAATTACGTTTCTGAACACAACCATAATATTTGACGTTGGATTTGACAACCAACTAATATGTCAATCATTCTGTCGCACTTCAGAACACGGAGATTTATGGCTTAAAGGTAAACTCAAAAAAGTAAATAAAAAAATCAGAACACGGAAAAAAGTATTACGATTGACGATATTGTGTTACGATCATGGTTACGATATTCTATGAGTGCATCCTTCTATCTTTGTAAGTGACGATTACCGCTACGTACGCGAGAACTTTCTTTACTTTTGTGATCCTTTGTGATAGTGACATTCCAAGTAGTGTGCTCTTTTTTTGTTGATATTTTGTGATAGTGACACTTTACTGTTAAGTTACTGTTAAGTGAGCGAGAAATTTTCTCACTTTGATTAATTACGTTACGATGCCGAGGAGAAGACGACCTGAATTAGGTCGTCGCAGTCAATCAAATGTGCGAAGAGCTACCTCACGTGCTAACCGCACTGATGACCAGAGAGAGACAGATCAAGAAAATAGTCGTATTGCTATGTCAGAATTGCGTTATTTAGTGAGTGACAATGAAGTGGATAGGCTTAGAATGCAACGAGTTCATGCACATCAAACATAACAACAGCGAGCACGACATAATGAAATTGAGCGAATCCGCAGACGCAGTGCTGCTGTGATTCTTGAACTAGCTGCATTCCACTATGATCCGGCAATTGATTATTGTGCCGACAAATCGGTAACAATTGGGGAAATGAAAATAATTTGTAAATATTGTAAGGCGTTAAAATACACTGGTGAATCTACTGGATTATGTTGTGCTGGAGGCAAAGAATTGCCACAATTGGTCCCACCACCAGATCCTCTACGCTCTTTAGTTTCTGGGATTGGAAATGTTTCTAAGCACTTCTTAGCCAACATTCAGAAATATAACAACTATTTCCAGATGACATCATTTGGCGCTACACATATTATACAGGACAATTTCATGCTCACTTTCAATGTATTATACCAGAATATTTTTTTATAATATTAAATTTGGTACTAAAATATATATACAGCGTGTAACGGAAGGGGGTATCAACCCTGAAGGAGGTGAATGTGCTCATGAAACTCAACAACTTTCCCCAAAGAACATAGGTCGAAATATGAAAAAAAATTTGGCCCTCCCATAGTAAATCAATCAGCTGGTAGTCAGTTTTGTAAGGGAGGGCCAAATTTTTTTTTCATATATCGACCTATGTTCTTTGGGGAAAGTTGTTGAGTTTCATGAGCACATTCACCTCATTAAAGGTTGATACCACCCTTCCGTTACACGCTGTATATATGAAATAATTAATGGACAAAATTTAAAATATTACAGATACAAGGACAAATTTATCACTTACTGGGGGCACTGTTACCACTACCTGATGCAGATCATCAATTTTTACAAATTTATTTTATGGGCAATTCAGATGCGGAAGTTGATAATCGTTGTGCTCACAATCCAACAGTGAAGAGAACCATTGTCCAAGAATTACAAATGTTTCTTCATCGGAATAAAAATTTAGTAAACATGTTCAAAATAGCATTGGATCGGATGCCATCTGATAGCCATAATATTATCATTCGGGCTGACAAAACAGCTGGCCGCCCAGACTTATTTGTTACATTCACATGTAACCCAAATTGGTCCGAAATAAAGAGGGAATTGCTACATAGCCAAACACCAGTTGTTAGACATGACATAATTGCTGGAGTTTTTAAAAAAATTAAAATCTCTGATGAATTTCTTAATAAAGCATTGTGTGTATGGCCGAGTCCGTTGTTGGATGTACTCTGTAGAATGGCAAAAGCGTGGATTGCCACATGCGCATATTTTACTCCGGTTAGTGGACAAAATAAGGCCAGATGAGATTGATTCCATAATTTCAGCTGAAATTTCAGATGAAACAGTTGACACAAAATTGCATGCAGTAGTTACCAAACACATGATACATGGACTTTTCAACTACAATTCACCCTGTATGGTCGACGGCAAGTGTTCCAAGCGATACCCAAGAGACCTGCTTACTGAAACCATAACGGGAAATGATGGATACCCATTGTATCATCGGCGATCAGTTGCGGACAATGGGCAATCGGTAGTTGTGAAGGTAAGAGGACAAAATTTTGATGTAGACAATCGTTGGATTGTGCCATACTCGCCAATATTGTCCAAAGCTTTTGAGACTCACATCAATGTGGAATATTGTAACTCTGTAAAGTCGAAAAAGTACATATGTAAATATGTTAACAAAGGTAGCGATACGGCTGTCTTCGCTGTAACCAATGCAAATGATGAAATATCACAGTACCAGATGGGGCGCTATGTAAGTAGCAACGAAGCAATTTGGCGTATATTTTCATTTGCGATCCATGAAAGATACCCTACAGTAGTCCATTTGGCGGTCCATTTAGAAAATGGTCAACGAGTTCATTTTAATGAATCGAACGCGGCAGACAGAGCGGCACGTCCACCATCGACAACATTAACAAGTTTCTTCACAGTCTGTCAAACTGATGATTTTGCTCGCACTTTGCTGTATGCTGACATGCCATGCTATTACATATGGAATGCATCATCGAAATCGTTTCAGCGTCGAAAACAAGGAACACCAGTTGAAGGACATCCAAATGTATTTGCTTCAGACGCTCTGGGTCGCATCTACACAGTACATCAACATAACGATGAATGTTATTATTTGCGATTGTTGTTGGTGAATGTTCGAGGTCCGACATCGTTCAAACAACTGAGAACAGTTAATGGACAGCTGTGTGCGACTTACCGTGAGGCATGCCAACTATTACATTTACTTGAGAACGATTCGCACTGGGATGATACGCTCAAGGATTCCGTAATATCTTCATCGCCACATCAAATTCGTACATTGTTTTCGATTATCATATCGACATGTTTCCCCTCGAATCCAAAAAATTTGTGGGTTAATTATAGAGATGACATGTCTGAGGATGTTTTGCATCGTGTGCGCCGTGAAACTTTGACACCAATTTGCAACATCGCCAAAAATAGCGCAATGGCCAAGATCCTACAGGTATGCAAATTAATTGTTTGGGATGAATACACAATGGCCCATAAGAGGTCACTGGAGGCGCTGGACAGAACATTGAAAGGTCTTCGTGACAACCAAAATATTTTTGGTGGAGCCATGATTCTGTTGTCAGGTGATTTTCGTCAGACTCTTCCAGTTATTCCCCGATCAACTGTTGCTGATGAACTAAATGCATGCCTAAAATCATCGAATTTGTGGCAGTACGTTAAGACACTCCAATTAACAACTAACATGCGAGTATTTTTGCAACATGATGAAACTGCAAATGTGTTTGCGAAGCAGTTGCTAGATATTGGAAATAATAAAGTTGCAATGGACACCTCGACCGGATTCATCACATTACCCACAGATTTCTGTCACATCACAGATTCAAAAGAGGAGCTTATTCAGCGTGTTTTCCCAGATATAGCGCAAAAGTTCAATAACCATAATTGGCTGGGTGAACGAGCAATATTGGCAGCGAAAAATAAAGATGTCGAGGATCTCAATGCGACCATTCAGAATTTTCTTCCAGGACAGTTGGTTTCCTTCAAATCAGTCGACACCGTTATGAACCAGGATGACGTAGTCAACTATCCCACGGAGTTAAATTCACTGGAATTGCCTGGATTACCACCTCACAATTTGCAGTTAAAAGTAGGATCAGTTGTCATCATGCTGCGTAACATTAATCAACCTCGACTATGCAATGGAACAAGACTGGCTGTGAAAATGCTGATGAATAACGTCATTGATGCAACAATCATAAAAGGATAATACAAAGGAGAGGATGTCTTGATCCCGCGAATACCGATGATTTCAACGGATTTACCATTCGATTTTAAACGCTTACATTTTCCAGTACGTCTGGCTTTTGCGATGACAATAAATAAATCGCAAGGACAGTCTTTAGAAGTTTGCGGAATCAACTTGGAGTTTCCCTGTTTCGCGCATGGACAATTATACGTCGCGTGTTCACGCGTCGGAAAACCGTCTTCTTTGTTTATTTACGCACCACAAAACAAAACAAAAAATATAGTTTATGAGAAAGCTTTAATTTGATTAACAAACTATATCATAACAGTGTGTGTGTCTTAATAAAAATTTAAACCTTATAAATAGCAAGTATTTCAGGAAAACTCTGTTTTTTTAAGTAAGCAACATGATGTATCGAAAATAATAATAAAACTTCATGCTTCATTAAAAAAATGCTTTTTTATTCAATACGTTTTGTTTGTTTTGAAATTAATTTATACAAAAGTTTAGGTCAATTATTTATCGATTGAGGTAGTACGAAGTCTGCCGGGTCAGCTAGTGCATTTATATAAATATATTTTATTTACCTATAGGTGTGCGTAAAGAAACCAGCTGTTAATAAGAATAAAATTTCGTTCGTAAGCAACTCCGATTTGATTCCCAACACCGGTATCAATGTAATAATAGTTACAAAATATTTGTTTTCGTTTATCGTGGAGATACTAGACGGTGCACGATAATAATTAAGATATAAATATATTTTGGGAACGAGAAATTCGTCCACCGCCTACGCGCGCTATCCTATTCACAACAAAACGAGGAACGTGCCCGCCAATGGAACAGTTGTATGTCAACCTTTATTTTTTATGTATTATACTATATATATCAGTAAGCTGAAATGCACGAAGAACCGACAATGATGCGAAAGGAAGGTTCTCGAGTGGCAGCCTTGTATCGGTAAGCGAAGTGTAGGATGTCCCACGCTAGGCGGAGTGACGACCAGGTGTTAAGAGATGCAGAAAGTCGATGGATGAAGGAGGCTCAAGACCGTGCTTTGTGTCATTCTTTGCGGAAGGCATATGTTAAGCAGTGGAATCATGGTGTACTGTGCTGTAATAATGATGGTGATGGTGATATTATAACATATTATAGAGGTATACCAGCCAAGGTAGTGCGGGAGACAAGTGCTTGCCAGTACCTACTTGCGAAAACCAAGATACTCCTGTGCAGCATCAACAAAATAATCACAATTTTAGTGATCATTAACCACATGCTTGGCGGCGAAATAAAACGTGGGATTTTTTTATGTCAGAGAAATTAAAACGCAGCGAAGTCAGCTCTAAAAACCCCTAATAAATTAAAGGTCTGTGTCCTGTGACGTATGTATGCTTTGCCTGAGTAAGAGTTCCGACAGCCTCAGGCTGACCATGAATATGTCCCCAGTCCAGTCCGTAGTAAGTGTCGATAATCGCTCGTGAATAACTGTAACACTAGAAAAACTGTAGGTGTGTTGTTGGCCTTTTTAAAGGGAGTGTGCTTATTTCTTGAAGGTCTATTGATACGTATCGGGCCGCAAAAATCACTGGTGGTAGATGATTCCACGAAGAAGTCTTGTAAAGTCACTCCTAGTAAATCGCACATTCATGGTGGTTTAATCCGAACAATTTCTATAAGTACTCCCCGTGGAAAATGCGATAGAAAATGCAATAAGATGCAATATATTTTCGCAGCGCCAGCGAATTGAGCCGATCAGACTCGGTCGTCAATGATTCGAGGCACTCCATGCTGGATGCGGTTAAGTGGAAGGAGCTGGCACTGATGTGCCACGATCAAGAAATGAGAACAGTACTCCTTATGAGAACGTACTTGAGCCATGTAAAGTTGCAAGCGGTATGCCGGCATAAAATACTGTCCCGCTCTGCTGAGCACGACTTGAAAAGGAAGGCTAAATTGGCATCTAAAAAGCAAACTGGGATGCTAATTTAGTCATCTAGTAATTCGATATGTCGATGTCGAATCCGAGATTTTGTTTATTCAGACATAAGTTTGTTCCGATACTCGACGACGCGTTCCCGAAAAATATTAGCACAGTCGGTGTTACGATCAGTAACAGCAACATATAATTGATTTACAGACGAAAAAGAGATTTTCGTCAGACTCTTCCAGTTATTCCACGATCAACTGTTGCTGATGAACTAAATGCATGCCTAAAATCGTCGAATTTGTGGCAGTACGTTAAGACACTCCAATTAACAACTAACATGCGACTAATATGCAACTAGCATGAAACTGCAAATGTGTTTGCGAAGCAGTTGCTAGATATTGGAAATAATAAAGTTACAATGGACACCTCGACCGGATTCATCACATTACCCACAGATTTCTGTCACATCACAGATTCAAAAGAGGAGCTTATTCAACGTGTTTTCCCAGATATAGCGCAAAAGTTCACATGCTGGCTGGGTGAACGAGCAATATTGGCAGCGAAAAATAAAGATGTCGAGGATCTCAATGCGACCATTCAGAATTTTCTTCCAGGACAGTTGGTTTCCTTCAAATCAGTCGACACCGTTATGAACCAGGATGACGTAGTCAACTATCCCACGGAGTTAAATTCACTGGAATTGCCTGGATTACCACCTCACAATTTGCAGTTAAAAGTAGGATCAGTTGTCATCATGCTGCGTAACATTAATCAACCTCGACTATGCAATGGAACAAGACTGGCTGTGAAAATGCTGATGAATAACGTCATTGATGCAACAATCATAAAAGGATAATACAAAGGAGAGGATGTCTTGATCCCGCGAATACCGATGATTTCAACGGATTTACCATTCGATTTTAAACGCTTACAATTTCCAGTACGTCTGGCTTTTGCGATGACAATAAATAAATCGCAAGGACAGTCTTTAGAAGTTTGCGGAATCAACTTGGAGTTTCCCTGTTTCGCGCATGGACAATTATACGTCGCGTGTTCACGCGTCGGAAAACCGTCTTCTTTGTTTATTTACGCACCACAAAACAAAACACAAAATATAGTTTATGAGAAAGCTTTAATTTGATTAACAAACTATATCATAACAGTGTGTGTGTCTTAATAAAAATTTAAACCTTATAAATAGCCAGTATTTCAGGAAAACTCTGTTTTTTTAAGTAAGCAACATGATGTGTCGAAAATAATAATAAAACTTCATGCTTCATTAAAAAAATGCTTTTTTATTCAATACGTTTTGTTTGTTTTGAAATTAATTTATACAAAAGTTTAGGTCAACTATTTATCGATTGAGGCAGTACGAAGTCTGCCGGGTCGGCTAGTGCATTTGTATAAATATATTTTATTTACCTATAGGTGTGCGTAAAGAAACCAGCTGTTAATAAGAATAAAATTTCGTTCGTAAGCAACTCCGATTTGATTCCCAACACCGGTATCAATGTAATAATAGTTACAAAATATTTGTTTTCGTTTATCGTGGAGATACTAGACGGTGCACGATAATAATTAAGATATAAATATATTTTGGGAACGAGAAATTCGTCCACCGCCTACGCGCGCTATCCTATTCACAACAAAACGAGGAACGTGCCCGCCAATGGAACAGTTGTATGTCAACCTTTATTTTTTATGTGCAACTATTATACTATATATATATATATATATATATATATATATATATATATATATATATATATATATATATATATATCAGTAAGCTGAAATGAATGAATAGTCTTCCAGTGAGCATACAGAGCAGACGTGTTGCAAAGTAATTTAATAATTCGTTAATTTTAGTGAAGCAAAATCCAACCATTGCGCTTAAACATTAAAAACTACTTTGGCATCACTCAAGCTAGAACTGAATTACTAATTATACCAAAAACTTGCGCAACGGGCAGCAGCTCCCTTCCTCACACCCGCGGTAAATAAGCAACATTTTCCATTAACAATGAGCGTAATGAGATCTCCAACAAAAACAGGCGGTTCACAGCCAGATCTAACCAAACTGCGTGACTCAGAAACTAAACAAACTACAGTGCGTAAGCGTAAACAACCAGATACGGACTGCAGTTGCGTCAAAAATATTACAGATTTAAAGGGTGACATTACTAAGTTATTGAATGAATTTGTACAATCTCAAAATGCACATATGATTTTATTGCGCGAGGATGTTGCTCAGATTAAAACCCAAATGGAAAACATACGAATCACTACGGAATACCTAGTTACAGAACACAGTAAAATATTAGATGAGATAAACGATTTAAAAAATGAAAAAACCCTGACTGAGCAAAAAATTAAAACCCTTGAAAATGAAATAGATACTTTGAAAAGAGAGGCATGTACAGAACCCATCAATTCACTACCGATAAATCTACGTGAAAACCTTATACGTGAAGCAAATGAGAGATCTAACAGAGAGAAAAATATTATAATCGTTGGTGTTCCCGAATTGCATGGATCAGTTAGGGAAGAAAGGCGTTTACACGATGAAAAGGAAGCCTTCAATATTATTAGCGAAATCACGAAAACTATTCACACTCCAATAAAAACATCACGGATCGGAAAATACAAAATAAATAATAACCGTTCGATGAAAGTCTACCTGGATTCATCAGAGACCGCAAAAGAAATACTGAGAAATAAAAATAAAATAACAAACAAAAATATAAAAATATTTTCGGACCAGACCGCCTCGCAACAATTGTACATGAAGGAGCTTAAAAATAATCTACTTAAACGGAAACAGAATGGCGAATCCAACCTTATAATAAAATACATCAACGGATATCCAAAAATTGTTTCATCTTCAAAAAACTAAAAGTCCCACTACAATGTCTACAACCTACCCTACCTAATAATAAAAAACATGAACAAAATAACACATACGAAATAATAGACACATATGATAATATCAAAACACTACGTACTTTTCTGAACTTTTTCTACTCCAACATTAGAAGCATTGTTCGACCTGGTAAGCTCGACGAACTAGAATGCACTATTAAATCCATTGCTACGCCAATACACTTAATTTTACTAACTGAAACATGGATAAAAACAGAACAAGAAGCAAACAGAATACAAATTCCTAACTATACTCATTATTATAACTACAGAGTAGCTACCAGAGGAGGTGGAGTTTCCATTTTCATACATAACGATATAAAGCATAGCCTAAGTGAGCATAAATATGCTCACAATAACAATTACTTATGGATTACACTCAACAAACTTAAAATAGATGTCGGACTTGTATATAAACCTGGGGACTCTAATAGTAATAATTTTCTACAAGATTTTGAATCACAATTATTACACAGAAAGAGAGCTGTTGTGTTCGGTGACTTCAATCTAGATTTACTTACGGTTGACAAAACACGAAGAGATTTATGAATGTAATATGCGAATCTGGTTATACTATTTTAAATAAAGTGGGAAAAGAATACGCTACTCGTACAACAGCAACCACAAATACTATTTTAGATCAAGTGATTTCAAACCTAAGAGACAGAAGCTTTCACTTAGCTATACATGATTCGTCAATATCAGACCATAAACAAATTTTTGTAGCCATAAAGAAATTTAAACCAGTTCCACCACAACGAGTAAAATATGAAGCTATTAATTATGATCTTTTGTACAAATATAGTGAGGAAGAGTTTTGTGACACTAGAAATGATAGCAAGGAGTTTTACAATCTTAATGAATCAATAAAAAAAATTATAACTAAAAGTAAAATCAGTAAAATAAAAATACAAAACCCACCCCAAAATGATTGGATAAATATCAAAATTATTAATGGCATACATTCTAGAAATAAACTTTGGCAAAAACTTAAAAAATGCTCGAATAATGAAAAAGAAAAGCTCATAAAGCTACATAAAAAAGCAAGAAATGAAGTAACAACACTCATAACTAAAACAAAAAGTGAGTACTACTATAATTCATTTAATATCTGTAAAAATAACCCTAAAAAAATGTGGAGGCTTATTGAAACCCTAACAAAAAATAAAATAAAAACGGATAATATTCCTCCAAAACTAAATACTCTTTTAGGAGAAATAACAGATGGAAATCGTATTTGTGCAGAATTTAATTTATTTTTCGCAAAAATTGAATCGGTTTTAGCTAACGAGATAACACAGACTTTTTCGGAGGTAAATAATTCATACATTTTTAGTAACAAACATAAAAATGCAATTAATGAACTATCAAATTTCCAAAAATGTGACGAATATGAAGTGGCTAAAATAATCGACCAACTAGACCCTAATACGAGCTCGGGAATAGATGGCATTACAACAAAGGTAGTCAAGTGTATTAAGGACTTAATTATTACAAGGCTTACTTTTTGTATAAATGATTGTCTTGAAAGCGGAACATTTCCAGATGAACTGAAAACAGCTAAAGTCACACCTATATACAAATCAGGTACGAAAAGTGACCCCAGTAACTACCGTCCTATCTCTGTCTTACCAGTAGTTTCCAAAATTTTTGAAAAAGTAATATATAACCGCTTAAATATATACCTAAAATCAATTAACTTTATTTCAAACTGTCAGTATGGTTTCCAGCCTAGGTCAAATACCTTAGCCGCAACGGTAGATTTGATTACCAAAATAAAAAAAACATTGATGCAAAAAACTTAGGGCTTGGAATTTTATTGACCTAAAAAAGGCGTTTGATTCAATAAGTCACTCACTACTATTAAAGAAACTTTCTCATATAGGTATTAACGGCCACGCCTTAAAAATTTTTGAAAGTTATCTAAATAAAAGATATCAAATTGTAAAGATTGGTCACTATCAAAGTTCCCCACAACCCATTACGTACGGTATTCCCCAAGGCTCTATATTGGGCCCACTTCTTTTCCTGATTTATATAAATAACATTACTGATCTTAAATTAAATGGCGAAATTTCTTTATATGCAGATGATACCTGTATTTTCTACTTTGGACGTTCCATAGAAGAAATTATCGCACGAGCCCAAGTAGATCTAAATATAGTACATAAATGGTTCCAATCCAATTTGCTTACAATAAATACATCAAAAACCTCGTACATGATATTTAAACCCAAAAACAAAAACATTTGCAGTTATTCCCCTCTCACCATTTGGTTGCGCGGAAAACCATCCGTATTATTGTATTTGACGGTAGGGGTGTCAAGTCGCTTGTTCCTTTCCAAAAAACGATATCATTCATACCCTCCTCGATCCTCCGTCGACACATCGGGGTGGTGGGGTGGGAGGGGCAAGAAGATGATTCTAGAATGTCACGTAATCATCGGAGCCGAGGACATATAAGACACGCGCGACCGTTGCGCGTCCTCTTTTCCACCGCAGTCGTCGCTGAAACCACACCGCTAGTAGAAACCGCTTTAGCCTGGAAGCAGTCGAGCTCCAGGAGACCCGCCTCACATCGTGTGAGATATAGTCGCGCACCGCCTCTCCCCAGAGCGTCTGTCTAGAAGAAGTTCCAGAAGTTGCAGCTATAGTGCTCAACAGGATACAAGAAACCCCGGTGAGTCAATACTCCTTTAATTAGTTCCTGCCTTAGATAGTTTAACCCGCTCCAATTTTGTTGTTCTCCTAATCAGGCAGGATTCCTTTTCAGCGATTTGGCACAATAATAGTTTTAGTTTTAGGGAAGAGCGAGTGCATTATACCGCATGCTATAGTAGTCGCTTTTACGTAAGCGTAGAAGCAATCGCATATACAGTCCACTTTAGTTAATATCTCGCGTAATAGGTTTAAGGTTCGACCGGGGAACTGGACTTCGGCAGCCTTAGACACGTGGCTCCACCATTTTATGGTCCTTCGAGCCGGATTATGGTCGAATTGTTGAATTAATTAATTAGATAATGCACTCTAATTTATGGAATAGACTTAAATAGTGTTCGTTTAAATTTAAATTTTGATTAGGTACTCGCAAACAGAATTATTCGTTTTATAGCGCTCGTATTTGGTTAAATTTAAAGCCTATTAAATAATTGAAACAGTGTAATAGGAACCGTTTGATACGCTTACCCACAATCTTGATAAAATTATTGAGTCTAGCAAATGACGCGTCACCTCGACTCGCTGCGCAGGTGTTCGATTTAATTACGTAATACGGCATACCGAGTGTCCATCCTTTATTGTTTGTGCGTTGTGAGATTAATTGTGATTGATATAACTTTATTATAATAGTTTAAAATGGCAGTTAGTGGAAGTGAAATCAAAATTAAAACGCTTTATGCCAAGAGGGACATACTCTTTTCGCGTATGCAGAATATAAGTGATTATATAAAGAACATTCATATAGAAGCAGTGCGGGAAACCTTTTTGAATGAAATCGAAACGATAGATTCTTTACGAATAGATTACGAAAAAATATTAGACCAAATTAATCATTTGGAATTACAAATCGACCCGAAATACATAGTGAACTACCAACCGCTGCTGACATTCGAAGATATGTTGTGTCGCGTGAAAAGAACTGCGAGGTCCCTACAATCTCAAAACGAAGCAAAGCCTGAAACACAGGTACGTACAAGTGACTCGATTAGGTTGCCGCCAATAGATATTCCGGTATTCAATGGTGATATTAAGACGTGGCCCTTCTTCTTCAGTAGTTTTCAAAACAATATACGCCGAACAATAGACGCCGAAAAATTATATTACTTAATTAGTAAACTTAGTGGCAGGGCACAGTCGATCTGCTCTGGTTTTACACCTACAGCAAACAATTACTTATTAATATTCGAAACGCTTAAAACTAAATATGAAGATAGGAGAATGTTAGGTTCCGAATATTTGAACCAGATATTCGATCTTAAACCTATGTCATCCGCGAACATCAACGGCTTAGAGCAGTTTCTAGATAAATTTGTGGCATCGGTGGCTGTACTTAAGAATTTGAAATTTAATGATCTTATGGACGTGGTGTTTCTCCATGTTGCATTAAAGAAATTAGACCCCGACACCGTGCGTGCGTTTGAAATGGAGCATCGTAGCTCGGAGATGCCTTCCTTTCATTCATTAGCATCGTTCGTGCGAGATCAAATAAAGGTGATGCAGCGCTCTCCGAACGTTAAACAGGAGATTAAAAGGTGCGTCGACCGTAGACAGACTCAACCATCTAAAATAGCAGGGTCGTTAACTTACGTAACCGCTACGCCAACATCACTCCAGCATACTTGTATAGTATGTAAAGATAAACACGGTAATTTATATAATTGTGCGACTTTTCGTAAATATTCACCAAGCGAGCGTTATAAATTAGTAAAGACAAACAACCTATGTTTGAACTGCTTAAGCGATAAGCATTTAGTTGCAAAATGCAATTCGAGTTCCGTATGTAGCAAGTGCGCCAGGAAACATCACACGCTATTACATTTTGAAAATAGCAACATAGCGGCGTCAAGTAAAGCGGACAAGGAATGCACCCCTACTAAGGTCAACGATTCTAGCGGTCGACCTGGTGATGTCGCTCTTGCTCATTGGCAAATATGGGAGCACAACCTCCTTCAACCGTGTTACTGGGTACGGCACGTATTTTGGTTAGGGATTCGCGTGGAAACGAACAAAGCGTCCATGCACTGCTGGACAGCGGAGCCCAAAATAGCTTTATAACGCGACAATGTTGTCAGCGCTTAGGCTTAGTAATAAATAGGTCACTTTCATGTCCTGTAATTAAAGGCATCGGAGGCACTAGTAAATCGACACAGGGATATATAAATTTAAAAATTTATTCTCGGATAGATCGTAATATTAACTTTGATATAAATGCACTAGTAGTAGATAGGGTCACTGAACGGTTGCCAACCGTTTCGGTTGACACCTCGGCAATGATTGAATTTAAGAATTTGACTCTGGCGGACGACACTTACGCCGTTCCTGGAAACATAGACATGCTCATTGGAGCATCGCTTTTCCCTCATCTTTTGTTAAACAATAAGGTCAGGGGCAACTCCTCGCATACCGCGCCTTACGCACTGGAAACCGTATTGGGCTATGTGATCCTTGGCTCCGCCCCCATCATAGATAGTATTTCGGCAACCTCTTATTGTGGTATGGCTGTCGAACCGCTCGAGTCGTTAGTCCGCAAATTTTGGGAGATGGAGGAGGTGAACGTCCCACCCATAGCTAGCTCAGATGACAGGTTATGCGAGGAAATTTACGTCCGCACGACCGTTCGTGATCGCGACGGTAGATATAGTGTAGCGCTACCCTTTAAAGGAGATGTTTTATCTCTCGGCGATTCGCGTCAAATGGCGGAAAAACGTTTCTACAGCTTGGAGCGTAGGATGCTCGCTTCACCCCAGTTAAAGGAAGCTTACGACGGCGTCATTAGCGAATACATAAGAGAAGGTTACATATCACTTGTGGCTTCGAAATTAGATAACTACGAAGACACACCGTCGTATTTCATACCACATCACGGAGTCATTAGAGAGGACAAACTTACATCTAAGTTACGTGTAGTGCTCGACGCTAGTGCTAAAACTAGCACTCACCTGTCGCTTAACGATATCCTCTATAGTGGGCAAAATTTACAGGGCAGTTTATTTAATATAATAGCCAATTTTCGTTTGTTTAGTATAGCACTATCCGCCGATATTCGTCAAATGTTTCTTTGCATAGGGGTCCGTGAATGCGACCGTAGATTCCAACGCATTTTATATCGTTTCAACCCAAAGGAACCTCTAATGGTGTTTGAATTTAACCGCGTTTGTTTTGGTTTAAAGTCGAGCCCATTTCATGCTTTACGCACGGTGAGACAGCTCGCTCACGATGAAGGTCCCTCTTATCCTAAAGCTAAGAGGGCAATTGAGAGCGGATTATATATGGATGATTTTGTGTACTCGGCCGATAGCGTGGAGGAGGCAACCCTAACCACCGCCGAGGTTATAAGGCTCATGAAATCGGGTCAATTCGATCTTGTGAAGTGGACTAGTAATTCGCGTCCGGTTTTGGATACAATCCCACTATCACACCGTCTTTCGGCGATAAAGGAATTCGACGATTCCGATACACACAAGGTGCTCGGTCTGTGTTGGTCACCAGAGTCCGACGTGTTTAGCCTTAAGGTAAATCCGCCCGTAGAGAAATGCACAAAGCGCACAATACTGTCATGCGTTGCTAGATTATGGGACGTCATGGGTTTCGTAGCTCCGGTGGTATTATACGCTAAGCTTTTAATTAAACAACTTTGGTTATTGGAATGCGACTGGGATGACTCGCCGCCTGACAGCATTGTTCGGTTGTGGCAGCGCTTTAGAGAGGAACTTCCTTTATTAAGAGAAATTAAAATACCGCGTCATATAAACGTAGATAGAAGTAGCGCCATAACAGTCGTTGGGTTTGCAGACGACAGCGAGAAGGCTTACGGGGGCGTTGTATATTTCCACGTCCAGAATAATGGTAGAAATTCGATTAGCCTCATTAGTTCTAAGTCGAGAGTCTCCCCCCGTAAGGTCGTCTCTCTGGCGCGCTTAGAGCTTCGCGCAATATTAGTACTCACCAAGCTTATTACCGCAGTTATCAGCGCATGTAGGGACAGAGTTCACATAGAAAGGATATTTGCCTTTTCCGACTCCACCGTCGCCTTATGCTGGGTTCATTCTTCACCCCACCGTTGGGATACGTTTGTCGCAAACTGAGTGGCCAAGATACAAGACGAGTTAGAAACGCGGAACTTTTATCACGTGTCCGGTACGGAAAACCCCGCCGATTGTCTATCCCGTGGACTCACCCCGATGCAAATAATGGACCACCCGCTTTGGTTCCACGGGCCTGCTTGGGTTCACTTGGATCCCTCGCAATGGCCAATAACCGATTTCGAACCTTCGTCAGTGTCACAACCGCCGGAAGAGAAGAGACACGCTCTAGTGGCGAACGTTTCGAGCGAGGTTTCTCCAATCATTGCTTTGGCGAACCGCTTGTCCTCTTGGTCGAAATTATTGCGTAGCGTAATTTACGTTTGTCGATTCGCGAAGCTTTACCGCGACGTTCGTATGTCTTAGCATCCGATTACAACTATGCCGAGTCGCTAGTATTACGTGAACTTCAACGTGCGCACTTCTCTGAAGAAATTAGAAGACTACAATCGAATCGAGCTTGTAGTCGCGCCTTTCAACGCCTTAAGCCATTTTTACAGGATGGGATTGTAAGGGTAGGTGGACGCTTGTCCAACTCGCAATTGAGTTTCGACCAACGGCACCCTATTGTTTTACCGCGTAAAGACCATATCATGAACTTATTAGTCGATTACCATCATAAATTGAACTCGCACGCTGGCCCCGACTTGTTGATGTCGATTTTGCGTCAGAATTATTGGATTCTTTCTGCACGTAGTTTAATACGCAATCGGGTGCACAGATGTATAGCTTGCTTTCGGGCACGCCCCAAGCCGTCATTTCCGGAAATGGCGGAACTTAGATCTTGTAGAGTAATACAATCAATAAATCCCTTCACGCACACCGGGTCTGATTTCGCTGGTCCGTTTAAGGTCACGCTCACTCGCGGGCGTGGTATAAGATCCACAAAGGCTTACGTCTGCATTTTCGTATGTCTAACTACTCGAGCGGTGCATATAGAACTCGTTGGTGATCTAAGCACAGCAGGCTTTATGGGTGCATTTAAAAGATTTCTTTCCCGCCGTGGCCCTGTAAGTAGATTGTATTCGGATAACGGTACGAACTACGTCGGTGCAAAACGTATTCTATCGGAACTACATGAGCTCTTAGCTAGCAAATATTATAATTCGGAGTTCGCTCATATTCTAGCCGAGAACCGCATTGAGTGGTCTCTGAACGTCCCAGCCGCGAGCCATTTTGGGGGCAATTGGGAGACTAATATCAAGAGTCTAAAGAGTCATTTATACCGAGTAATAGGAGATCAGATTTTGTCCTTCGAAGAGCTAAGTACGGTGCTCGCTCAAATTGAATGCGTAATGAATAGTCGCCCACTTTGTCGTACGTTGTCTAGTGACCCCTCGGAACCGCTGGCTCTAACTCCAGCACATTTTTTGAATTTAACGCCTTTAAAGTATTTGCCAGCCGCAGATATGGATGAGAACAGACTTAGCATTTCCGCACGCCACAAATTATTAGATCGGTTAGTGCAATCGTTTTGGAAACGATGGAGGATGGAATACTTGCATACTTTGCAGTCTCGACAAAAATGGAACACAACAACTGAGCCTTTAGCTGTAGGAACTGTAGTTGTGCTCACCAAAGAGAATACGCCGCCTCTCCACTGGCCGTTAGGAATTGTCGAAGAGGTCTTTCCCGGTTCCGACGGAGTAGTTAGGATAGCTCGCGTTAAGACCAGGGTTGGGTCTTACTTGCGTCCGGTTGTCCGTTTGTGCCCCCTGCCTCTTTCATAATTTAAATTAGCTTTCTAGATTAAATTGTAGTTGAATTTAGGTAATCTTAGCGTTAGTTAGTTATTTTGTTAGTTGATCTTAGCTCTAGTTGTATTAGTTAATTTTGAAGGAAATCCTTCAAGGGCGGGGGAGATGGTTGCGCGGAAAACCATCCGTATTATTGTATTTGACGGTAGGGGTGTCAAGTCGCTTGTTCCTTTCCAAAAAACGATATCATTCATACCCTCCTCGATCCTCCGTCGACACATCGGGGTGGTGGGGTGGGAGGGGCAAGAAGATGATTCTAGAATGTCACGTAATCATCGGAGCCGAGGACATATAAGACACGCGCGACCGTTGCGCGTCCTCTTTTCCACCGCAGTCGTCGCTGAAACCACACCGCTAGTAGAAACCGCTTTAGCCTGGAAGCAGTCGAGCTCCAGGAGACCCGCCTCACATCGTGTGAGATATAGTCGCGCACCGCCTCTCCCCAGAGTGTCTGTCTAGAAGAAGTTCCAGAAGTTGCAGCTATAGTGCTCAACAGGATAGAAGAAACCCCGGTGAGTCAATACTCCTTTAATTAGTTCCTGCCTTAGATAGTTTAACCCGCTCCAATTTTGTTGTTCTCCTAATCAGGCAGGATTCCTTTTCAGCGATTTGGCACAATAATAGTTTTAGTTTTAGGGAAGAGCGAGTGCATTATACCGCATGCTATAGTAGTCGCTTTTACGTAAGCGTAGAAGCAATCGCATATACAGTCCACTTTAGTTAATATCTCGCGTAATAGGTTTAAGGTTCGACCGGGGAACTAGACTTCGGCAGCCTTAGACACGTGGCTCCACCACCATTGACAACTCTACAATACACGAGTCAGTCGAAGAGAAATATTTAGGCTTAGTACTAGATAAAAACTTGTCATGGAAGGGTCATATAGGCAAAATAAGATCGAAACTATCTTCTCTACTGGGATCACTTTATGGTTGTATTCGATGCCTTCCTTGCCGTGTTCGCCGAACAATTTATAATGCTTTAGTCAAACCACATCTGGATTATCTAGTTGAAATTTGGGGGTGCACCTACAAAACAACATTAAAGGACCTACAAATAAACCAAAATAAAATAATAAAACTATTATTCAATTATAACTTCTTTACACCAACAGACAAACTGTACAGTGAAACCAAAATTATGAATATTTATCAAACATATTGCTATAATACTTGTATTCTAATAAAGAAAATTTTAGATAATAAAATACACACACAATTAAAATGTATAACAAATAAAGGCAAAGGAAAGAAAGTACTTCGCAACACTAATAATATTTACATACCTATGGTACGAACAAACTATGGTAAGCAGAGCATACTTTTTGATGGAGTTAAAATATATAATAAACTACCACAAGAAATAAAAATATTAAATAGTTTTAACATCTTTAAAAGCAAACTAAAACAACATATAATGAATAAGTTCTAAATCCGACCCTGTCCATATGCC
Organism: Parnassius smintheus behrii; assembly: GCA_036936625.1. NCBI lineage: Eukaryota > Metazoa > Arthropoda > Insecta > Lepidoptera > Papilionidae > Parnassius > Parnassius smintheus. Next base: position 53,847,563 of record JAUPFT010000011.1, read on the forward strand.
GACCGCTAATCAGCGTTATCGGTAACGATAAGAAATACCTTACTTACTACCCACTTTATCTATTACTATCTACTAAAAGATTGCTAACTTGTACATCAATACACAAAACGATAATATTGGAAGTATTAAGTTGTATGCCTAAACTAGTAAGAAGTTGTATGTCACGAAACTCTTTCCTCCCTTTTTAATGTTAATATATATGTATATATTCTTTTTTTGCTATCTGTATGCTCATTACCCATTTATAACTTGACTATTGTAACCTCTCATTAAGTGAAATGTATATTTCTTTTGAGAATAAAATATCTTTAACCATAAATGCACAAAGAACCGACAATGATGCGGAAGGAAGGTTCTCGAGTGGCAGCCTTGTACCGGTAAGCGAAGTGTAGGATGTCCCACGCTAGGCGGAGTGACGACCAGGTGTTAAGAGATGCAGAAAGTCGATGGATGAAGGAGGCTCAAGACCGTGCTTTGTGTCATTTTTGCGGAAGGCATATGTTAAGCAGTGGAATCATGGTGTACTGTGCTGTAATAATGATGGTGATGGTGATATTATAACATATTATAGAGGCATACCAGCCAAGGTAGTGCGGGAGATAAGCGCTTGCCAGTACCTACTTGAGAAAACTAAGATCCTCCTGTGCAGCATCAACAAAATAATCACAATTTTAGTGATCATTAACCACATGCTTGGCGGCGAAATAAAACGTGGGATTTTTTTATGTCAGAGAAATTAAAACGCAGCGAAGTCAGCTCTAAAAACCCCTAATAAATTAAAGGTCTGTGTCCTGTGACGTATGTATGCTTTGCCTGAGTAAGAGTTCCGACAGCCTCAGGCTGACCATGAATATGTCCCCAGTCCAGTCCAGTCCAAGAATATATATGAATATTCTTGGACTGGGCTGGCTATATATATATATATACATATATATATATATATATATATATATATATATATATATATATATATATATATATATATAGGTACTAGATTTTTATATTTTACTAGCTTCCCACCCAACGGTTTATCCCAGATTAAATCAAATTTTCCTGGTAGTAAGTGTCGATAATTGCTCATGAATAACTGCAACACTAGAAAAACTGTAGGTGTGTTGTTGGCCTTTTTAAAAGGAGTGTGCTTTTTTTCTTGAAGGTCTATTGATACGTATCGGGCCGCAAAAATCACTGGTGGTAGATGATTCCACGAAGAAGTCTTGTAAAGTCACTCCTAGTAAATCGCACATTCATGGTGGTTTAATCCGAACAATTTTTATAAGTACTCCCCGTGGAAAATGTGATAGAAAATGCAATAAGATGCAATATATTTTCGCAGCGCCAGCGAATTGAGCCGATCAAACTCGGTCGTCGATGATTCGAGGCACTCCACGCTGGATGCGGTTAAGTGGAAGGAGCTGGCACTGATGTGCCACGATCAAGAAATGAGATCAGTACTCCTTATGGGAACGTACTTGAGCCATGTAAAGTTGCAAGCGGTACGCCGGCATAAAATACTGTCCCGCTCTGCTGAGCACGACTTGAAAAGGAAGGCTAAATTGGCATCTAAAAAGCAAACTGGGATGCTAATTTAGTCATCTAGTAATTCGATATGTCGATGTCGAATCCGAGATTTTGTTTATTCAGACATAAGTTTGTTCCGATACTCGACGACGTGTTCCCGAAAAATATTAGCATAGTCGGTGTTACGATCAGTAACAGCAACATATAATTGATATACAGACGAAACAGCGTATGTGATGGCACACAGCGTATGTGATACACACAGCCTTGTAGAACACTAACAATGCAGTCATATTATGCACCGTCTACTATGACCTTGATGCTCTGATTTGCAAGAAAACTGATATTCAAATTGCATAATTTCTAAGGAAGCCCATAGGAAGGAAAATTGGAAAGAAGCGCTTTATGTTAAAGCTCATCTAAGGCCTTTGCTATGTCCAAAGTTATGACCGAGGCCTCCCTCTTGGACTCTACTGCTTCCACTCTTCTATAAGGCAGGTAAATTAGAAGATTAGAATTAGAACTAGAACCGTATTGACGGCCACTAATCAGCTGGTGGCCATTAAAGAAACTTATGAGCTGGCAGTTTATGATGGATTCCATTAGATATGTTGGAGAACAAGGAGGTGAGTTTGTTGCTGGACGGGTCTGAGCGGACGCCTTTTTAGGGAACTACACTAAAGCTGTCTTCCATAGGTTCAACATTAAGCCTAGGGAGTAGCAGTACCGGAGCACCCGCATTCAGCATAATAGGAGGGACTCGCCAATGAAAATATTCCCTAAGAATGAGGTGATCACAACCATGGTGGTTCTATTAAAATTCGTTTAAAAATTGTATAAACAAAATTATTGTAAAGTGAAAATATATTTACAGAGGAAGACAAATAATACTTTCAAAAAGTATTATGTAATGATCTATATTGAATATAAATCATTATATTCTATTCTACTCCATCAGGCCCACTCGATTTGTTGATGTCCAGGGAGAAGTGTTTTGCACACTAAGGTCTGTGTAAACCATTCATCCAGCATGAAACAACCACACTGTGGGATGGTCAGAGGCGTGTACCCCTCGTCACCGAGAGTTGAGTTGGACTCAAAAAGAGAACTTAAAATATCGATTATATCCTTTCGCGGCATGTGCCAGTAAGTAGTTGTCCCTGTCCATCTCTGATAGAACAGATGGCTGACAGAAGTTCCCTTGGACAGCTTGGGCAAAGCACCTTATTGTTACGGGCTTGAGGTTCGTGACAATAAAAATTGCCGATAGAATTACCTAAATTAACACTTTAATTTACTTTACACAAATTAAAGTTAAAAACACTAATAATTAAACACACTAATTCACTTAATTCCGCTCCGAAGCTTCGCTTGTGTCGCCGAGTTCAACTCTGCCCCGATCGCATCTTGCAGCGCCTATTTATTTAAATTAGCAAAGAAACATCCCGAATATTCAGGTAAATGCGCGCAAAGGGACGAGTGTGCGAGTATAGACTTTCCAGAAACTTGGCGCTGTCGGTTGAGAGATTTGTGATGTCATTCTCTGCAAAGCTCCCCTCGCTCTCGTTCCTGACACTAGATGGCGCTAGCTGACTTATTCACACAACACTGCCCCCTCCTAAGACATGCTCGTCCCGAGCATTATCGGTCCCATAATAACGCGCCAAGCGATCCACATGGACGATCTTAGGAGTCCCTCTTGCGCCTTTCTGTATCCGGTAGGTCACATCGTTGAGCCTGGTTACAATCCGGTAAAACTGTTCTCGGACCTTCAGTGAGCGCAGGTACAGACCGGTATGCTTTTCGCACCAGCTTCTCTACTTCTAGAGCCCACTGCTGCAGGTTTTCGTTGATGCGCTGCACACGATCTTTAAGCTGCGCACGAAAGACGTGTTCCAGGTGAGCGTCGCCATATCTCGCCTCCAATGCCTCAACGAGTTGCTCGTAAATCACTTCCTCCCCGAGAGTTTCCAGAACTGTTAAGGCCTGGTCGCGCAGGCCTAGTGTGAGAGCAGTCATGGCCTGACTTTTATTCCAGCCGTTCGCCTTCATAACAGCCTCGAACTGGATTTTGTAGGCTGACCAGGAAGAAGTCCCGCCGAACGGTGGCACCTTGAACCCACGTAGCGAAGGTGCTGAAGCTACTACGGGAGCTGTAGTTCCATCCCCAAGTTTGAGTTCATCCAGCGTTTTCTTCATGTCAGCCATTACGTTGTCAACCCGATAGTTTACTTGGTCGATTCGGGTTTCAGCTTTCTCGATTCGGTTTTCAGCTTTCGCGATTTGGGTTTCAGCTTCCGACAGGCGGTTGTCATGCAGAGCAACCCTATCCTTCACCTCCTTTATCTCCTTCCCGAAGGTAGCGTGAAGGTCCTTCATGAGGAGCATCTGCTCTTCCAACCGACGGGCCTGTTCCTCCTGTCCGCCCCGCAGCTGCTCTTCCAATCGGCGTGCCTGTTCCGCCTGTCGGCGAACCTGTTCCTCCTGCTGCTCTTTCAACCAACGGGCCTATTCCTCCTGTCGGCGAGCCTGCTCCTGCAGCATCACCATCAGAGCACCTAAGTCAGTGCTGCAGATGTAAGGGCAACTGACGGGCCTGCAGCCGGTGGCTGGCCCTCCGACGTCTGCGGCGTTGCACCACCAAATCTTCGTTGGTCCGTCTCCTGCTGGCGTTGACTTCGGGTACGGACACCCTCCGTTTCCTCCTTAGGTAAAATCGGCATGATTTTATCCCACTTCTGACACCAATTGTTACGGGCTTGAGGTTCGTGACAAGAAAAATTGCCGATAGAATTACCTAAATTAATACTTTAATCTACTTTACACAAATTAAAGTTAAAAACACTAATAATTAAACACACTAATTCACTTAATTCCGCTCCGAAGCTTCGCTTGTGTCGCCGAGTTCAACTCTGCCCCGATCGCATCTTGCAGCGCCTATTTATTTAAATTAGCAAAGAAACATCTCGAATATTCAGGTAAATGCGCGCAAAGGGACGAGTGTGCGAGTATAGACTTTCCAGAAACTTGGCGCTGTCGGTTGAGAGATTTGTGATGTCATTCTCTGCAAAGCTCCCCTCGCTCTCGTTCCTGACACTAGATGGCGCTAGCTGACTTATTCACACAACATTCTTAAAATTAGACGTAAAGTAGAGAGCTTGAACAGTTTAATATCTTTGAATCACGTCCAGTCAGTCAAAGAAAGACGCAATGTACAAAATACAGGGTGGGCACGAATAAAGTTCACTTTTGAATCCAATATAAAAAAAAAAAAACTGATAATACTTAGAGAGTTTATTCAAAAAATAACTTAAATTAACATTAATTTAATTTACTTCTTGAAAATAACATCGTCTAGGTGTTCCCCGTCTCGCCGCAAACACTCTTCTAAGCGGGACTTTAAATTTTCAAAAACACGCCGGCACGTTGCTGTCGATATGGCCGCCATTTCTGCTCGAATGTTCGCTTTTATGGCAGTAATTGTCCTCGGTTTATTGGAATAGACCTTATTCTTGAGAAATCCCCACAAAAAGAAATCCGGTGGGCTTCGTGGTGGCCACTCGATGTTATTTCTCTTTGAGATGACTTTACCGGGGAACAGCTCCTGTACGACCACCATGCTGGCATTAGACGTGTGGCCACCATGTCAGGGAGTTGTACTCTTGCAGCCCAGCAAGGCTTGGCCTTAAAAACTTTTGAAGCATTTCCACATAACGGTCTGTATTAACGGTTACTGTGTGACCTCGAGAATTTTCAAAGAAATAAGGCCTAATCAGCGCTTTGGCTGAATTGGCAGCCCAAACAGTCACTTGTTGGCAGTGGAGTGGCTTTTGATGCTTGCGCAAAGGCTGTTCAGCACTCCAAAAACGGCAATTCTGCTTGTTGACAAATCCGTTCAGGTGAAAGTGGGCTTCGTCCGTGAAAAGGATGTTCCCGAAGTTGGAAAACCGCTCTAACATCAAGGTGGAAAATGACGCTTTTTGTATGGTGATCATGGGAAAGTTCTTGCACCAACTGGATCTTATAAGGATGAAGCTTCAAATCTTGTCTCAAAATTCGTCCTAAGCTGCTTCGCGAAATCCCCAAAGTCGCTGAACGTCGTCGCGTAAAGAGTTCCGCATTTTCTTGGACAGATCGATTAACCTCCTGAATCGCTTGCTCCGTGCGTAAAGTACGGGGAAGACCTTGACGTCTCATTGGTAGCGTCGAACCAGTTTCTTGGAACCTCTTCAGCCATTGTTTTAGCAACTGAGTACTAGGACACTGCCGGATACTTCTTAAATTGAATTTATCTCTGAACGTACGCCGCACAATAATGTAAGAATGACCATTTCCGTAAAACGCTTGAACCGCGAACGCGCGCTGCTTCCCCGTGTACTGTCCCATGGCGACCAAAATTGCGTAAGACGCATGACCCGATCACACCCTGCGCACCCCGCTACTTCCCACGTATGACGATCTATTTCCCAAAGAAAACTGAACTTTATTCTGGCCCACCCTGTAATTCAAAATCTTATTTTTATAATCTATTTACTTTTTTTGTTACAAAAATAACGAAAGATCAACAAGTAAAATACTTGCGGCACTTATATTTATTGAGAATATTATACCAAATTGCACGCCTCACAACGTGAGGGAGTGCTCTACTCTCGATATGTGGCCATACCTCGATTCCGCTACATAAAGTCGTTCTTGTACTTTTAGCTAAACATCAAATTCATATTATTATTAACGTTACAGTAACTACAGACATTCAATTATAAGATTAGTTTATTTTCTTATTGATTCACTTTAGATTACATAAGAAGAAATGTAATTGAAAAAATATATGTACTTCCGTCCGTCGGTCTGTGCGTTGGTGAGTTTTCTCGCTTAATGAAAATGTGAGCAATAGATTGAGATATACAGTACTAAATAAGATTCCATATATTCTAAGGAGGATCCCTGTTGATTTTTGTCGTTGAACTCAACACTGTTTAAAAGTTATTAATGAAAGTCGATCAGATTCTCTCTTTTTTTTCTCGTAAAAATTATCTTCACTGTTTTCATCTCTTTAAATTTTAATTTGTAACGTAAAAAGCTTGCCAGGCGTGCACTTTTGGATTTTCCAAATATTTTTATCCTGTACGTGAGAGGTGCTTGTAGAAGGAAGCTCAGCGCCGCTTCGAACCCTGCGCCCTAGGTTCTAAACTCGAACCTAGGAACAAATCCAGTTAGCCTGTGGGTAAATCAGGCCCTGTATGTACGCTGTTGTTTTACTTTACTTTTATGTCTTATGATATTTTGCATTAACAAACTCACCCTTCTTTTTACGTGGTAGAGCCATGCTGCAGTTATATTAATATTATAGTTGTAGCACGAATGGGTCGGCTCGACCGGGGAGGAACCACGCTCTCACAGAATACCAGCGTCAAAGTTTCGTATGGTGAGTGTAGAGAACCATAGACCCTTTTTACTGGAAACGAGGCATTCCACCTAAGTCCTCACGGGTGACAACGTATCTGCATTTTGTTTCGTAATCGAGGACAGATGTAGATGTCTCTGGGCCACAGCAACCACATCATCAGGTGGACCGTGTGCTCGTTTGTCACCCTATTCTATAAAAAAACCTAAAAATTTTAATCACAAACAAAACTAACTTTTTATAAATGACATAGTAATTACGCTTAAAGTTTGCACCGCACTCACCCAGTGGTCTGACGTGATGCCCTGGTATAGCGCCGGCGCGAAGCTGCGGGCAGGGTTGAGGCTGGCGCCCGTAAACGGACCCTGTCGAACGGATGGAATACTATTTAAGAGTTTTTCTTATGAATGGTTTTTTGTACGCGAACAATCAGAGTCGGTCACTGTCAGCATCGCTAAAATTGTTAGTTATATTTATGTGCGGATTCACCAAGTGCTTGGTGGCGAAGGAAAACATCGTGATGAATCCTACACGCCAGATACAAAAATGTTTCGATGACATAATATTGTGCTTTTGAGCCAAAAAAATAAAAATAAGTAAATATTTAAATGAGGTCACGTATTGCGTAAGGTAGCGCGATGGACTATTTGTCAACCGACTTCACGAAGGAAGAGGTTTTTAATTGGACTGTATTTTTTTATTGTGTTACCTCTGAATTGATTTCGATGATTATATTTTTATTTGAAAGCTGGTGCTTCTCTTGTGTTTCCATATAAATTTGATTAAAATCTCACCAGTAGTTTTTGAGTTATCTTAATAATGCGTATTTAATTGACTTCGGATACATCGATGATGTTCATTTTATTTATATTGAAGTCTGTTGTACAAACTTCAACCGTTATCTTAAGGACAGTGAGCTAATGTTTTATGATGGTTAATTTTGTGAAGTTGTACGAACTCAGTAAATAGCTGGTTCGTAAATTCGGTCCCATTGTCAGTGACAATAGTAAGGGGAAGACCATGATGCGTACAGAAGGTAAGTAAGCTTTGCAAAATACTCAATGCTGTTCCGCCTCTTAAATGATACGCTTGAGCATATTTGGAGAATACGTCTATAAATGTGAGATTGAAATACGTCTATAAAGAGAGATGAAAATCTACAAATTTAAAAACGGCAGTGACAGCCTATCACGCCTACGCTCAAGCGTGGCTAAACTACGGCATCATACTATGGGGCAACAGTGCAGACTCACACGAACTTTTTATTTTACAAAAAAAATGTATACGCGTACTTGCAAATATCAAGCAAAGAGAAAGTTGCAAGCCTCACTTTCAAAGTCTCAAAATTTTAACATTACCGTGCCTATATATATTAGAAATATGTAAATTTGTAAAAAGACACCCAAGTTTTTACACCAAAATCATAGACGCGCCCCGACACAACGTAACTCGCAATAAGAATAACCTTTTGCAACCGAAATCAAAATTAAAATTACACAGTACAGGTCCTTACTCGATGTCAATAAAAATTTATAATAAATTGCCGGAATACATAAAAGCCGAAACAAATATTAATAAATTCATAAGATCTTTAAAAGAGATACTTATTAAAAAAAGTTATTATTCAATTAATGAATACATTGAGGAAAAGAATTTTTAAGTGTCTGCCCCTCTCCCGTTCATTGCTATGCCTTTCGAGGTGCACGTGATTGTTAGAACTTGCATGTTTTGTTTAGTCTCTAAGTCACATGTAACGCAATTTGTGAATAAATAAATAAATAAATAGATATTTTTCATTATGTACTGTGAACATGTCTATATGGATGATCTCGAAAGGTTTAGTAGCGGGGGGAACGATATTGAATTGTGGTTTTATAGGTTTACTATCGTATTTAGCCTGACCGCATATGGTGCATTCATTAACATATTTCGTAATGTGTTCTCTCATTTTAGGCCAATAATATCGTTTGGAAAGGGCCAGAAAACTCTCATTAATATCGCGATGGTTGGTTTTTCCTTCGTGGTAGTTCTTTATTATTTCTTGTTGTTGCAGATATTTTTTTGCAAATTCGACTTCAACTTTAGTTAAGACAAGATTCATAACGAGCTTCTGAATTTATCTTGTAAGATTGGAATGACGTCATACATGCAAAAAGGGGTTTAATTAATAATCCGGTTTTGACTTTTGGGTTAAAGTATTCTTTTAGGGCGTTGACTAGGTCTACTTCCATTTCCGGTTGTCTTATCTGTACAACTGTTCGAGTATGTGTATCGAAAGGTTTAGTCTCTATTGGTCGTCTTTTAATGTCGCCTACAATTGTTAATATTAGCTGTCTGTGGAATTTATTAATAGGTTCGTCGGTGATGGGGATTTCGAGGATCGGATTTTCATGGCTGGTGTGGGCTGTTTGAGTTGTCGAGCCACCACTAGGGGCTATTTTTTCTGATGGGTTAGCTAACATAGAACATGATTCTTCGTTATGTATTTCTACCCGGGAAAGAGCATCGGCATTTATGTTATTTTTTCCTTTTTTTGTATATGACAAAAAATCGTACTCGCTAAATTTTAATCTCCACCTAGTACGTCGCGAGTTTGGTTCCTTAATATTCATTACCAACTGAAGGGGTTTATGATCAGTAAAAATTTTAAAAGTACGGCCAAATAGATAGGGTCTAAAGTACTTGGTTGCCCACAAAACGGCAAGTAGCTCTATCTCTATAGTGCAGTAGTTTACTTCGCTCTCATTTAGAGTTCTAGAAGCGTAACATACAGGTTTGTCTGATCCTATGGGTCCCTGAGATACGATGGCTCCTATCGCTACGTTAGATGCGTCAGTAGTTAAGATAAATTCTTTATTGAAGTCAGGTTATTGGAGGATTGGGTCGTTGGTCAAGAGAGTCTTGCACTTTTCGAAGCAGTTAATATAGTCTGCGTCAAGAGTTTTTTTTTACTTTTACTAGACATTGCGTCAGAGATTTAATAATTCGAGCAAAGTCTGGGATGAACTTCCCATAAAAACCTATAAGGCCTACCGTCAAAGCCGCGGTTGGCAATTAGATGAGTGCAAGTGGTGCTAGCGAGGTAGGCGCTTGGAGTGTAGTGATGTTGTTGCATCCTTGTTGTGGCAATTCGTCAATTCGTCCAACAATCGTCCAAACCCAGAATTTAATTATCTGTAGGTCATACAAATACTTGTTCCGTACGGGATTCGAACCCGTAGCCCTCAGTGCTGTTCTTTTTATAAAAGGGATGACAGATGCAGTCATCCCTGAGGACTATGATGGAATGCCTCGTTACCAGAAAAAAGGATTCCAGGTTCTCTACACTCACCATTGAAAACATATCAGCATTGAGTTGCTATTTTAACTTTTCACTGGAAACTTTTGATCGAAGATGGATGTAGATTGTAGATCTCTATGGTCCACAGCATCCACCTTCCATCAGGTTGTGGTTTGTCACCCTTATTCTATAAAAAAGAGAATTTCACAGTGTTGTAAAAGTGCACGGACTGACCCCAGCGTAGATGAGTCCAGCTATGGTGAAGCCGAACTTGAGAGAGACAGTGCGGTCAGGGCGGGCGGGGTCATGCGCGTGCCACACCGCGCAGGCCAGCATCGCCAGCAGGCCGGTGAGGAGCGCCTCCATCGCGGTCGCGGCGGGTGCAGGCACGCTGGCAGCGGGGTGGGTGGCTCCGTAGTGCGCGGCAGCCGGCACCAACGCCAGCAGTGCGCCGAAGCCGAGCAGCGCACCCGCGACTTGCGCCAGCATGTACGCGGCGGCCGCGCAGCCCGCCAGCCGGCCCGCCACCAGTGCCGCGAGCGTCACCGCGGGGTTCATGTGCGCGCCCGACGCCGGCCCGAAGATCTCTACGGTGGCGAGCACGACGAAGCCGAATGCGAGCGCGGGGTGCGTCAGCGGGCGCGCCTGCTCGTCCGCCGGCAGGATGGCGGCCACGCCCAGCAACACTAGCAGCGCCGTGGCCACCAGCTCAGCCAGCAGCGCGCGCCACCACCGACGCACCCATGCGCCCCAACCGCGTGCAGAATCTGCATATGGAGGATGGGAAAACAGATAAAATTAGTATTATTTAATGTGTAGTATTTGCCTAAATAATGTATTGTCTTGAAAGATCAGTATAGCAGAAGCAGTACCAGAGTGGAATAAATACCGTATAAATGCGGTCATTAAAAAGTATGTTGGGACTTAATCTGAATGACAGGGTGAGGAATTTTGTGATAAGAGAAAATTGTTGTATGTAAGATGATGTAACCAGAATTATGTTGTAGATATGAATGACAAAACCGTCAAGGGACGCCAGAGACGGAGTTTTATCGATCAAATTGGCGATATATTAAAGATATGTCAAACTTAGAGTGCTCTTCTTCGCCGAACAAGTTATGTTGGTATATGAATGTAAGGGCAAGAGAAGTATGCTAGGATCGTGCCAAATGGAAGTCCATAGTTTCTGCCTACCCTTCCGTGTGACGGGCGTGAGTGTTTAAGTTGAATGTTCTTTTCCATCACTCCGTAAACGCCGCTGCTGATCATAGATCTCCGCCATTGCATGGAGTACTCCATCATGCATGACAAATGGATTGTCGATCGTAGTACCATATGTTTCGCACCTCTGACGCTGCGCTGTGGGTATTTATTGCGTGGTGCAAACGATATGGTTACATACCGCCATTTATCGGGATCCAAAAGAGCCCTCTGATAAAGTCGCTTGTTATGTGTATGTACCTACCAAATGGGTGATGGATTTCAATATGCCGCCACCACGCGTCAAATAGATATCACTGTTCTTACCCGACTGCGCGACCGCGAAAAGAGATTTTTGTTTTTCACATGTATCTGGGTATACATTTAGGTATTTGTATACCCTCAAAACATCCCAACGATTAGATGGATTTTAATGAATAAGGTGTTTTTCGATTCGTTTAAATCGTGAGACAGCTATAGGCTATAGACCTAGGTTGATAGAGTCTATTGTTTTTATAAAACGCAAATGGCGGTTATGAAATACAAAATAGCATTACAGTCGAAATAAACATTGCGCACTTTATAAATATTAATTTGTTTACATCACTGAATATGTCTTGAAAAATCAAGATAACGTTTCCTAGACTATTTTACAGCTACAAGATTTTTTTACAAATTACACGAACTGAACGTTAGTTGTTGGTAGAATCTATACATACATATTTTTTGTTATAATCTTTTTGCTACGCCTTTATATTATTGTGCCGTGTATACTTTTTGGATTGTAGTTAAGACAAACACCAATACTTATACTTTAATTTTAGAACTTTAAGTAACTGCTCTCTGCTTGTGTACAATATTCAATAAAATGTAATACAACTTAACAATTTAGGGAAAGAGTCATCCATTCGTTAATTAGATCACTGAAGTTGAGTTATTTTTAAGAATAATTAAAAAAAAGAAGAAGAGTTTGGTTTACAAGATGATCCTGTGACCAGGATTAAGACGAGGCATGATGCTAAATGCAAGTTTTATAATGCCTCAAAGTATATGATCCACTGTAGTAAACAAACCCAGAAAAATATATGATATTGTCCAGGATATATGCTAGTTAGATAGTGTGTTGAAAACATGATACCACTAATTTAATACGATAGAAAAAAATCACAAACATACCTCTAAAAATTTCTTTTAACGAGTAAAAACCATACTAGTATACATGCAATCATTCTGATTTTTTGTCAGATTTTTATACATTAAACATATTAACGTAATAGTGTTTTAATTTTATTTTAAATTTAGTCCAACTAATAGTTTTTTTTTTTAAATCGCATATTCTTATTTCTGAAATAATACGTACAGATGTTTGCATAAACGCCTGTGCAGTCACTGCCGGCCGAGGCCTGGTGCTGTAGAGACGTGTCGCTCTTTTTGCCGCAATATTTACGTTAAGATTTTTTAAGGACGCGTTTACAAAATTGATATAGGTATAGAATCGAACTATTACATTGACACGGTAACACGCACACAAGTGTACGCACGGCTGGCTGCGGGAATCATTGAGTTATACAATAAATCAATGGCGAGAATCGTAGTCAAATAAAATTATTTTGATAATTTGAAAGATCGAATTTGCTTTTGATTTCTTACACCTCAAAAATCTACTTAGATACATAGAGTAATGAGATTTAGATACGAATTACGAATACCTACTCTAGAGACTGCTTGGCACTGGGAGCGCTCTACTAGCAGTGAGATGTTAGCTGTGGACTTCAGGCTGGTTTTGTCAGTTATGATAAGACCTTACCTCCGGACTTGATGGGAGTGACCAGTAGGTGAACTTCAGTAACTAATACTGGAACACCTGGACTAGTAGAGCTAAGTGTGCCGAGTTCGGACTCGTTTTGTTAGGTATGATGAGTATTTACCTCTGGACTTAACGGAGTGACCTGAAGGTGTACTTTGGTAATCGGTATTGGAACTGGTCCCCGAGTACCACCAGGTGTGCCGAGTTTGGGCTCGTTTTGTTGGGTATGATGAGTCTTTACCTTCGGACTTGACGGAGTTACCTGAACGTGTACTTTGGTAATCGCTATTGGAACTGGTCGCCGAGTACTACTAGCTGTGCCGAGTTTAGTCTCGTTTTGTTAGGTATGATGAGTCCTTACCTCCGGACTTGACGGAGTGACCTGAAGGTGTACTTTGGTAATCGCTATTGGAACTGGTTGCTGAGTACTACTAGGTGTGCCTAGTTTAGGCTCGTTTTGTTAGGTATGATGAGTCCCTTACCTCCGGACTTGACGGAGTGACCTGAAGGTGTACTTCAGTAATCGCTAATGGAACTGGTCGCCGAGTACTACTAGGTGTGCCGAGTTTAGGCTCGTTTTGTTAGGTATGATGATTCCTTACCTCCGGACTTGACGGAGTGACCTGAAGTTGTACTTTAGTAATCGCTAATGGAACTGGTCGCCAAGTACTACCAGATGTGCCGTGTTTGGGCTCGTTCTTTTAGGTATGATGAGTCCTTACCTCCGGACTTGACGGAGTGACCTGAAGGTGTACTTTAGTAATCGCTAATGGAACCGGTCGCCGTGTACTACTAGGTGTGCCGAGTTTGGGCTCGTTTTGTTAGGTATGATGAGTCTTTACCTCCGGACTTGACGGAGTGACCTGAAGGTGTACTTTGGTAATCGGTATTGGACCTGATCGCGTACCTGGTGCCGCGTACGCGGTGTACCTGATTACCAAAGTACACCTTCAGGTCACTCCGTCAAGTCCGGAGGTAAGGACTCATCATACCTAACAAAACGAGCCCAAACACGGCACATCTAGTAGTACTCGGCGACCAGTTCCATTAGCGATTACTAAATTACACCTTCAGGTCACTCCGTCAAGTCCGGAGGTAAGAACTCATCATACCTAACAAAACGAGCCCAAACTCGGCACACCTGGTAGTACTCGGGGACCAGTTCCAATACCGATTACCAAAGTACACCTTCAGGTCACTCCGTCCTGTCCGGTGGTAAGGACTCATCATACCTAACAAAACGAGCCCAAACTCGGCACATCTAGTAGTACTCGGCGACCAGTTGCAATAGCCATTCCTAAAGTACACCTTCAGGTCACTCCGTCAAGTCCGGAGGTAAGGACTCATCATACCTAACAAAACGAGCCCAAACTCGGAACACCTAGTAGTACTAGGTGACCAGTTCCAATAGCGATTACAAAAGTACACTTTCAGGTCACTCCATCAAGTTCGGAGTTACCTCCGAACTTGATGGAGGATGGACTCCGGTAATACAAAACAGTAAAATAAATTTGAATTGTCAAGTGGTTTTATTTGAAACTATTCTTTTTCTGTTATTTTAGCTATTTTGCCAACGAAACTTGGGTTTTTTAAAATTTGTGACTTGGCGTTTTAAATGTATATATATGTATGTAAATAGTGGACTAAGTACCTGCTCATATCATAAAACTGACTTTAAAAAAATATTGATAATTAAAATATAGTGTAATGTCCAGACTCCAGACCTCGTAAACAGTTTTGATATTAGTGAGTAGGTACTCAAAATATTATTACTATAATACCTAGTAGTGTTGCGAACGGGAGACCTCACGGATAAGTTTTTGTTTGGAGGTGAATTTTCTGCTTGCTTTGCGCATACCATAGAAATATTAAAAAGTTTTTTTTTATTTAAAAAAACGTTACCCCTACACTAGGATTTTCTCCTGTATCGCGGGGGCAGTTTACAAACATACATTGCACAAGGACAAACATCCAGACCCGGAACAATTATTTGTAGGCTATACAAAATACTTGTTCCGTGCGGGATTCGAACCCGCAACTCCCAGCGCAGCCACTCATTGCTAAGCCACTACGCCACGGAGTCGTCAAACACACAATTGTTCAAAACAGCTTAGGTATATCTATGGCGCATACTGTGTTTACACTGCGCTCTCCGTCTGCCGTTTGCGCTCCGCCCACTGCGGGACGCGCGGGTGAAAAACGAATTTGAAATCATGCTAAGAGCTCGTCTTAAGAAAGGACTGCTTCGGTGGTTTGGTCTTCTAGAAAGAATGAATGAGGAAAGAGTGACAAAGCAAATTTATGTTGCAGAAGTGAACGGCAGAGTCGGAAAGCGACTAGTCGAACGTTGACGTACCAAATTGGCGATATATTGAAAGTGGACGAAATTAGGAATAGAATGAAGGCGACGAATGAGCACACAGTCCACCTGATGGTAAGTGTATGCTGTGGCCCATAGACATCTACATTTAACCTCGATTAAGTATCAAAATGCAGATGCGTTGTCACCCTTGAAAACTAAGTTGGAAAGCCTCGATTCCAGCAAAACGGGGCTCCGGTTCTCTACACTCACTATACGAAACACACAGCATTAAGGGGATAGAGTAAGTCAGCTCAAATTCTAATTTCGTCCCCACTTGCCCGCGCGTCGTATGCTATGTACCGACATCACTAATACTGTAAGTAGATAGGTCGTTAGATACTTATTTCATTAGGTTTATCATATTTATGCCTGTTTCTTTACGCTAACCCAGTCGCTTCTTATTTTTATGACGGTTATTTCCCATTTTAATTTTACGTCGTCCTGTTGCGTAATGTGTATTCTGATCGTAAGCGACACAACTTCTCCCTTCAAAAGCCAGAGCGATACTAACGGGGCGACAGGAATCAAGCTTACGCGCCGATAGTTTAGGTAATTTCTTTTTACAGTGAAAATAATGGTATTTAAAAAAAAGTAAATAACATAAGCACTGCTTTATAGTGAGTTCAGTTATATGCAAAGTTTCATGATCTTATTTAAAGTATTTTATGAATAACAGCGGTTTATTGTTTATTTTGGAGATAACTTTGGATTTTTTTTCTATCGAGAAAATTTTACGGAATCGTGTTTTCGTCTAACATAATCCTTAACATTAATCCTCAACTTTACCATATATTTATTTAACAAAATTAATGCTGCAATATTTTCGGCATAGCGGAGGATCTTACTAAGCCATTTGAGGTTATATTTCCCCTTAAGCTGCTATTTTACGATGCTATTCCGTGAGAGCGTGGTCCTTCCCGATCCATTCATGCTACAACCATTATATCTGCAGCGTGGCTCTACCACGTATAACTTGACCGACGAGCATGTATGCGTAAGTATATGAATGTGGAGGAGGCGAGAGAGTTGTGTCAGGATCGTGCCAAATGGAAGTCTGTCTGTAGTCTCCGCCTACCCCTCTGGGTGACAGGAGTGAGTGTTTACGTGTTGTGTATGTAATTTACTTGTTAGATAACCTTCATATCTCATTAATCGTTAACTATATGCACAAGGTAGTATTGTAAATCAAGTAATTATTATTTCATATTGTTTAAATAAATTTGTTCAGCTGCTCGTGTTATTCGTTTGAATCATATTTATTTTTGTTGAATTCTTTTTATTTCAATATACGCTGCCCTCTATCTCTGCCTTGCGCTCCGATGCTGGACACAGGTATTCTTCCATTTCTGAGGGGGCTATATAGCAAATATGATAAAAGAGGAATGACAAATGCTACCATATTGTTGTGAAATACTAATTTTAAGACTGTTGGGGAAACGACCTACTTACCTTTTATTTTCATCGTAATAGCCTAATTTATAATGTAATTTTTAAACTAAATAATAAAGTTGTTTTTCTGATATATATACTTCCTTTTTAAGCATTATATAATGTATTGATTAAGCGCCTCTATTACTTATAAAGAAAATTCAAGGTGACAACGACCTCGTATTCAAACGTAGGTGTAACTCGCATCCTTATTATTGTTCATTAAATAGGTAGGTAACTATTTTATTTTTTTAGCTAAGCCCACGCGTCGGAATTATTTTCGTAGCTGGTTTTTGAAGTGTCTATCTACTTACCTCGGTTATTGTATACAAAACAATACGAAATAAACGTTTTCAGTTACGAGTAAATTTTGAAGTATACTTAATACCTGTGGTACATAACACACTTGTAGAGAAATAGGAACCAAACACTGCATTTGGTTGTGCAATGGTACAATTGGTTGTCGCTTCGTTAGGCTCTACCTTGCGGATGCGGGCATTTAAGAGTTAATTTTGAAAGTCCGTACCGGTGCAGATCGCGTAAACAATAATTTTTGACGTAAACGTTATAGTAACGTTGTAAATAATAACAAATGTCTACAGCATATTGCACAGCAGTACTACATGTAGTAAGTACCACGAACATTTTTTTTACTTTATAACCTTTACCAATTCAATAGTTTAGGTTTAAGGGACGAGCTGACTGACATAACTTTGACACTGCGTTATAACATGTAACAGTTTGTTGTTTTGCGAAAGAATACTCTAGTGTTGTATTGTGTATTTTCCAGTGTCAAGTTCTAGGGAGTTGGTTTTATTTGTATGACTTTGTGAAGTTGTGAGATTTCTATTAAATCTTGGGAATACACATAATTTTCATTATGTACGCAAAGTTATTGTTTCTTTATTTAATATAATGGAAGTCCACAATTATTGTAATTATCACATTTTAATCCTGTTTCGAGTGTTATTGTACCGGCACTAAACTTCGTTGAGGATAAAACACTTCGAAATAGTGAACACCCCTCGCTTGTGATATCGTGACTGAGATTGATTAGAGAAACATTTTAATAATCTGCGGCATAGTCTTGGAGTAACTATAGTGGAACATATTACTCTGGAAATGTTTCACAAATATCGAAGTCATCGACGCACAACAAGAAGTCGTTTTAAACGCAATTACTATTATAATATCAGCAATGACACGGTCAATCAATTACTGAAGAGTTTTGCTCATATCGGCGAATTATATTACAATTGTTCGAATACAAAGTAAAGATTCCTACTAAATATTATGATTATTTGTGAAACTACTATTATATATTTAAAAAGTGCAATGTTTTTTTTAAATTCAGCACAACAAACAATTACATAATAATGCCTAAACCAAATAACAATTTATAAATAATATTAGTCATTATGTAACCGGCACCGTTATCCACAAACTAATATTAACAATACTCATTAATATAAAAATCTAAATGAGACAAAAGGAAAAAAAATACTAACAATAACAAATTTTTCTTGTGAAATATTTTGAGATACTTTTGAATGTCTTAACAACCTTCTTAGAACGTTCTTACAAAATTGTAATAGTGATAAAGTGAATAGGTCAATATTAGAAAAATACGTGTTATAAATTCTCATAATACGTCCTAATGGGGCGCGTTCACCTGCATTGGTTTTACATAACAATGTGTGTGTACACGTCTCTAATGCGTTGAGAACGACTAAGTCGGATATAGATATATTTTGTTAAGTAGTTCATTACAATCTAAATCAATTCGAATTATTTTAAATAATAGTATTTGATCAAAGTATATTCTGCTTGACCTTAAAAGTGAATTGAATACTTATATAAGTTGCGAAACGATGATTTAGCGTGGTAACATTTATAATTTATAAAACTATGAAACTTTGCTTGTAATGAGTCTAGAAGTTTACCGTAATTATTATAACAGGGGTTCCATACTTGCGTTGCATATTCAATTTGTGGTCTGATAAGTAATACAAAAAGTAATATTTTATACGTGGTAGAGCCATGCTGCAGTTATATTAGTAGTATAGTTGTAGCACGAATGGGTCGGCTCGACCGGGTAATGACCACGCTCTCACAGAATACCAGCGTAAAATAGTAGCTCAATGCTGCTGTGTTTCGTATGGTGATTGTGAAGAACCGGCGACTCTTTTTACTGGCAACGATCTTGGTCCCATGGGTGACCAAGATCGGCATTTGTATTCGTAATCGAGGATAGATGTAAATGTCTATGGGTCACAGCAACCACTTACCATTAAGTGGACTGTGTGCTCATTTGTCACCCTATCCTATAAAAAAATACAGTATTAAGATATCTTTAAAAAAATCCATATTGTTTGTTACATGGCTGGTATCAGCATTGAATCGTAAAGAATGCCTACTCTTCTTTCTTTTATTAATGATACTTTTTCTAAAGGGACTGTTAAGTAGGTTAATTGGTCGAGGTTGAATGTAGATGTCTATGAGCCACATGATGTACTTATCATCAGGTGGACTGCGTGCTCGTTTGTTACCCTAATTCTAAAAAAAGGAATATGTCTAATTGTAGGTTTTTAGGTTTTTGGTGAATGAAATAGATTTACATTTAGGAATGCTTAATTACAATTCATTGATTAGACAGTAGTTAGGTAATAAAAAAAAATGGTCAACATCTTCCTGTAGCTTCTCACAATCATTAATAAGGGACTTTACACTTCGATCAACTTTCAGGTCGTCTGTATATAGCGAAAAATTCTATTTATAAAACAAGACTGAAAATATAATTACCATACAGTGTGAAGAGCAACGGACTTAGTATAGATCCCTGTGGTAAAAGTGAGGATACTATTTTCGCGCTAGAGGACAACTTTTTGGGGTCTATTAATAATGTACGAAGAGAACCGTCGCAATAAGTCTGTCGTCGCAATAATTCCGCGTATACTATTGAACGCAAGTTTTTTTTAAATCAACCTTACCTCAATTGCACCTTATCAAAGGCTTTGATACAAAAGTCTGTGTAAACAGTATTAGTTTATACTCTTTTGTCCATTTCAACAAAAAGAGAGTTTGTATATAAAATAAGATTGCTGATGGTCGATCGGGATTTAAGTTGAACAACCAAATAAAGTTTTTGTTTCCCTTAATTGCCATTATAGAATAAGAAATTATAGAATAAATATAATATATAAAAACTGTTTGGTTCTTTGTATGATATAATATAAAATATTTTTAGTACGTGTTTTTATAAAGAATAGAATAATTTTAAGACATAGATTACAAGTAATTCTAATTGAAAGTAAGTCACTTTGGCCACTGTCGATGTATACCTAGTCAATGTCAAAGTATATTACTTGCTGCAAAATTATTGTTATTGTAAAAAAAGCTATCAACACAATATTATTTTGTGGGGCGATTAACATACATAAATTATATTTATGTAAACATCCAGACCCGGAACAAATATGTATGCCATACAAAATCATGGTTCGCGCGGGATTCGAACATGTGGCCCCACCGCGCCGCAATCAAACGCTTAGCATTTTCGCTGTAACTGTCACTTCACTTACATTTTTATAATTTCGGATCTTTTCAGATTACACTGTAACGCACAACCATTTTATATTTACACTTCTTTATGTTATGTGGTATATTCGTACAGCCGATGTATTGGACACATTTACGATTTCGGCGGCATGCTACAATTTGAGTGCAAGTGTCACTCGAGACATTATGATAAAACGGATAAAAATTTAACGCGGTTTGAATATTTAGAGCGTGGGACGTTGTACGGTATAGGGACGCGACCGAAGCTTTCGGCGCGAGATATTAATACATTCGGCGTACTGACCGTCGCTTGGCATTGTGTTGCAGTCCAGGGCTGCTCGCGGACAACTGGGCCGGCGCCGGCGCTTGGGTGCCACGATCATCCTCCATCCTCCTCCCCCCCCCACATTTATATCTGATTAGCTCTTGGATTGTTGTAGATAAACCTCATTCTCTTCAATCAAAGTATTTCTGCAACAGCGTACTGAAACTCGGTAGCAGTGGTATATTTTTTGACTCGATAAAGTATACCTACTTTAAGTATTGTTGTTTGGTTCTTTTTAAATGAAAAATTGGTACCGATAACGACGTGGGCGCAATAATTCTAACACCAACATTTACCAGGGTTCCGCTGAAGATCAGCGCTGCTACTGCTGGCTCGGCGTATAGGGTACTATTATTTATTCTGTGGTATAGGATACGAGCGTATGCTACTGCTTATATCTACTGTTTATATCTTGTCTTATTAAATTAATCGACATAACACGAACTTTAAGTACTCTATCGTTTCTTTCTACGTTTAGGACTCCTTCTCTGCCTCTGTCCGTCGGTCTGGGCGGGCGGGTACTCTGGGCGGGCGGGCTCCACCCCGTGAGATACTTCTGCCGTCACATAGTGCCTGCACTGTCATGTAGTGTTTAGAAGTGTATAGCAAGCTAGTATAATTACAGGCATTCTATCTTAGTTCTCAGAGGTACCTTCCTTGTTTGAAGTTGGCTGCAGGTGTTCACGGACTGCTGTATCCACTTACTATAAGTAAAACTATAAGTTTACCAGTCACATCATTTTATTTAAAAAAAAAACTAACTACAGCCTATCAAGAGACCTCTTGCTTTATTATATCTTTGCGCTTGTTGTCCCGGTCGGCATCCGGGATGACCGCCGCAGGTTTTTATTATTTTGGACTTGTTGTCGGGAACATGTTGCGGCCCATCTCCTGTTTTGCTTTTCTTTGTCATATCTCAAAACTCCCACGGAAGGATATGGGTTAGTAAGTAAGATTCTCTTACGCCACAGTTATTTACGTAATCATTCTGTCTATTTTGTAATGGTATTGAAACCGAAATTCGAGGTGCATTTTTATATACAAACGTTCAAACACCACGTTCTAGAACCTTGACCTTGCGGCGAGACCTGCGTTATCGTGTGACTTTGTTAACAAGAAATCGTAAGGGACTTCAGACTACTTGTTTTTAATCATTTCATTTAAATTTTAGATATTAATAAATAATAACATTTATAGTTTGAAGAAGTACTTAATCAATTTAAATAAAACTCGTTTTTACGGATTTTATCGCATATATTAACTTTTTTATATTCCTGACGTTTCAAGCACTTTCGTGACGGGTGCGATCCTGTACGTATTCACAGACTGCAAACTTCCTGGAGCGTCGATTCTTCACATCGGCTATATTATGTTCTTAATGCTGATGAGAAGAAGTGACGCTCCGGAAAGTCTGCATACTACTACACTACAGGATTGCCCCCATCACTACATCAGATTTTATAGACCACAAATCCTCGCTAAAGAACACCGATTCCTTCCCAGGATGATTAGCGAGACAATTGAAATAAAAAAAAAACATCCCAATTTTAATAGAGAAGATGGTTGGGCGCTACCATTTACTTGGGATCCTATAATTAATAAAATTAAATCCCAACCCAAGCATACAACTGCAAGACTTCAAGGTACTATTTTATTTATTTATTAATTTATTTCAATCAACAAGGATCATAGGGTAAAATAACATACATTAACATCTATTCTAATACTAAAATTATAAATCATTACTAATATTAATTATATCAAATGCGTAAGTATTTATAATAATATCGAAAATAAAATAATAATTTAATAATAAATAAATCTATTTCACCGTTACACATACATCATATCCGATTTAATTATATATTAACAAAACCACAAACAAAACTTACCATAATGATATAATACAATACTTTTTGTTAAAATACAAAGAAAAAGTCTTAAATATATGTAAGTAAAATTAGGTAATAAATTAGTTCATATACCTGAGGTGCCTGTCCGAGGTAATGGGTACATGGACATGAACCCAGTGCCTCAAAAAAGTACACTCGGGTTTCTCACTAATTACTTTAAGAATGCTGTTGGTGCTCCCACGAACCTTGTGCATCAGTGACGCAGTTCTTTTGCGTATACTATAAGTTCATACTGTGTAGATCAGAACAAAAATTAATAATTTTAATCTGTGGGTAACCGCGCTTAACTATGACACATCTGGACGTTGAACATCTCAGTCCCCTCCGTGACCATGGGTGCTGTAAAGTGCCCGAAACGTGGGGAATATACTCGATAATCCGTAAAAACTAGTATTTGTCTACCTCTGTTGTACATACTGTTGGCATTGTTCAGTAATAGAGCAGTTCATCAATCTGTGTGCTTTAAGAGCTTGCTTCTTCAAAACAATTTATATTTGTTTATAATAACGGTCAGCAGTAACCGTGCCACCCAACGGCAAGTAACTGTAGTGAATAATGTCAACAGCACACCTCCAAAATTTTGCCATTAACTTCTGTCTAATCATTCGTTTCGGACACTGTTTGGCTTGGGCACCTGGATCTAACCACTGCGATGAAAGATTGCAATTTTCGTATAGGATCCAATTCTGATCCCTAGTTTAATTCTACTCAAAATTGCCTCCTTTCTCATTTAAAAATATGATGCGAGTCTAAACGCAGCCTCTCGCTGTGCGTTACTTTATTCGTAAGGAACATTTGTCAAGCTTCTTTATTTTACGGAATGGCCGTAAATGGTTTAATTTAGTTTTGACTCTTACATCAAAAATAGATGCTAGCTCAGCCATAACTTGAGACGAATCGGATTCGATTATCGCTTTCTGTAGGTTATTATCAATTTTCTGTTCCGGGCCATTGAGTTAACATGTGAAGTCCAATTTTCCGATCGAAAGCGATTGCTAGGTACATTTGATAGACGCATTATTTCCCTGTCGGTACTCATTTTCAAAATTACCACGAATTATCTTAGTCCATGGCAGTAGCGTTGCTTGGGTGCGGCAAGTAGTACATGCCCCGGACGCCTTTTAAAGGGAGGGGGGGGGGGGGCAATTAATAAATTTAAAAATAAAAATAAAACCCAATAAACTAATTCATATCAAACAATCCTTTCTGTGTGAATCGCAGAATTCACAAATGAGTGAGAGGGAACAAGTAGTGCGCGCATTCATTCGTATTTAAGTATTAGATTAAGTTTCGTGTCCGAGCGGCGTTTTGATGCCCTTGAAAATAAGTCGCAAACGGAGTGAAACAACTAAAAACAAACGGATGGATTTGGTATTCTTAACACATTTAGCGACATGGATATTTAGTCAACTTCGCAATAAAATGAAGTATGTTTTTACGGAAAAGTTTTACGACCGGTCCCGCATAATTTTAAATGCAATTTTTGATTGTCGTGTGCCAAAATGTTTTAAAAGCGATTTTATTGCGAACATTAAGTACCTATACAATTTCATTTATCTAATTTTTTTGATGTTGTTTACGATGTTATGATAACGCTGATGTGATGCAAATTGGACACCGGAACTGGAAACTGAACTGAAACTCACCGAAGATTAATTAAGAGTACTGTACACCGGCCGTGCCAATATTTCTCGGGAAAACGTCTTCGAGTACCGGGACAAACTTGTGTCTGAAGTCGAGTCTTTGCTGAACAAAGTCTCGGATAAGGGAGTGACTAAATCTAGTCCAGTTTAACCCTTAGAAGACACAAGTTTGCACGTTAACCGCTAAAAAGGACCCCTTTGTCGTATCTCCTCAGTTTTAAGGCACTCCCCTTGTTGCCTCAGCTAGCGTCGGAATTCTCGGCGTCGACTTATCGAGTGACGTGCAGTTTCGTGGTCACTTGGAAGAGAATGCCAAGTCATCCTTTATAAAGCTTGGCGTGCTCAGTAGACCGGGACAGTATTTCATGCCGGCACACCGCCTCCAACTTTACAAGGCGCAGAATCACATGCACATGGAAATACTGATCTCATCCCCGGGCTGGTGCTCGCCAGTGCACTAGATTTTGATCGTAAGTAGTACGATTCAACAAGAAGTAATAAATAGAAGTCTTCGAACGGAAGTCTAGGGCTAGAATGTACATTTTGTTTTAGCAGATAACAAACTTGATATAATTTGATAATACTAAAGTTTGTGCGTAAATCACAAAAGTTATAATAAAATATATAAAAGAAGCAAATATGGGCAAACCTCCGGAAAGCAGGGGAGGGAGGTGGGGAATGCTCATAGCATACCACGCAGCCGGCAGCGTGGTTATGTGAAGACTTTTACCTACTAAACCCCACCTTTTACGGACTGCCTTAATGGTCTTACTAGAGATCTCTAAGCCGTATACGGACGCGACCCTCCTTGGTAGAAAGGAAGGCGCAACCATCACATCCCTTGAGTGTCGCAACAGGCGACGGAGGGAAATGTAGCAGGAGGTGGCCAGTTGCATCTTTCTGTTAAGAACTCAAAATAACAAAAAAGATACGGCAAATATTCCCTCTGCAATCTTTAAGGATACGCCTTTGTTCAGTGGTGAACATAGGTAGTGAACTATTAATAGAGTGTGATATCATCATGATGACATTAACACTTAAATGTTACTATGTGCATTTTAGTAGTGAGTGCCTTATAATAATCCTTGCTAAAACGTTGTTGAAATATAGCTCGTATGTGCAAATACATTGTTTATTTGAGAAAAATGTTGCCACATTGCGAAATGTTTATCAAAAATATATTTCATTAATTATTGTTCGCGACAACAAATTTGTGACGCTATTACGTGCAGAAGAATAGTATAGTAGTTAGAATGAATAGAAATCTCAAACTTTTTGTGTGTCATACTAATCTTATAAACGCCACGTCATGTTTCTAGATAATACAATTCAAGTTAATTAAGTACATTCACTTGTTGCCTCAGCCAGCATCTTAATCCTCGGCGTTGACATATCGAATGACGTGCAGTTTCGTGGTCACGCTTGCAACTTTACAAGGTGCAGATGCGGCTTTACATCGAATACTAATCTCATCTCTGGGCCGTGTCCTCCCAGTGTCAGCTTCTTCTACTTGACCGCAACCAGTGCATAGCTCCTAGAATCTTCGATGACCGAGTTCTCACTGATCGACTAGATTCACTGCTGCGAAGAGGTTTATCTTTTTTGCATATTCTATCGCATTTACCACGGGATGTGAAGGAATTTTGGACTCATTCTAGCCCAATTTCACCAACACACATCGCGACTCACACACACGAACGCGACACGCGCGAACTCATGATACAATCCATATCATTTTGATGCTTGGCTCCACTACTGTGATTTATAAGTAATTTTCTTCCTCACACGATTTCGTTGTGGAATTGTTTATCACAGGCAATTTTTCCCAACCGATACAACTTCGGGCCTTTTAAGCAACGGGCGTACTTCTTTCATAAAGGCCGGCAAAGCACCTGCAATTGCTCTATTGTGGCAGTTGTTCATGGGCGTTAGGTAAGCTGCATATATATATATATATATATATATATATATATATATATATATATATATATATATATATATATATATATATATATATATATATATATATAATTATTATTGGTCAAAGATTTGCAAAGAAATGCGGTCATCACATCACCTGAGGATGCCTCGTGTAGAGGTGAAACACGTGTTGTATTATCGTCGATGGTGTGTCTTTTCTAGTGTAGTGCTGTTGGGAGTAGTGGTGCTGGGATTAGTGGTGACTAGTTTAATGCACGTAATTGAGGGAGGGCGCGACCTGCTCTTCAAACTAGGTAACACACATTTTTTTATTTAATTGAGCGAAAGTAGGCGAAGTAATTCTTACCAATTTTAATTACTACATAATGCTTATACTGCTGATATTTCAGATCTAGATCGTTTGACTCTATTGATAAACACCATAAAAAGAGGATATTGTCTTTTAAAGTTTGTAAAAAGATAAATGAAAATGAAGCTATAGACTGTGTACGTCCCACTGCCGCACTCAAGCCGCCTCTCTTTCCTAAGAGGGTAATGGAACATTTAATCTGACGTGCTCCTTATGTCATCATCCTCATCTTCACTCCACGCATATCTTCTTAATATTTTTTTTAATTTTATATATCCTCGCGATATTTCCTTTCACCGAGGAGTGTGTGATCAACCAAGAGGGGTTCATCACATGTTCTTTAGACTCGACGTACGAAACACAGCAGCATTATTCTACCATTTCACGCTGGTATTCTGTGAACGCGTGGTGCTACCAGGTTGCTCCGACCCATACGTATCGCAGACATATCTAACTGCAGCGTACTTTTACCACGTACACAAAACAGTAGTATCATACAAATCTTAATATCTCCGGAAATATTTTCAAACGTGGATGAGCTACATTGCGTAAGTCGGCTGTAGAACGAATGTCCCGGGTTGATCGGTGAGAGCCTTCTAACTCACAATACTAGCGCGGAATAGCAAAGGTATTGCACTGCAGTGTTTCGTGTTGTGAGTGACGAGAACCGGAGACTGTAAGCTCGATTGTCATCCTTACACTAATTAAGAAACTGCGAAATTCATGTGTTACTATGAACAATAATTCAGTAATTGCGGAAGTGTTTTATACTTACGTAGTACGTTCCGATCTCTTTACGAAGACTTACTATGAACAATGATTCAGTAATTACGGAAGTAATAACCATTAGAGACATTGAAATAACAAGGCGACAATTGGGGTTAAGTTAATGGAATCACGTACTACAAAGAATAATTAAACATTTAATTTATTTCTCGATACTTACTTAAAGTTTAGCATTATGTATGTATAACATTATTAAAAGTTACGAATTTTTGACTTTATTATTTTCCGGATATTTGACAAATTTTAGAAAGTTCTTAACGTTTAAATCATAATACTAATTATTAAATGCCATAGAATGTGACACGCATTTATTTATGTATCATAAAGACATAAATACCTTCATTCACACATTTTTGTGTTTACCTGTAAATATGTATATTCTGTTGTATGTATATCTATGTTGCAGAAGTGAATGGAAGAGTCGGAAAAGGACGTCCTAGGCGAAAGTTTATTAACCGAATTGTCGAAAATTGGCCAAATTGGGAGTACCCTTAACCGACGAGCATATACCTACGCATAGGTATATGAATGTGGAGGTGGCGAAAGAGGTGTGTCAGGATGGTGTCAAATTGAGGTCTTTAATCTCTGCCTACCCCTCTGAGTAACAGGCGTGAGTGTTTATGTATGTATATTCTCATCGGCGCATTAAGTAATCAACATGTCCAGATGCAAAAGCCTTCTCAAAATCTAAGTAGACGGCAATCTGTGTATGAAGCTCAGTGCGCGCGTTGCCCACAAGGAAGTAAAGCACTTAGGTACGGCTATCGTCCAAAGTACACTGCGTTGTTTTCTCGGTAGTAACAATTTTATGAGTTGGTAGACAGAACCTAGGAGCTTCTATATTTTAAGTAGCTTAGGCAATCAGGTGGGCTGGGCAAAAAAAAACTAAGCAATTAAACCAAATTAAGAAAAAAGGAATGAATAATATAACCAAAAGTTATATTCATGGAGATTATAACACTAAATAGAGTTAATTTGCTTATGTTACACAAAAATTTACCTAAATAACTTTAATAATAAATCAACATACGTGAGTAATGCAAAAACTGCAACGAACCGTGTTTAAAAATCTGTCCTTAACGTACTCGTGAACTGTACACACTGGCTACAGACATAATATAAACAAAGATAAGGTATTACACATACCGGGGAAAAGCGCCGATCAACGTACCTAGGAAAACGTACGCGCGGAATTGTGAACATTCGGTCGCCGATTCGATTATAAATACATTTAATACGATAGCTTTCGTTAGCATTTATTTTTTAGCAAAAATATAATAACTAAAACGATTTATCACTGTATCACTATAGATTTGACTGATAGGTTAAAAGTAGGCTTAGTAATTATAAGATAAAATATTACAAACATAATATGTTTATGTACTTCCTTTACTTGTATTGTATACTAGTATTTACTTTGAGTTTCCATATCGAATGGAATATCAGAGGTTCTTTAAAATTATATATTAATCATTAATTACCAATTAAACTAGGTTTTTGAAGGCATCTTGAAAATATGAAAGATAATCATTGCAGCGTTACCCAAACTTACGTTAACAACATTTAAACAATTTTACTCTATTTTTAATCAGATGCGATCGATGACTTCAGTGCAATACGATGATGCTACACTATGGAGAACCTAAAAAAGGACTAAAAATACTCAATATCTTATAATTAATCTTCAACTGATACTTGAGCTTTTATTTAAATTTCCTTTTATTTGCTGAGTTACGTTCGAATCGAATAAAAAAAAACGCAAAACACTCACCACGGCTTTGTTATCCGATCCGATCCGATGTCCGATATTTGTTATTAAAATACACTTATTTCATTATTTAATGTAACAATAATGGCAAGCACATAGAGCGTCAACATTGCTGTTTGATAGTTACACAAACGCTTGTGATTGTTACCTATACAGTTATTTAACTGTACGTACAAGTATATGCGTAACAGATACCTCTTTTAAACGACATGAAGTACCCGAAATCTCCGCCGCGACTTCTCCGCACGCCACTCGATGTCAGTGCGATGCAACCTGCGCGTTGTTGTGTCTTGGTCTTGGTAAATATTATTTAAATTATTTATTATGTTTTCTTTTAACCTTTCTGGAATTATTTTTGCCACTATATCAACGCAGTATTGATTAAATAAATTTCTGTAAAACTGCAAAAAATATAAACAGTTAGTCCAAATCATTAATCTGTAGGCATAGGATTGCCGATTGAATTGCCCACACATGCAACAGTCTTATTTCTAGCAGAATGATATTCAGACAGTAGCATCTTCTCCTTTTATAAACATTAAAAAATATTGTAACGGATCTTAGGTGCGGTGCAAATCAGATACCCTTTTCAGTTGGCCGTCTCTGCTATGCAGCGCAATATAGGTACTTGGGACCTTTTTCTTCATCAACTAAAAGAACATTCACCTCATGTACAGCTGGAAAATTTCCTTCTCAGAATTCTTTTGCACCAAAAGATATCATTTGAAAGAGGCTATTGTATTGACGTATTGGTTAAGAAATGTACAGATGATGAATGATTATTCGTCAACAGATTTTTTATTGGTTGTGGTGATTCGTACCATTTGGTTCATCGGCCCACTTTTTGACAGAGTAATGAGAGCAGGTTTTACTCATTGCTTCTATTTGGATGTTGGTTTGATGAGCATAATCAATCTGTGTATCGTAACATAAAACCGATCTATCCCTCTGTGATATAACTTGTTGTGAACGCTCAGTCCCTGATTGACAAGAGTGTGCCTGTGAGGTTCTACTACAAGCGCTCGGTGCTAGATTCCCTCGCGCGAGCTTGCGAGGTTCTGGCATTTTGTTCTTCACGACGCTGCAAGCACTCGGTGCTAGATACCCTCGCGCGAGCTTGTGGGGTTCTGGCATTTTGTTCTTTACAACGCTGGAAGCGTTCGTTGTTAGATTCCCTCGCACGAGCTTGCAAGGTTCTGGCATTTTGTTCTTCACGACGCTGCAAGCACTCGGTGCTAGATTCCCTTGCACGAGCTCATGAGGTTCAGGCATTTTGTTGGGCAAGACGTTGTGAAAGTTTCGTGCTCGATTCTCTAGATCGCTATTGCTAAGCATACTTCCATTTTTTCTTACTTGTAAATTAATCGTCATTTTCTACTGAAAACTCTTCAATATGACGTAATTTGGCTTCCCCGGCTTGGACATATTATGTTTAAAAAGTTGTGATCTTCCTCTTTTAGGTGAACTTATTGTATATACTATTCGTGAGAACATATACTTATTCAGTACAAACATAAAAAAAGTCTTTCCTTTCTATAATATTATTATACCTGCAATTTTCTTAAGAATCTCTAGTTTTTTGAAAATAAATTAAGGGGAAATATAATCTCAAATGGCTTAGCAAGATACTTCGTCATGCCGAAAATATTGCACCATTAATTTTGAAATAAATATATGGTAAAGTTGAGGATTAATGTTAAGGATTATGTTAGGCGAAAACACGATTTCGTAAAATTTTCTCGATAGAAAAAAAATCCAAAGTTACCTCCAAAATAAACAATAAACCGCTGTTATTCATAAAATACTTTAAATAAAATCATGAAACTTTGCATACTAACTGAACATTCTATAAAGCAGTGCTTATGTTATTTACTTTTTTTAAAATACCATTATTTTAACTGTAAAAAGAAATTACCTAAACTATCGGCGCGTAAGCTTGATTCCTGTCGCTCCGTTAGTATCGCTCCGGCTTTTGAAGGGAGAAGTTGTGTCGCTTACGATCAGAATACACATTACGCAACAGGACACTGCTGATAATTTAACTAAAATTTTGACACATCTAATAAATTTATCATTCTCATCAGCGAAATTCCCAGAAGCACTGAAATTGTCAATTATAAAACCTTTATTTAAAAAAGGGCGAAAAGACGATGTTCAAAATTATCGTCCAATCACGTTAATACCTATTCTGGCTAAAATCTTTGAAAATGTATGTATAAAAGAATAGTTGATTACTGTCATAAATACCAGATAATTAAAAAATTTACCTTATTAAATTTTAATAATAAATCAACATACGTGAGTAATACAAAAACTGCAACGAACCGTGTTTAAAAATCTGTCCTTAACGTACTCGTGAACTGTACACACTGGCTACAGACATAATATAAACAAAGATAAGGTATTACACATACCGGGGAAAAGCGCCGATCAACGTACCTAGGAAAACGTACGCGCCAACTTGTGAACATTCGGTCGCCGATTCGATTATAAATACATTTAATACGATAGCTTTCGTTAGCATTTATTTTTTAGCAAAAATATAACAACTAAAACGATTTATCACTGTATCACTATAGATTTGACTGATAGGTTAAAAGTAGGCTTAGTAATTATACGATAAAATATTACAAACATAATATGTTTATGTACTTCCTTTACTTGTATTGTATACTAGTATTTACTTTGAGTTTCCATATCGAATGGAATATCAGAGGTTCTTTAAAATTATATATTAATCATTAATTACCAATTAAACTAGGTTTTTTTTTTATTTATTTATTTATTCTTTATTGCATCCTTAACAAAAGAATACAAAGGGCGGACTTAATGCCTTGAGGCATTCTCTACCAGTCAACCCATGGAGTGGTGAGAGTTTGACGTAGGTGTGGCAATATAGAATAAGAGAGAAAACAATACAAATGATAATTAACTACATAATAAATACAAACTACTAATAAATAAACTATACATATATGATCTATCCTTACAAATATACAAATATATAAATAAATGGATATACATACAAGTAAACATATTTAAATACATATATAATTAGTATATACAAATGACTATGAATATATACGTCTGTTCGGCAATACATATTAAATAAATGAGTCATGTAGAATGCGTTGTCTTTAATAAATGATCATGGACCAACTTTTTAAAAGCGTACTTATTGGGAGCTTTTCTGATGTCATCGGGCAAGGAGTTCCAAAGGCGTGTAGCCTGAACTGTGAAGGAGTTACCATAGAACTCGGTGAAGTGAACTGGAGTACAGATTTTGTTGTTAGAAGAAGAGCGTAGGACCCTATCATGAGATGAGGAAAGATAATGAAATTTACTCTTAAGATAAGAAGGCGAAGATGGATCATTTAATATGGAAAAAAGTACAAGTAATATTCTGGAGTTGCGCCTCTGCCGGATTGTAAGCCAATTTAGCTTAGATCTGTATTGCGAAATATGATCATACTTACGGAGCCCAAAGATAAATCTTATACAGTTATTGAAGAGGCGTTCCAGCTTGTTCAGAAGATCTTGGGACAGGTCTGGGTAACACACATCTGCATAATCAATTATGGGTAAGATAAGTGAATGGACAAGCATGATCTTAGATTTAGTGGGGAGAAAATGCTTTAAACGATACAGAGAGCATAACGTGGCGGTGACTTTACGACTCACATCTGAAACCTGAGTTCTCCAATTCAGCGTGCTGTCGATGTGAAGGCCAAGATTTCTAACAGAATTACTGAATGGAATTGTAGTATTATCATAGTAAATAGGAGGTAAGTCTGTCAGGTTAATCTTAGCCAGCATCCTTGAGCTACCCACCAGTATAGCTTGGCATTTCAAAGGATTGACCAAAACCCCATAACGAGTTGACCAATCCCTGATAGCTGCTTTTGAAGGCATCTTGAAAATATGAAAGATAATCATTGCAGCGTTACCCAAACTTACGTTAACAACATTTAAACAATTTTACTCTATTTTTAATCAGATGCGATCGATGACTTCAGTGCAATACGATGATGCTACACTATGGAGAACCTAAAAAAGGACTAAAAATACTCAATATCTTATAATTAATCTTCAACTGATACTTGAGCTTTTATTTAAATTTCCTTTTATTTGCTGAGTTACGTTCGAATCGAATAAAAAAAAACGCAAAACACTCACCACGGCTTTGTTATCCGATCCGATCCGATGTCCGATATTTGTTATTAAAATACACTTATTTCATTATTTAATGTAACAATAATGGCAAGCACATAGAGCGTCAACATTGCTGTTTGATAGTTACACAAACGCTTGTGATTGTTACCTATACAGTTATTTAACTGTACGTACAAGTATATGCGTAACAGATACCTCTTTTAAACGACATGAAGTACCCGAAATCTCCGCCGCGACTTCTCCGCACGCCACTCGATGTCAGTGCGATGCAACCTGCGCGTTGTAATTTAACTTGTTCTTTATTTGCACGAGATATGTCAAAGCATATATGCATATATAGATAAATAGACTATTAGAACATAAATATTTGTCAATAGTAACCTACATTTCTATATACTGAAGACATTTATTGCACAATGAGCCTATCTATATTATAAGTGGCTAGCAGTGCCCGCGACTTCGATCGCGTGGAATTAGTACATTTGTTATGATATGTGATGATGATTTATGTGTACTTTAAATTGTCACGAAGACTTAAAAATAAACTTATTTGGATAAAACATTCAGTTAGTTAGCTAATCTGGCAAACTAACGGACAAATCTACGAACAGACCCACAAACAAACCAAGCAACGAATTGGACAAACTAGGCGCTAATGTATCATATTGTAAATAAATGACAAATAAATATTTCATTTACTAACAACAAAACTACTAATAATTCATTTACTTATTCATATTAGATGGAGGAAACAAATTGGAAATTATAACTAAATAAAATATAACCTTTCCGCAGTCGGATGAAAAAGAAAAAAAATGAAAATGGATTGTAAATAATTATAATGAATCATTGCAAGGCTTCTTCGTAAACTATATTTGATGTGCTATTCGTTTGATAGACGACCAGTGAAAATGTTTGTCTTTAAGACTTATTAATTGTTAGTGCAAATGATACTTTAACCGGGAACTGAAGCCTCGCCTTAAATCGGCAAGTATCCAAATTTGACCGCTTCGATATTCCGTCAATATTCAAGAGTTCAAATGTGACCGCACCCACCCAAAGCACTTTACCCATAAATACTTATGTTTAGAGACTACTACGCGGCATACCGTTGTCCCACGATGTCGTGTTGGGTGGTGACCTGAACGGTAATGTGGGCGAGGTGCAGGGGGAGTATGAACGTGTCCACGGCGGCTATAGTTATGGCCGAAGAAACGCAGTGGGGGAAACTATTCTCAGAACCTCCACTGCAGCTGACCTGGCCGTCGTGAACACGTTCTTCAAAAAGAAAACCGAGCACCTGATTACCTACAGGAGTGGTCGGAACGCCACTCAAATCGACTATCTACTGACCAGGAGAAGTCATATCAGTCGCGTGGCCAACTGTAAGGTCATACCCAGTGAGTGTCACCGCCCAACACCGATTTCTTGTCATGGACCTCTGCGTAAAACCCCGTCGCAGACACGCCGAACGTTGCCGCCGTCAAATCAAGTGGTGGCAGCTGGATTAAACCAGATACTCAGATTTTGACTCTGCCGCTGGGGATATTAGTCTCGACACAGCAGGCAAGTCCGTCCAAGAGTACTGGAAAACCATTCTGACAGCAATCACAAAGACGGCAAAACAAGTCTCGGCGTGGCGAAAGCGGGTCACAAAATCGACAAGGAAACCTGGTGGTGGGACGCCACAGTCCAGGGTTCATTGCGGGAGAAGAAAGCGCTCTTCAAGACGTGGCAAGCGATCAAATCTCCTGAAGATCGCGCATCTTACAAGACATCGAAAAGAGCTGCCAAGAAAGCTGTAGAGCCAGGCGTGACCACTTGCAACCATTATATGCTTGTTGTAAGTTGGACACTTCTGAGGGGCTCAAGCTCATATATAAACTGGCGCGCTCTAAGGCCAAAGCAGCGCAGGATATTACTCGCTGCTGCAGTGTCAATGGCCCTAATGGCGAGCTCCTGTACGATGATCGTGCGGTTAAGGAGAGATGGCGCTCTTATTTCCACGTTTTGCTAAATACTCAGCACCGAGAAGTGCACCCCTACCGAACAACTCCCGAACCATGGACTCGTGCCACCGATTACGCCTGACAAGGTCCTCGCATCTTTTCGTCACATGGAGAATCGGGAAGCTGTCGGACCGGACGAGGTGCCAATTGAAGCGTGGAAAGCGATAGGGGCTCTTGGTGTGTGCATTCTTACTAACCTTTATAATTGAATCCTGAGCGACCGAATAATGCCCGATCAGTGGCGGATTAGTATAATAACGCCGGTCCACAAAGGGTAAAGGGTCCGTTCAGGATTGCGGTAATTACCGCGGTATAAAGGTGACGTCACACACCATGAAGCTCTTCGAGCGTATTTATTGACACCAGGATCCGACAGGAGTGTACAGTATCGGATGCCCAGTACGGTTTCCAACCACGGCGCGGTACCATGGACCCTATATTCGCCCTAAGGATCCTCATGGATAAGCATAGGGAAAAGAATATGCCTCTGCATTTTTTTATTTCTAGACCTGTAGAAGGCCTTTGAATGTGTTCCTAGAGAGATGATCTGGTGGGCGTTGCGGTCGAAGTTGGTACCAGAGACCTACGTGGAAATCGTACGTGACATGTACCGCAACTCCGATTCAATAGTCAGGACCGATGTTGGTGATACCACCCTCTTCCCCATAACCGTAGGCGTGTATCAGGTCTCCGTCTTAAGCCCCTATCTCTTCAGTCTGATATTAGACGAACTGTCAGCCAGCGTACAGAAACTACCGCAGCCTTGGCTGCTTACGTACGCTGATGATATCGCACTGGTAGATGGAAACAAAGGACGGCTCACATGACGCGTGCACGCATGGAGGGAGGCGCTTGAGAACGGCGGGCTGAAGCTAAATGTGGCGAAGATGGAGTATATGGCCTGCAACAGCACAGATCTGACGTCTCTCCGTATAGGCGACGACACCGTCGAGCGTACGGACAACTTCAGGTACCTCGGATCTGTGCTTGATGCGTCCGGGGACATCAAGGCCTGTATATCAGCGGCCTGGACGAAATGGCGCGAGGTGACGGGTGTCATTTGTGACCCCAAAATGCCGGTCAAGCTGAAGGGACAGGTCTATAAGACCATCATAAGGCCTGTCCTTAAGTACGGCAGTGAAGCATGGCCGGTGCTGGAGTGATACCGGCAGTTGTTGCATGTCACGGAGATGAACATGCTGCGGTGGATGTGTGGCGTCACGCGGAAAAACCATGTACGGAATACATACATCCGTGGCAGCCTCCATGTCCGTGACATTGCTGACAAGCTCCAGGAAAGTCGCCTCCGCTAGTACGGCCACGTCTTACGACGACCGGCAAGCTACGTGGAAAACAAATGCCTGGACATGACCCTACCGGGTACCAGGAGTAGAGAACGGCCCAAGAAACGCTGGCTTGATGTCGTGCAGGATGACATGCGTGCCAATGGGCCAGTTGCGAGGGACGCCGAAGACCGGGCAAAGTGGAGGAGGAAGTGTAGGAAAGAGGACCCTGGGTTCTCCCGCGCTGGGCGGGATGAGCAACCGGGATAAACGCTAGGTAGAAGAAGAAAAAGACTTATGTTTAGAGACTACTTTTCTATGAAGAAATTTGCCGTTATAGAATCAATATGAAATTTTCTATTCCCTAGTGGAATAAAAAGTCACTTAGTCTATGGATATTTATTTATAATCTACGTTCATTTCATACGCCATTTTCTTGTGAATGTTATTGTGTTGATTTTTGAATTTTTCTAGTGTTTTATTAGTGTTTTAGTAAGGTCACCTGGGGCAAGTGTGACATAAATTAATAAAAACTATTATCGACATTTAAATACTTCTACTCTGTAATGATTTGACATAGAGAATTCAGTTTCATAACATCAATTATTAAGTGGTTGCATATTTGATCAAGCATTTTAGTTTCTACAAGTAGCATTTTTTAATTTGAGGTTATTAAAACTAATTGAGGTGGAAGACTGTCACACTTACCCATCAATGGAGCAAGTGTGACAGTACGCTTCTTTTTGTAGTTACTTTATTATTATCTGTGGTTTTCGACAAAATTGATGAAATTATACTTATGTCGATATATTTTATGATCTATGAAAATGATTTGAATGCCCATTTTTATGTAATAATAAATTTTACCCAACCTGCGGTAAGTGTGACTTTTTTACCAATATATATTTTTTTGCAAGTATAGGTAATAAAGCAATGCCAAGTTCAAAATAAACTTTAATTTAGAACGTTAACAATTTATAATAATACTAGCTTGCCAGGCAGACGTTGTTCTGCTTTTTTCGACGACCCTTTGTCATGTCCTATTAAAAAACCTTAAATTCGCAAAAAAAAAACTATTCTATCTTTCAAATTGGACCAAACTGCACACGGTGTGCAAATTTGATTAAAATCGGTTAAGCAGTTTAGGAGTCCATCGCGGACAAACAACGTGACATGTAATTTATATATATTAAGATAATCATAATACTTTGGTACTATATTAAGTACGCTATTTTAGATGAATAAAAATTTATGAATAAATCTATTATTCAGTTAAATGCAAAAAACGTCATCATTGTTATTTAACAAAAAATAACACGTTGGGTTTTGCTTCTGTTTTGGTCAACATATTGCTTATAATACAAATACTTTTTACCGATCATTATTTTCAATATTCTGTACTTCTGTGTCTTCCCGTAATGTCGCACTAAAACAGTATTATTTTCTTCTAAAACTAAATTTTACTTGTATCTTCTTCTGTATCTGTTTTAATAACATTTATTATTTCTGCTTCTGACATTTTTCTTTGACATTTATTTATTCCTTGGTATTAATTTAAAAAAGTATATGATTTTCACACTGCCGACATCCTCTTGGTATGTATTTTTTTGTTATCAAGATACAATAAAATCTTTTTGTAATGAAGTAAGCCCGGCCTTTTGTTTAGACTACAGGATAGAAAATTTTGTATAGATTTTATAATGCCAAACTTCTTCATATAAAATAGTCTCTAAATGTAAGTTTTAATGGTTTAAAGTGCTGTGGTTGGGTGCGGTCGCTCGGGATTTGCCGGACGCATGCGACTGTATGGAATTTTTATGGGGAGTGAAGGGTTAAATGATAAAAGCAAATCTGTCGGTTTCATTGGTGATGAAACCGACAGATTTGCTTTTATCATTTAACCCATTGATAACCCAGTGATAATGGTAGCTACATTGTCTCGAAGTTCTTTGATTAAAACTCTTGTGCCATATCACAGGTTCGGAGGGTTAATATTTCTTAATATCATTACGGGAATTCCAACTTTTAACTTTAGTATGTGTGGCGGCAGACCAAGTGGATTTTAAGAGTTAAAAAATCTTGAGGGTAGTGTACAGTGTCCTCGATGTTGCACACCGTGTCGATGGACTAGTAGCATTTAATGTCTCCTGGTACTTTTTGTAGTATAATATCATTGATTTCATTAAGCGAATCATTTCGTAATGAACCCCTGTGCCCCTCCACATCTTGTCCCCACCGTGAGGAACTTCGTGATATAGTAAAGTTTTAGCGAATTCCTAATTATTATACAGGTCAAAAAATGCTCTTAGTTTACCTTTTTGTGGGTAATCGACTATCCGTTGTACATTTACAGCTGAAAAGTAGACACGCTGTCCATTTTCTAAATGAACAGCTAAATGTACGCCGGTAGAATTTCTATAGTATATAAGAAATTGCCAGCGAGCTATGGAGAAGGCTATGTTCGGGGTTCCCCTGCGTGATAAACTTAGAAATCAGGATATCCGCAGTAGAACTAGAGTGACCGACATAGTTCAACGGATTAGTAAGCTGAAGTGGCAATGGGCCGGCTATATAGCTCGAAGAACCGACAACCGTTGGGGAAAAAAGGTTCTCGAGGGGCAGCCTCGTACCGGTAGGCGAAGTGTAGGGCGAGCCCCCACTAGATGGAATGACGACCTGGTAAGACATGCAGGAAGTCGATGGAAACAGGTGGCTCAGGAACGTGCTTTGTGGCATACCTTGGGGGAGACCTACGTTCAGCAGTGGACTTGTGAAGGGCTGTAATGATGCTGATGAAATTCTAACCTCAACATGAATAGTTCGAACACTGAAAATTGTTTAATAAGGGCTCCTATTTATGTATTTGCACATGCTTTATGGTTTGTACAGAATGACATTACTCAACGTTTTTATGGAAGTTGAAAGATCGACATAATATTGGAGCATAAGGAAACACCCATCTATTGTCTATTGTAATCGCTCTTCCTCAAATATTGAAACTTACACCTTGTCCACCGTTATTAATATCACAGCGTCGATAAACGAGATATTA
Organism: Parnassius smintheus behrii; assembly: GCA_036936625.1. Lineage (NCBI taxonomy): Eukaryota > Metazoa > Arthropoda > Insecta > Lepidoptera > Papilionidae > Parnassius > Parnassius smintheus. The sequence continues at coordinate 53,887,365 of JAUPFT010000011.1, forward strand.
TCTTCACCGGTCTCTGTTTCACTGATGAATTGCCGTGGATATTTTTTGGAACATATGCCGTTTTTTATACACGGTGACGTGACGTTTTCTTCGCCGCATGGCCCATGTATCATATTTTTAACGGCTATTTCTAATAGCGTTGGATCCTCCTTCTTATTCGGTAGTTTCACAACTGTCACGTCATTAATTTAAATGTGCAAATACAGCACATTTAAATTAATCTTTTCTAACCAAAACAACATATGGCAGTGCGGCAAGCCTCTTTTTCGCACTACTGAGCACATGACATTTAACTTTAACAAAAATCTTGTTTTTTTTTGTAATCCATTTTACGACTTTTTTCATTTTTAAACGAAAGACTCTCGCTATTATATTATGAGGTCGAAGGACCGCTGTCTGGGAAAAGTTTTCTTGATTTCTTCCCATTCAGGGTTGCAAGTAAAGGTCACAAACAAATCAGATCTGCCTTATTTCGGCACATAAGTCATTGCGTCTTGCGTTTTTTCGTGAAGGTATCTTGGATAACCGGTAAAAGATGACGTTAAGATGACATGCTGTCCGATATTTGCAGCATTTACATTTGTGTCTTGGTCTTGGTAAATATTATTTAAATTATTAATTATGTTTTCTTTTAACCTTTCTGGAATTATTTTTGCCATGTCCAAATCATTAATCTGTAGGCATAGGATTGCCGATTGAATTGCCCACACATGCAACAGTCTTATTTCTAGCAGAATGATATTCAGACAGTAGCCATCTTCTACTGTTATAAACATTAAAAGATATTGTAACGGATCTTAGGTGCGGTGCAAATCAGATACCCTTTTCAGTTGGCCGTCTCTGCTATGCAGCGCAATATAGGTACTTGGGACCTTTTTCTTCATCAACTAAAAGAACATTCACCTCATGTACAGCTGGAAAATTTCCTTCTCTGAATTCTTTTGCACCAAAAAGATATCATTTGAAAGAGGCTATTGTATTGACGTATTGGTTAAGAAATGTACAGATGATGAATGATTATTCGTCAACAGATTTTTTATTGGTTGTGGTGATTCGTACCGTTTGGTTCATCGGCCCACTTTTTGACAGAGCAATGAGAGCAGGTTTTACTCATTGCTTCTATTTGGATGTTGGTTTGATGAGCATAATCAATCTGTGTATCGTAACATAAAACCGACCTATCCCTCTGTGATATAACTTGTTGTGAACGCTCAGTCCCTGATTGACAAGAGTGTGCCTGCGAGGTTCTACTACAAGCGCTCGATGCTAGATTCCCTCGCGCGAGCTTGCGAGGTTCTGGCATTTTGTTCTTCACGACGCTGCAAGCACTCGGTGCTAGATACCCTCACGCGAGCTTGTGGGGTTCTGGCATTTTGTTCTTTACAACGCTGGAAGCGTTATATATATATATATATATATATATATATATATATATATATATATATATATATATATATATATATATATATATATATATATATATGTTACGGTTTTATCTGTATCTGTTTAGACAAGAAAATAGAAATGTCGATTTAGTTAACTAGTTTTTTTTAGATAGTTTTGATTAGACTTAGACTTAGAGATTTTTTAAATAATGTGTATCATATTTACTTTATAATATTATGTAAGATTTAACAGGCATTAAATCTGTTTTGTCGCATTTTACTTTTAAAGTGTTAAATAAGTGGTGAAAAGAGTAATATAAGTAATAAATAAATTTTCATAGAAACAAATAAATTTACTTTAGCTGTTTACTTCAGTATATTTTATCAATACCTACTTAACCAGGATTTGCTTGTACACAATTTCCAGAATCGACTACGCTTATGTAAACACACTTGTCCTCATCTTGTTATCGTACTGACTACTTAAAAATAAAAATAAATAATAAACAAGAACTACTTATAATCTATATTGACCGCTAAGTATACCTAAGACCTACCTAAGACCACTATTCCAGGTAAGACACACCATCGACGATAATACGACACGTGTTTCGCCTTTTTACCTGGAATAGCGGTGTTGGAAGTAGTGGTGCCGGGAGTAGTGGAGCTGGGACTAGTGGTGACGGAGTTAGTGCATGCAATTGAGTGAGGGCGGGGGGTGCTCTTCAATCCAGGTAAGACACATCATTGTAATTAGTTAACGGAAGGTTGCAAAGTAATAAATTATTTATTATAATGGATTTCCAAAGTAACGCCTGATTCTATCAATTATCTATATTCAATCAAAAATATTTTATTCTATTCTATACTGACTTATTGATCAGTTCAGCAGTATGGCACAAAAATGCAGCGAAGACCGGTTATTCAAATTTATTTTTAAATTGTTCTGCTTATATTTCCTCTAATAAAAAGGAAATACTATTATTTTAAAGGATAACTATTGTATCGAACAACTAAACTAGTGTAACTGTAACTATTGTATTATGATATGGAATCGAACACAATACTATAACATGCCGATGGAGATTTTACGGGTCAGGGGGCCAAGAACTCCGCGCCGCGCTTACGCAAGCGACGTGATAATGCGCGATACTGTGTTATCAGTCATTTATAAACATGTAACATAATATACGATTATTATTTTGTAACATAAAAAGACACGTATGACGCGATTTATACGAGGCGATCGTAACCTGTTGTTGCTTGGCATTACTTTTTAAAAAAAAATATCGGTTTTGTAATTCATCGGTTGGTTGGTAGATGTTTATAGCAACAAAGCTTTAATTTGCACAGAGAAGGAGCAATATGCACGTTCTTTATCATTTATTGAGGTAGATAATTTAGTATAAGTACCTGGTTGACCGAGCTTTGCTCGGTATTTTTCGCTCGATTTTTTTAATTCATGTGTTTTGGAAATTATATTTAGATACAAATTACATACTGATGAAATGTAAATAATATTTTTTGATCTTAGCGACATAACAGAAAAAACGGAACTGGTTATTTGAATAAAAAATCATGAGTGCAATTATTTTAATTTAAATTTTCGTGTTTTTAAAAAATACTAAAAAAAGGGCTCGAAAAAATAGATTTTCTCAAAAAAGGAAAGAACATGAAAAAAAATTAAAAAAATTCGGTCGGTCGGTCTGGGCTCGAACCTGGGTTTTAAGATTCTGTGACCGACCATTATACCAATTAAGCCATTTATAATCACTAACAATCCGTCAAAATTTACCTTCTTATTCTAACGATATTGTAGCAGTTTTTCATTGCCTAAAAACACGGACAAAAAGACGTTTTCTAAAAATAAATCCTAGCTAGATTGATTTATTATCCCCGAAACTCCCTGGACACTAAATTTTATGAAAATCGTTGGAGCCGTTTCCGAGATCCCGATTATATATATATATTTATATACAAGAATTGCTCGTTTAATAGTATAGGTTGAATTAAAAAGCAGCTAAAAGTAATTGAATCATAGCGCTTTTGAGCATAGCGACAGCGAAGAAAAATTGAAAAATGATAAAACTCTTAATGTCATTCCTTCTGTTTTGTATATATTATAATTTGCACTCTATTAAAGGTTAGAATCATTCCAAATAAGAAGCTTTTAAAAGTTGCATTTTTAAGACGGAATCTACGTACTTATACTACGTACCTACTATCTATTTTTAAAATTAGATTTGAAGAATTTGGAAATATGTAAAGTATTAACTTCGCACGAGAAATAGTAATGTTCCACTAAAAGGGTTCTGTAGGACTTGCACAGAATGAAACCCCATGTCCACGTGCGCCGGCCGGCAGGGCTCAAATCCACACCCCCATCGCCGGCCGGCAGGGCTCAACATCCGCACGTCCAGCGCTGGCCGGCAGGGCTCAACATCCGCACCCCCAGCGCCGGCCGGCAGGGCTTAACATCCGCACCCCCAGCGCCAGCCGGCAGGGCTCAACATTCGCACCCCCAGCGCCGGCCGACTATGCGGCCCATCCTCGAAAGAGTATATCTCACAATCCACCCGATTGTGAGTTCTGTGGCGCATAGACATCTACATCTATCTTCTAATAAGAATCAAAACTTAATGATTTCTTTTTTTTTTTTTTTTTTTATAGAAGAGGGGGCAAACGAGCATGCGGCTCACCTGATGTTAAGTGACTACCGCCGCCCATGATCAACCGCAACACCAGGAGAATTGCGGGTGCGTTGCCGGCCCTTTAGAAAGGAGTAAGCTCTTTTCTTGAAGGTCCCCAGGTCGTATCGGTCCGGAAAAATCGCCGGTGATAAACTATTCCACAGAGAGGTATTTCTTATATTTACGCGAACACTACACATTGATTAAAACTACTGTTACGGATTTTATCGCGTTTAATTTTAATTGGTTTTTAATTCCTGACGTCTCCGGTGCTTTCCAGCACCCATGATCACGGCTTCACGGGGTACTGAGGTGACTGACGTCCCGATGTCAATGTTAACCCGGAGTACCTTCAGCTTTTTATTTATTGTTTATGGTCCGATCTATGCAGAACGAACTTATTATGCCTTGAAGCATTACTTTTTACTTTCCATCCGGTGCTGCCCGCACTTACATAACTAAAAAAATCCTATGAGAGCGTGGTCCTTTCTCGGTAGAGCCGACCCATTTGTGCTACATCCACAATATAGCTGCAGTACGGCTCTACCGACAACGCTCTCTTAAAGAACTACAGACCGATTTCCCTTCTGAGCCGCGTCTACGTGCTGTTTTCGAGAGTCATTACGAATCGTCTCGCACGCAGACTTGACGACTTCCAGCCTCCCGAACAAGCCGGTTTCCGAAAAGGCTTCAGTACCATAGACCACATACATACCCTGCGGCAGATTGTACAGAAGACTGAAGAGTACAATCTGCCACTTTGCCTGGCGTATGTGGACTATGAGAAAGCCTTTGATTCCGTTGAAATTTGGGCGGTGTTACAGTCCCTTCAGCGGTGCCAAGTTGACTGTCGGTATATCGAAGTGCTGAAGTGTTTGTACAGTAGGGCTACGATGGCTATCCGAGTACAGAACCAGAGCTCGAAACCTATCCAACTGCAGAGAGGTGTAAGACAGGGTGACGTTATATCCCCGAAACTCTTCACCGCTGCATTGGAAGACGTTTTCAAGCTACTGGACTGGAAAGGATACGGTATTGACATCAATGGCGAGTACATCACTCACCTTCGATTTGCCGACGATATAGTCCTTATGGCAGAATCGCTGGAGGACTTAAGCACTATGCTCAATGACCTCAATAGTGCCTCCCGACGGATAGGTCTTAAGATGAACATGGACAAAACAAAGATCATGTTCAATGTCCATGTCACACCTATGCCGGTAGTTGTTGGGAGCACTATGCTCGAAGTTGTTGACGAGTACGTTTACCTGGGACAAATAGTCCGACTAGGTAAGTCCAACTTCGACCGAGAGGTCAATCGACGGATTCAACTCGGCTGGGCAGCGTTCGGGAAATTACGACATATCTTTTCGTCAGGTATACCTCAATCTCTAAAAACTAGATTGTACAACCAGTGCGTGTTGCCAGTGATGACTTATGGATCTGAGACGTGGTCCTTCACTGCTGGCCGTATGAGGACGCTTAAGGTCGCTCAGCGAGCTATGGAGAGGGCTATGCTCGGAGTTTCTCTGCGTGATAGACTCAGAAATGAGGATATCCGCAGTAAAACCAGAGTGACCGACATAGCCCAACGGATTAGTAAGCTGAAGTGGCAATGGGCCGGCCATATAGCTCGAAGAACCGATAACCGATGGGGAAGAAAGGTTCTCGAGTGGCAGCCTCGTACCGGTAGGCGTAGTGTAGGGCGACCCCCCACTAGATGGAGTGACGACCTGGTAAGACATGCAGGAAGTCGATGGATGCAGGTGGCTCAGGACCGTGCTTTGTGGCATTACTTGGGGGAGGCCTATGTTCAGCAGTGGACTTGTGAAAGGCTGTAATGATGATGATGATGACGGCTCTACCACGTACAAACTTTCTCTTTTACAACTTTATCAAAATCAGGGCTCCAACTCGGAAGGTAAAAGCGTTCATTAGGACTTTACCATACAAAATGGGTATTTAATACACAGTACATTTGGATAATCGTCCATCATTATGACCAACACACCGCGCGCTCGGCTGTACTACCTGTTTGTAAACGCGCACAATCGCCAGCATTAAATATGTTAATCCTTGTTTTTGAATACAATTGTAGTAATGTGATACATTCTGAGTACTATTACTTTTTATATTCAAAGCCTAATTTTAAATTTAATGTAATAGATACAAAAAATGAATAAAAAATATTTGAACACAAGATAACATTATGTTAGATAAACTTGTTTGCAATATGACCTTATTTTAAGAGTAAACATTAATGTAAGCATCTTTGCCCCTAAAATATCGTGTTTAACTATAGATAAGTTTCTCTTCCATTAATTTTAAAATAATTTTTGTAAATAATGTGTTTCCAATAAACTAAACTAGTTCTCGTTGTCGTATTTTTATGAACCATAAGATTCTTATATCAAGTTGGCGCATCCATCAATACAAAGTATTTATGTATGTATGTACACAGACTATGTAAATTATTTGAAACACATATAATTAAAATGCAAATACGAAATACAAAATACCAATCTTTATTTTGACACATGACGGCCAGCCAGTAACGCTAAATCAAAAATTTTATCGAGGAAATATATTATGGTCTTTTACCAGATGAGTGGTGTCAGCAGGTGCTTAATTTTTTGATTTAGTACTAACTCTTTCTATCTGTACTTATATATAACTAAGTTTTTAAGGAAACATAAACATTTATTCAAAAAGTCAGATGACGTAAGTTCTCTTAACCTCAACAAGAGCAGGTTTAAAGTTTAAATGATCAGTTCTAGAATAAGTAAATATAAAATGTAAATCAAATATGTTTGGTAACTTACATTAACGTATATGCACGTTTATATAACAAGTCACCTAATTATCTGTTTTATATTATATAAGACACTGAAAAGGAAACAGGCTCGCAAGGTCCTCTTGAAAGGGAACCCAGTCGGTCTTAAACGTTCAACTAAGAAACAGAAGGAAGGAATCGAGGCTTCTCTCGATCCGGCCTCCTATCACGCCTACGTTGCGTTCGGGAACAACGTATGTGATCTCCGCAACGGAGTAACACACAAGGGCGATAACCTCTTCCTTTTCAGAAAATAGGTTCAGGCGGGGATTACGGGTCTTCCGAAGTCGTCCCGGTCCCAACGCCTTAATTCTTCGATGTGGACTGCATAATTTTGAGGGACGAATTTCTTGGGAATAAAACAGCAATTATCTTCAAACCGTTCCGTGAGAGAGTAATCACTTTTCCCTATCACTTCCCTACACTTTTTCTTTCTTCTTCTTATTGACTGCTGGTTTAATTCCCGAACTAATCCCGAAGGATTCCCGAACGAATTGCAAAAAAACTCGTTTACTGAGCTACCCCTGAGCTATACGCGAAAGTGAGCTGCGCCATTTGCGCGCTCGCGCAACTTAATTACATCAATTTGTACTATCACTCTCTCACGGTTTTCTCAATTATTTATTTTGTATAGGACATACATTTATACAATTTACTTATAAAGATAGCACAAAAATATCTTTACTACGATATACGTTACATTTTCATATCACAAAAAACCTTTTATTTATTTAACAAAATATGCATATTTTACTCACATTGAACAATTTGAAATTTCTTAAATATTTAACATAGAAAGTTAAAACAATGTTTTCCACATGAAATTATACATATCTTAACTAATACAATAGTTTAATTTACACTTTCTCTATTCATTTCACTATTAAAACACTTTTAAATTTCTTATACAAAAATATCATTATTTCACTTATTCACTGGAATTTTCACATAAAAATAACACAGAATTCACCTTTTTTACACGTACAATCAATCTGAAACGTTTTACAAGTCATTACATACATAAATTGCTGAAATTACAAATATTTGAATTTTACATATTTGACCTCCTAAGTACGTGGCTAGCGTGCGTCTATGAGCTCACACTATTTGAACAACTAACTTTTGCACGGCTATCGACTATCAGTAAAAATGGAAAGTTTAGTATACACTAATATCAACAATACTAGGTGAATAAATGCTTTTACACAATTCTCAAACTGTAGGAAACTATTTCTAATCAGATTCTTATCAGTTATCATGTTTCTTATCAAACAACATAGACAAAATATTTCATGAATCAATACATTGAAAATAGGCATTTGTTTTCATACAAAACATATCAAACTCATATAAGACATTACTTATGCAATCAATTTCCATTAATTCCACTTATGCACAGCGGTTATCTCGACCGGGAACAAATCCGGTCTCTAACTTTATTTTAATATTTCTTTAAATTAACATCATTGGAAAGATGATTTCAACCGGGGAACAAATCCGGTAACATAATTTATATCTTAAAAATTCCCTATATGAATTTATTAAGAAAATATTACTAGGAAAACAATGAACTGTTCCGGCCTGGGAGTCGAACCCAAGACCTTCATATCATTAATTCGATATTTCTTTAAGATTCAACTAAGCATTTTCTTATTAGAATACTGTTGCTTGATAATTTGCTTTTTAGAAGCTATTCGTAATCGGTTAAATAATAAATTGAAATATTCTTATAGGCGCGTCGCCAACAATCTCCCCCCCGTGCATCAGCACCATCATTTGGGAGGCGTCGCGGGTACCAGGACTATTATTCTGGATGTAGGTCTCTTCAAGATACCTGTGCTAGTAATGACGACAACCACTCTGGTGTGATCGTCTGGTCCCGGTAGCGTCCTACTAATCTTGCCTTTCGGCCACGTATTTCGTGGCAACGAATGATCTATTATCAAGACAATATCACCTTCTTTAGGTTCCATGAACTTTCCGTTATTACCTGTTCGAGGTATTAAAGTAGGCATGTATTCTTTTAGCCATCTCGTCCAAAAATGGTCGGCTAACCTCTGTGCAGATTTCCAATTGAGTTGACCCGTCAGATGTTGCTCTAAAAATAATCCAGGTGGTCGATCACCACATGAGCGTCCCAGAAGAAAATGATTGGGTGTCAAACCCTCTTCAGGACTATCCATACTGAATGTTACCAGAGGTCTGGAATTTACAGTATGCTCTGCTTCTAAAAGCAACGTATGCAGAACCTCCTCTCACGGGCTCCTTTCTTTGAGCGTAGCGGTCAACGTAATTTTAATTGATCTTACTAACCTCTCCCAGGCGCCACCCATGTGCGATGCTCCCGGAGGTATAAATTTCCATTTAATATATTTTTTAAATGACTCATTCTTCATGCCCTCATAGCATTCTTCGCATGCTTTCAATAATTCTTTATTTGCAGCTTTGAAATTTGTCCCGTTATCGCTGTATATAACGGCTGGTTTTCCTCTTCTGGCGATAAATCGCCTCAATGCCATTATCATTGACGCTGGTGTCAATGAGGCTGCTAATTCCAGATGTACTGCTCTGGTGGTCAGACACGTAAATAAAACACCCCATCGTTTTTCGTGTCGCCTTCCTATAGTCACACTCATAGGTCCGAAATAATCCACGGCTGAGCATGTAAAAGGTGGTTCGTTGTGAGCTATTCTCTCCAGAGGAATATTTCCTTGTGGCACGTTCTGCGGCTTTGACCTGTATGTCCTGCACCACTGGCAATGATGTGACACACTTCGTACTACATTACGCAGGTTCAAGACATAAAAGTTTTGGTTCACCTCATTCATCACCGTCTGGTGATTGGCATGTCCAAAATGATGATGAACTTCTCTAATCATCATTTTAACGATTTCGTGATTACCGTCTAATACGACAGGTTTTCTACTTTCCTCGGTCAAATTAGACTTAAAATGTAAACGCAAATTTAAACGAAGTAAATTATCTTCTCCTATTTCCATAGATAATTTACTTAAGCGTGAACTTCTTTCAACGCTTTTGCCTGCTTCCAAGCATTTTATTTCCAAATGAAAACACTCGTCTTGAACGAACTTTCATATTAATAATTCAGCTTTTTTCAAGAGCGCACTGTCCAACGCGCCATCGGGTCCTTTAACCGACTTTGCTAAAACTTCGTTGGAACACATAACCGACTTTTCGGCTGCGTGGTCGGGTCCTTTAACCGACTTTCTTAAACTCTTGAATTTTTCTACCGCTTGTAAGGTGCGCGTAGTTGCCCCAAGGAATTTCTTAAAGCTGCTAAATCGCCCGTAGTCGGGTAGACTAAACGGCTTTTGCTTTCTCAGCGCATTTACGCCTTTTGGCGATTTTTCTTCACCTGTTTCTAAGCTATTTATGGTGTCCACTTGTTTGGGCCATAAATCAGGACTTTTCCTGAGGAATTCAGGTCCTTGAAACCAGCGATGACTTACATCGAAGGTGGAAGGAAAATTTCTAGTGGCGTCGTCTGCCACGTTTTGTGACGTCGGAACCCATCGCCATTCACATGGCTTACTGTGATCTTCGATCTCAGCCAATCGATGAGCAACGAATGGTTTAAAAGCGCGAGGATCTGACTTAATCCACGCTAACACTGTACGTGAGTCCGTCCAAAATACTCTCTCGGATATCTCGTACTTGCTCTCTTCACTAACTGATGCAGCCAGTCGACTGCCCATAAGAGCTGCTTGTAATTCAAGCCTTGGAATCGAAATTGGTTTCAGCGGCGCTACTCTTGCCTTTGCGGCGATCAGCGTAATCCGCCTTTCTCCTAGCTCGTCCGTGGTGACGTAATACACCGCGGCAGCGTATGCTTTTTTCACTAGCATCCGTGAAGGTGTGTAACTCTCCCTTGCCGACGCCTTCAGCAACGGGTCTAGGTACTTCTAAATGACCTAATTTCTTCACTTCCGATATCCATTTACAAAATAACACGTGTAATTCGTGTGAAACTTCTTCATCCCAAGAGTTGCCTGTCCTCCATACTTGCTGGATCAGCGACTTCCCTTGAATCGTTATGGGTGAAGCGAGTCCCAAAGGATCGAAGACTGACATCACAGCGCTAGTTATCTCCCTCTTTGTAGGCGGTCGTAAAACTTCCATCACCTCTTCCGGTGTGTTACGAAGACTTATGGAGAAACTTATTATATCCCGTTTGATATTCCAAATCAAACCTAAAGTGCGCTCTATGTGCTCTTTATCTCCCAGCGAAGCACTGTTGCTCTTATATTTATTTTCCATTTTACATAAAACTTCGGGTCGGTTGCTAGCCCATTCCCTCAGTTGGAAAGAAGCACGTTTATGTAACTCATACATATCGTTTACTATCCTTTCGGCCGTCGTCACGTCGGGAAATGCCTGTAGATAGTCACCCATATAAAAATTGCTTTCCGTAGCGGAAGCTGCTTCCGGATAGATATGTGCGTTGTCCTGCGCATTCCTATTCTTCACACACATAGCGATGCATGGTGATGATGCCGCTCCAAATATGAGTGACGTCATTCTATACTCTTCCGGTGGCGCGTCACGATTGTGCCGCCATAAGAATCGAAGGCTATCCCTGTCTTCTTCCCGGATTTTCACTTGCAGGAACATTTCTTTAATGTCTGCCATCACTGCCACGCTTCCTTCTCTGAATCGTAGCAGAACTCCAAACAACGACTTCAATAAGTAAGTAAGTAAGAGGGTAAGTTTCAATAAGTTAACAATGCATCATTAAGACAACGTCCGCCCGTCCTAGCGGCGGCGTCGAAAACTATTCTTATTTTCTTTTTTTGTCGGTGAGTCACTGCGAAGTGAGAAAGATACCACGTGCGTGGGGAAATGGAAATATGGTTCGCTTTCTCTGCGTAACCGTTAACGATGAGATTTTCAATTTGCTTCTCATATTCCTTTTTCAATTCGCTATTTTTGTCGAGCTTCTTTTCGATATTAAACAGGCGACTTTCAACCTGCGCTCTATTCGACGGCATGCACTCGTTATCTGTGCGCCATAACAAAGCAGTCTCGTACCTATCATTAGGTATACGACGTACCGTTTTGCTCAAAATATTTAAAGCTCGTTCTTCTGGATCGTTTGCGGGCTTTCGCGTAGACACTCCCAGAGATTCCAAACTAAAATAATCTTTGATCAACTTATCCATGTCCTCCTCCTTCTTGGTGGACATGTGGTTAACAATCTTGATTGGTTTGATGCCACCCGATATGTGACCATGTAAAACCCATCCAAGTTTGGTGAGCGATGCTACAGGTAGGTTCTTACCTCCTGAAATTAATTCACGAGTAACTATGAGATGCCAATTGTCCTGGCCAATTAATATGGTAGGTCTGGACCTCTCATACATCAACTCGTCCTTAATCGGTGTCAAATGAGAACACCGTTGCAGTAATTCTCGGCTTACTGACTGCGGAGAAAGGTTAAGTGACTTAATTGTTTGTACACTTATCTCCTCTAAGTCGTTCGAGTAAATGCCTTTTATCTTAACGTTTAAGCGATACGAACTGTCGTCGTTAATTCGCTTACCTCCCACGGTTTCAATACGTAATTCTTCTTTACGTCCGCGAGGCGCTAACTTCTGAGCCATCCACTCCTCTATGAGTGTCATGGTCGATCCCTCATCCAGAAGAGCTGTTGTCTTGACCTTTCCTCTAGGTCCTTACAACTCGACCGGTATAATCTTTAAGTATGTACATGCTAGTGCATTTACTGTACTAACTGTTGTAATTTGAGCCTCTTTACCCCCCTCGTCCCCTTGCGGCGAGGTATTTTCATTGGGATATCGGTGTAGCATTCGATGATGTGACATTCTACATCCCTCTACACCACATATTTTCGCTCTGCACTCTAACCTTCTATGGTTAGGTGACAAATATTGGAAACATACTTTCGCCTTTTTAACCGCGTCCCATTTCTCGCGATTATTCATGTCCTTAAACTTGTAACAACTCACTATAGAGTGCTCCTTGTTGCATATAACACACTTATGTGTTACCCGACTTACAGGCTTGTCCTGGGTTATCATAACCACTTGTCGATTGTGCCCTTTATTATTTCGGCGTTCTAGACACTCGCTCGTATTACTTCGGCGCTCATAGCGCTCGCTCTTGACACGGTTGCGTACACACCCCTTTGCAGTGTGTACAGTTTGATTCCTGAATTCAGGACGCTTCCGTTTTTCAGGCACATTTTCATTGCTTCAGGACGTTCCAAATTGTTCACTCAATAAATTTAAAAACTTGGCTATCTTCTGTAACTCTGGCTCCAAAGGATGCTGAGCTCGATATTCAAACCATTTAAATTTAATCATAGTCCCGAGTTTCTCGACTATGCGGCTTACTAACTCCGGTGAGTATAGATACTGTGGTTGATTCAATGCTTGTATTGTGGCAACCACGTTCGTAATGCGACTTGCAAAAGATCCTATATTCCGGCAATCTTCCGCCAATCTTGGCATACGCTTTACATTCTCGATTTCGGCTAGAATGAGCATCTCAACCCTACCGAATCTTCTTTCGAGAGCGTTCATTATTTCTTCAGGTTCACACAAGGTAAACAACAACGACTTAACCGCTTCCTTAGCGGTGCCCTTTAATGCCCTCCTAAGGCGTGCGACATTCTGCACCCCTGAAAATTGGCTTCTCGTGTCTTCAAACACCGTTTTGAAAACTATCCATTCACCCGGGTCTCCATCGAACACCGGTAACTTCTGGAGGAAATGAAGCTGGGAAGACTTATCTTTACCCGCTATCTTTATTGCACTCACAATCGCTTCGGTCAATTCTGACACCTCACTCGCGTGTGTTTTCTGTGCATTTCCTTGGTTGCGCTCAATCTCCGCCCCTTTGCGGCGTGATTCTTTACACGCTTCCTTATCAGTAATATCGGGTTGCGTTACACTAACCGGCGCGCTCATTATGGTCTGCTGAACCCAACTCCTTACGAAAGGTTCCAACTGAGTATTCCGCTCCTCATCATCCTCACTCGAGTCGATCTCCTCTTCTCGGTTGAGTCGTGCCAACTCCAATTGAGACTTGGCTAAGGCAGCAGCTGCCTGTGCTCGTTCGAGCTTTGAGCGTTCGAATTTAATCCGCGCCTCTAATTCGGCTTTCAGCCTCGCCGATCGCGATGACCTACTTACTACCTCTCTGTGACCCTTTGTTACTAGTGTGCCCGATTACTGTCCCTGACGATGCCGCTTCTTCGGTCCTTGACCTACTTTTTCGACTAACGTTTCACTCCTGGATATGACGGATTGTTGTGCGGTGCTGGCCTGCATACCACTGGTGTCCGTCCTGTTGCTTGTCGTTGCCACGGACGTCCCTGAGTCCCACGTGCATGTGGACGTATCGGTGGTGGCTCCACTTGAAGGAGATGTTCCACTCGAAGCAGTAGTTGTGGTCGCTCCAGATGATTCCGCCTCTTTAGCTTTTCTTGAGAGCCCTGTTCTTGTCCTGCTTCCTTCGCTCCTCTCTATCTGGTCTTGTGCCTTCTTCATCTTGCAGGAAGGTGATTGTTGGCCTACGGTCCCTAACTGTCCCTACGGTCCCTACAACCCCTTACCTACAACCCTCTACACCCCAACCTAACTCCACTACCCCTCCCCCCCTTTATCTCCCAACCCTACAACCTTACTACCACCCTAACAGCCCTATCAGCCCTATCAATCCTGAACGGGGCCTACCGAGGTGAGCCATCCAGGAATGGAGTCGTGCAGGAATGGAATGGAGGAAAGGTTTAGGAACTGTCCCGCCAAGGAATATGACGAGACAGTCGAGCGGTAGTGCAAGCGCAGTCTCGCTCGAGAGAACTGCTCCACCCAAAGGTGTTGTGCTAGAGCCCGAACCTTTGGCACCGTTAGGTGGTCGGGATGTATGCTGCGCTTCGTTGCCCAGTCGCCGGTGCCGCCTCGTCCAAGCGCCCTCCTCCGGCCGCGATGCAGTCAGGTGCCCACGAGCACCCTCGCCTGGCAGCAGCAGCGGTGGATGCTTCTTCTTCTTGCACCCTCTGATGACCCGACGGGAAATGCCGGACACGGTCGTCCGACAGGAAATGCCGGACACGATCATCCGACAGGAAAATGCCAAGCACGTTTGCCCGACAGGAAAAATGCCAAGCCCTGCTTGGTCACGATGAGTGCCTTCACAAGACACTTGCGCCTGGCTGCGATACTTGCCACACACACACGCCCCAAGCCGCAATCCCGGTTTTCTTTCTTCCGGTAGTTCCAGGTCCAGTCCTACTGCGCTGACCTGGTCTTCTGGCCTTTGGTCCTGTTGCTTCAGCTCAAACCTCCGGCTTCCTTCGGTTGTTAATCTTCACTCGGCTCCGAAGGTCTTCTTTTTCCATAACCAGCAGTCTAGAGCTAGTTCCTTGATCCGGCTGCGAAGGACCAATTGAAAAGGAACCGGGCAGTCCACCGCTGGTTCCTTGATCCTGATTCGAAGGACCACTTGAAAAGGAACCAGGCGGGCGTAAACTTTCGGGCTCTGAAACAGAAGGGAGGAATCGAGGCTTCTCTCGATCCGGCCTCCTATCACGCCTACGTTGGGTTCGGGAACAACGTATGTGATCTCCGCAACGGAGTAACACACAAGGGCGATAACCTCTTCCTTTTCAGAAAATAGGTTCAGGCGGGGATTACGGATCTTCCGAAGTCGTCCCAGTCCCAACGCCTTAATTCTTCGATGTGGACTGTATAATTTTGAGGGACGAATTTCTTGGGAATAAAACAGCAATTATCTTCAAACCGTTCCGTGAAAGAGTAATCACTTTTCCCTATCACTTCCCTACACTTTTTATTTCTTCTTCTTATTGACTGCTGGTTTGATTCCCGAACTAATCCCGAAGGATTCCCGAACGAATTGCAAAAAAACTCGTTTACTGAGCTACCCCTGAGCTATACGCGAAAGTGAGCCACGCCATTTGCGCGCTCGCGCAACTTAATTACATCAATTTGTACTATCACTCTCTCACGGTTTTCTCAATTATTTATTTTGTATAAGACATACATTTATACAATTTACTTATAAAGATAGCACAAAAAATATCTTTACTACGATATACGTTACATTTTCATATCACAAAAAACCTTTTATTTATTTAACAAAATATGCATATTTTACTCACATTGAACAATTTGAAATTTCTTAAATATTTAACATAGAAAGTTAAAACAATGTTTTCCACATGAAATTATACATATCTTAACTAACACAATAGTTTAATTTACACTTTCTCTATTCATTTCACTATTAAAACACTTTTAAATTTCTTATACAAAATTATCATTATTTCACTTATTCACTGGAATTTTCACATAAAAATAACACAGAATTCACCTTTTTTACACGTACAATCAATCTGAAATGTTTTACAAGTCATTACATACATAAATTGCTGAAATTACAAATATTTGAATTTTACATATTTGACCTCCTAAGTACGTGGCTAGCGTGCGTCTATGAGCTCACACTATTTGAACAACTAACTTTTGCACGGCTATCGACTATCAGTAAAAATGGAAAGTTTAGTATACACTAATATCAACAATACTAGGTGAATAAATGCTTTTACACAATTCTCAAACTGTAGGAAACTATTTCTAATCAGATTCTTATCAGTTATCATGTTTCTTATCAAACAACATAGACAAAATATTTCATGAATCAATACATTGAAAATAGGCATTTGTTTTCATACAAAACATATCGAACTCATATAAGACATTACTTATGCAATCAATTTCCATTAATTCCACTTATGCACACCGATTATCTCGACCGGGGAACAAATCCGGTCTTTAACTTTATTTTAATATTTCTTTAAATTAACATCATTGGAAAGATGATTTCAACCGGGGAACAAATCCGGTAACATAATTTATATCTTAAAAATTCCCTATATGAATTTATTAAGAAAATATTACTAGGAAAACAATGAACTGTTCCGGCCTGGGAGTCGAACCCAAGACCTTCATATCATTAATTCGATATTTCTTTAAGATTCAACTAAGCATTTTCTTATTAGAATACTGTTGCTTGATAATTTGCTTTTTAGAAGCTATTCGTAATCGGTTAAATAATAAATTGAAATATTCTTATAGGCGCGTCGCCAACAGACACTATTAAATATTAAATTAGCGTATAATAATTAATAAATGTTCAAACAGATTATCGGAATGAAACTAATTTTACGGATTTTAGGACGTTTAATTTAAATATTTTTTAATTTCGGACGTTTCGGGGACTTTACAGCATCCATGGTCACAGAGGACTGAGATGTTTGACGTTCTGATGTCGTAGTTAACGAAAGCTACTTTCAACTTTTAATTATTGATTTTGTTCCAATTTACGCAGAACGAGCTTAAAGCATCTTGAAGTCTTACAGTAGTGTAAACACTTTTTTTATAGAAGAGGGTGCAAACTTGGATCACCTAACGAGGCTCACCTGTTAATAAATAAATAAATGTAATAGTAAATGACTACCGCCGCCCATGATCAACCGCAACACCAGGGTAGTTGCAGGTGCGTTGCCGGCCCTTTAGAAAGGAGTAAGCTCTTTTCTTGAAGGTCCCCAGGTCGTATCGTTCTACTACTATTCCACAGAGAAGTTATCTGAACTGAAACGAGGAAGAAAACTACCAGTGGTGGACTGCCAACCATCCAGATGGTGAAGATAGTATCGTGAGTTTTGACAAGATGTGCGTTCGTGAAATTTGATGACTGTAAAAAAAATACAAAATGATGCAACATCCCTACGTAGCGCCAGTGAATCGAGAGACCTGATCAGAAACAACTCGGTCAGCGACGATTCGAACTGCTTTGGAATAGATGCGATCAAGTGGAAGGAGCTGGCACTGGGGTGCCCCGGCCAAGAGATGAGAACAGCATTACATATGAGGCCGAACTTGTGCTTTGTATGTAATGTCGCAACCGATGTGCCGGCATTAAATACTGTCTCGTTCTGCTGAGCACACCATACTTTTAAGAACGGCCGGTGTTTAAGTCATCACCAGTGCTGTCAACTGTATAGCAACTAATGTTACCAATTTGCAACATACCATTGATATGCATAAGAAACGGCGTAGGTTGTAATGTACTACCATCTGGATACTCCGATCACCAAGGAAACTGGTGATGCAATAGAAAGGTTCCATAGGAAGGGAACTTCGAAGGAAGTGCTTTGTGCCAGACCCGATCGAAGGCCTTCGCTATGTCCAAACACAACTGGACCAATAATATAAAACTTGGTAGGTACTCAATTTATTTGACATTGTGTTTACTTGAGAATCCAATTACAATTGAAACGGGTTCGTCGCATATTTCTCACAATAAACACTGTTAATATCGTAGCATAACCTATTGGACTCTATTGCCTCCGCTGATCTATGAGTCAGGTAGACCAGAAGATCACTAGCTGATCGACCACAACGAAAACCGTATTGACTCATGAGCTGGCAGTTTATAATGGACTCTATTATTTGGGAGAACAAGGAGGTAATGGCGATAGGCCTGTAGTTGGACGTGTCTGACCGGTTACCATTTTTAGAGTACGGTAGTGGACCGAAGCTGTGTTTCATGAATTCGGGATTACGCCTTGGGAGTAGGAGTATAGGAAAAGACGCGTTATAACCGGTGCCAACTCGGAGCACACGTTTTCAACAAAATGCGAGGGACTCCATCAAGTCCACTTGACTTGCTGACGTCCAGGGAGAGGAGTACTTTACGAACCGAGCACTTTGCAAACCGCACATACTACTGTATTGTTATAAATACTGTATTATTACTGTGAAATCTTCGAACATGGGCAGAAGATGGTCAAATGTTCCAAGTACAAGGCGAGGCATGTGTTCAGCAGTCGACTGATGAAATGAGATGTGTTGATTCTCACGGAAGTCATTTAAGTAAATATGTCACTTGCATAATATTACGTTTGGAATCAAAAATAAACTTGATTGCAGACGACCTTCACTCAAAGAAAAACCTGTCGGTAGACAACTAGTCCGACGAGACTACTTCGCTATACAATTAGAATACACAATGCAATGCAAATTACATTCAAATTCGCCGTAACAAAACCGTTTATTTAGTATATTATTTCAGTTGCCATTACTGACATCAATAATTTATAATAAAAGCTTTTACCATTTAACCCAATAGTTTAAGAATAAAAGTATTGTATGGAAGACTCTTGATACAAAGTACAAATTGACGCAATACAAAAGTAGTAGTCCCATTTTTTCTATTTACTGCGTACGTGGAATGTCATAAAAGCAAACAATGTTATTCACTGATTGACTTATCATGCTATGAGTTAAAAATGGATAAACTGCCTCATTTAGCCATTAGACTTCGAACGTCGATAAAATCTAAGTTAAATATCGTTATCTATGACTGAAGCGTAGCTATCGTTATCGAAGACAGTGGAAGTACTGCAAGTAGGTACCATATACTCTGAAATGCGATCCAAATGTATGAAAAATATGCGACTTAATTTGGTTTCTTGACAGTGACAAAGTCAAATATTTAAATTTAAGGTAATTTTGTTCGATAGCTTTTCTTAAATCAAAAGCCTGTAGTTACACAATAAAAGTTTTAAATACCTACAGAATTCAAATACAACAATAAAACATGCGGTTAATTTATTATTCCACAAACAAATTAGAGGTTGATATTCACTAATTTTTTTGTAGGATAGGATGACAAACGAGCACACAGTCCACCTGATGGTAACTGGTTGCTCTGGCCCATAGACATCTACATCTATCCTCGATTACGAATCAAAATGCAGATGCGTTGTCATCCGTGAGGACTTAGGTGGAATGCCTCGTTTCCAGTAAAAGGAGTCTCTGGTTCTCTACACTCACCATACGAAACACAGCAGTATTAAGCTACTATTTAACGCTGGTATTCTGTTAGAGCATGGTCCTTCCCTATACTACTAATATAACTGCTACAACTATGCTACTAATATAACTGCAGCATGTCACGTATTTGATAAACTTTGATTAATTTAATTACTCATATGAGTCAAAATACCTTAATTTTACACAATTCATAAAATATAATGTGTTTTAATTCAATATTTATAAAAGGTTAAGGTTAATCGGCCTGTAAGGCGCTACTGCAGCACACCGACAACTGCATCCAACTACACTCGCACGCCGCACCGGAGTGCTAGTTGGATTGTCACTTATGTATTAAAATGTCTTTCTAGCAGCTGCTGGTGTTGTGTGCTACATGTACCTACTGTTACTAATAAGCACAATAATGATTTAACTTTGTGCTATGTAGACTATTGGAATTGATCACTATATAATATACATTTTAAACAATATACAACAGAGTCCTTCTTCTTTATTAGCCCGTACAAGTTGTATGAAGGGTTTGCCTTAATCGCTCGGATTAACGATCGAAGTACCAGATCAGAATAAATGAACATCGCTCAGAGAGATTTAGAAGTAATATAGTGATAAATCTGCCATTTCTCCCATATCAAAATAATACTAACTATTTGTACGGATCTATATTTAATATTATATATAGTCTTGGATTTAATAAAATATTTACTTCTGAAACACTTTGTTTCATCAGTCGCAAATCGTTTAACGAGTGGGCTACAGTAGGAATCCATAAGAGTAGACAAAAGTTACTTTTTTACCAATAAACATCATATAATTATAGTGTTTCCGAAATACCGAAATATTCCTTTCTTATCCTGGTCACCATTCGGTTGTTTGGTCATGTAGGGAGAATGAATGAAGAAAGAGTGACAAAGCAAATTTATGTTGCAGAAGTGAATGAAAGAGTCAGAAAGGGACGTCCTAGGCGAAAGTTTGTCGACCAAATTGGCGATATATTGAAAATAGGAGCGACGCCACTCCTCGTACAAAATAAAGTTGACAGCCATTTTATTGTGTATTGTACATAATATTATTCTATGATTATACAGAATGTTTAACAGTAGCTCGCGCAAAAACAAAAGTTAATTATACGGGTCTCCGTATCTCTTTAATTTTTTGTTACTTTTTTATTATACGCCGACGACGCGACGCGATATAAACATCTCGTTAAATCTTTCATTGTTTCTTAGAATAAATGTTAAGAGCGTATATTCAAACATGAGAAAGATAACGCTAACGCTCCGAAACGGCGCGGCGTGATATTGACGCACACTACAACGTATACGTGACTGCGCGAGGTGGAGCGAGCGTAAGGTTATACTCGTATAGTGGTGGTGCTAAAGAAATGAAATAATTTCCACATAATAGCTTATGAGGTCGGAGTTAAGATATCGGAAGCTAATATGTGTAAATTATTTTATTCTTTTAGTAAATTGACGGCTTTTGTTTTTTACTCCATTGAGTAGACTAAGGAATGTCACAACGTCAAGGTAACAACTAGAGTAGGCAAGTAATACACGTTCGAATTGAAAAATAATATGTATTATATAAAATAGATATCGTTTGATTTACCTTTTTTCTGTTTCATAATGTAAGGATAAATCATTATAATAGCTAATACTGTTTCTATTTTATAATAATGTTACCTCCACACTAAGAATTTTTCCTAAGTATGTGGAGGCAGTTAACATAAAAACATAAATTTTACGAGAACAAACATTCAGACCCCAATTATTTGTAGGTATACTTTGTTCCGTGCGGGAATCGAACCCGCGGCCCTTAGAGTTAAACTCATTGCTAAGGCACTCCACCACGGATGCGTCAAATTTATCTTTTATAGTGATAAATATTTTCGTATAAAATCATTAATAGTTAAATAAATAATGTCATTTTATGTCAATTAACCAGTGCGTGTTGCCAGTGATGACATATGAAACTGAGACGTGGTCCTTCACTGCTGGCCGTATGAGGATGCTCAGAGTCGCTCAGCGAGCTATGGAGAGGGCTATGCTCGGAGTTTCTCTGCGTGACAAACTTAGAAATGAGGATATCCGCAGTAAAACTAGAGTGACCGACATAGCCCAACGGATTAGTAAGCTGAAGTGGCAATGGGCCGGCCATATAGCTCGAAGAACCGATAACCGTTGGTGAAAAAAGGTTCTCGAGTGGCAGCCTCGTACCGGTAGACGAAGTGTGGGGCGAACCCCACTAGAAGGAGTGACTACCTGGTAAGACATGCAGGAAGTCGATGGATGCAGGTGGCTCAGGACCGTGCTTTGTGGCATACCTTGGGGGAGGCCTATGTTCAGTAGTGGACTTGTAAAGGGCTGTAATGATGATGATGAATGATGAAATAATGTCATTTAACAAAGTATCTTTCGTTGTGTTGTGTTACGCGTACTATTAATGTCCCAATTCTAAAATCGAATTTGGTTTTAGAATCGGGACATTTACAATAACTACAAAAAGAAGATTTTTTGTAGCCATTGTGGTAACCGGTAATCTAGATTATTTAGATGCCGCGAAATGTAATAATGCCATAAAAGTTTTTAAGAATAACTAAGATAGGATCGAAGCAGAACTCAATACTCACATTAGCATTAGTAAGAAGTGGATGTTTCAACATAATAGTGTAATATCCCGGATAATTGAAAATTAAAACAAAATTACCTCAACACTAAGACAGAGCCGCGTATGGAGATAGTGGTCTCAGCAAATATGCTAAGTTTGCCAAACTTCTAACAATTTTAAAAGAAAATATAGATGATATGCTGAATGAGTTTAATAGGATAGAAAATATATTACTATTTAGCCGTGCACCCACCATTCTACGTTAAGTGTTAAGATAATTAAGTCTATGTTAGTAAGATGTAGGTAAGTTTATGATAAGGAACATGTATTAAATTTAGAGACTAGAGAATATTACGATATCATTCAGTAATTGTTCTAAAACTCCCCGTTATTTTCAAAGACCCCTTCGACCTATTTCGCTTGTCCATTTTACCTAACAAAAACCACCAATCTATTATTCCACCCTATCATTATCTAATAGCATCCAATAGAGGAAAGTTCGTGTACATGTAGACAGAATATCTGAAGTACAAAGGAACGAACACCGAAATTCGAATACAACCCGACTGTATCAAGAACCTCATCATCAATCAGTCTATAGCAAAATCCTGTAAGTAAACGACATCGCACTATCAAAAGAAGCCTGGAACGTCTTGACGACAAGCAATACACCATCCCTATCCCTCAACCAACTAAAAGTCCACACAGTATGCGGGCGTGAAGACCTTACTACGTTACAGGGCAGCTACTTAGCCACAATATTAATCAATTGTTTCCTGCGAACACAAGAATTTACCATCACTTATACTAACGATCAAGTAGAAGACCATCCCCTGAAACTTATGAAAATACCAATGGATACAAACGCAAAAGTTACCCCAGCAGTATCACGAATCAGGCTTAATACAATCAACCTGAAAAGACTATACGCAGTCGATGACCACTCATGATACAATCACCACTTCATCTGCGAGAGATGCATCTCCATCCTTTTACGCTGTGTTATCAAGCATAGTTGTATTCGCTATCATAATCTCAGTTCATTTCTACTATAAGACTAGAAATCAAGAATAGATTCAGAATAACACCCAATATAGCTATGAAAATCCCGAAGAATCTAAAGTCGAAAAGGCATTACTAGCAACTTTTTTTCTCATAGTTCTAAAATAGTTGCTGATCTGAGTGTGGAGGAGTTATAGCATAGCCTCATAGGTAAAGAGCCTACACTGCAGCGGCACCAATACATTTCAGCGGCACCATTTAACAGTGGTAGAGCCACGCGGCAGCTTTGCTGTTGCACGTATGGGCCGGCTCAAACCGGGGTGGTACCACGACCTCACAGAATACCGGCGTGAAGTGGAAGCTCTGCTTCCGCGTTTCGTCTGGTGAGTGCAGGTGGCCGGAGGCCCAAATCCCCCCCCCCCCCCCATCAACATGGTAGCGGAATTAAATAATGATAGACTACCCCAGGAGGGTACCAGCACCCCTGGAGAATCCCTCGCTGAGCATCCACGACCATGTTTCTCCACTTCTGAGCGTGGGTGCTCAGGCTGCCCCGCGTATTCTGGGGGGGGGGGGGGGGGCAAAATTCCGCTCAAGACTACAACTGCTCGGGGCAAACGGAGCAACAAGACCAAGGCGACCCCTGCCACGCTGTCCGTGAATTTCTGCAATATCATGGCAATTCACTCTAACCTAAACGCCGTCCACTACCATCTCGAGACGGCGAGGCCGGCTCTGCTCTTTCTGACCGAGACGCAGGTGTCCTCTCCAGCTGATGTCTCGTATCTCTCCTACCCGGGGTACAAACTGGAACACTCCTTTGTGCCTCGGGCTGGAGTTTGCGTTTACGTCAGAGAGGACATCTGTTCTCGACGCCTCGGCAGACTTGAAGGTTTGGACCTGTCCATTCTTTGGCTACGCGTAGACAGCGACGACCATCCGCGCGTCTACGGGTGCCTCTATAGGTCCCATAGCGGTAATGCCGAAACAGACCGACTCTTCGACCACGCCCAAATGGCTGCAGATTCGTTGCTACAGCAGATCCCCTCCGCAGAGATCGTGATCCTCAGCGACTTTAACGCCCATCACGCCGAATGGCTTGGTTCACGTTTAACCGATCATGCGGGGAGATCTGTTCATGATTTTGCCTTGGCATATGGTCTGACACAACTGGTTACTTCGCCTACGCGGATTCCAGATGTGGAGGATCATGCACCTTCCCTGTTGGAACTTCTGCTGACCTCTCACCCGGACGGATATCAGATTTCCGTCGACGCCCCTTTAGGCTCCTCGGACCATTGTCTGGCCCGGAGTGTTGTGCCACTCACGCTGAAATCGCGGTTGCATTCTGCAGGCTGCCGCCGTGTTTGGCACTATAGGTCAGCCGATTGGGATGGGATGCGGTCTTTCTTTGCATCCTACCCTTGGGGGCGGGTTTGCTTCTCGCCGGATGATCCCAACGTTGTTGCGGATTCTGTTACTGATGTGGTACTTCAGGGTATGGAACTTTTTATTCCTTCCTCTGTGGTGCCCATTGGAGGCAAATCTCAGCCATGGTTTGGTCGCTCCTGCAAAATAGCATCATGCTATAAGCAGGAGTGCTACCAAGCCTGGGTTGATGCATCAGCGTCCCGGGATGTAAACACCAGCGCTCTAAAAAAGAAGTATAATTCCGCCTCTAGGTCCTTCAAAAGAGTCATTGCCAAGGCAAAGTCAGAGCACATAGGCAGAATTGGCGAGAAACTAGTTCGCCTTCCTTCTGGAACCCATGCATTCTGGTCTCTCGCCAAGGCTGTCCAGCAGAATTTCTGTCAGCCATCTCTTTCATCTCTGCACAGGGAGGACGACTCACTGGCCCATACTGCAAAGGAGAAAGCCGATCTTCTAGGCTCTTTCTTTGCGTCTAACTCGACTCTCGATGACGGGGGGAGTACGCCGCCGACCATCCCGCAGTGTGAGTGCTCCATGCCGGAAGTGCAGTTCACACAGCGCTCGGTTCGCAAAGCACTCCTCTCCCTGGACATCCACAAGTCGAGTGGGCCTGACGGAATCCCCCCAATTGTGCTGAGGACGTGTGCTCCAGAGTTGGCACCGGTTTTAACGCGTCTTTTCCGGTACTCCTACTCCCTAGGCGTAGTCCCAAAATCATGGAAGACGGCTTTCGTCCACCCGATCCCTAAAAAAGGTGACCGCTCAGACCCGTCCAACTACCGGCCAATCGCCATCACCTCCTTGTTCTCCAAAACAATGGAGTCCATTGTAAACTGCCAGCTCATGAGGTACCTTGAGCATCACCAGCTGATTAGTGACCGCCAATACGGTTTTCGCCGTGGTCGGTCAGCTGGTGATCTTCTGGTCTACCTCACTCACAGATGGGCGGAGGCAGTAGAGTTCAAGGGGGAGGCATTGGCCGTTAGTTTGGACATTGCGAAGGCCTTCGATCGGGTTTGGCACAAAGCGCTTCTTTCGAAGCTCCCTTCCTATGGGCTTCCCGAGAAATTGTGCGATTGGATCACCAGCTTTCTTGCAGATCGGAGCATCAAGGTCGTGGTAGACGGTGCAAGCTCCGATTGCAAGCCTATTAATGCTGGTGTTCCACAGGGCTGCGTGCTATCGCTAACGCTGTTTCTTCTGCATATCAATGATATGTTGCATACCCGTAACATTCATTGCTATGCAGATGACAGCACTGGTGATGCTCTTTACACCGGCCGAGCCAATATTTCTCGGGAAAACGTCTCCGAGTGCCGGGACAAACTAGTGTCTGAAGTCGAGTCTTTGCTGAACAGAGTCTCGGATTGGGGACGATTAAATCTAGTCCAGTTTAACCCCCAGAAGACACAAGTTTGCGCGTTAACCGCTAAAAAGAACCCCTTTGTCGTATCCCCTCAGTTTCAAGGCACTCCCCTTGTTGCCTCAGCCAGTATCAGAATCCTCGGCGTCGACATATCGAGTGACGTGCAGTTTCGTGGTCACTTGGAAGGGAAGGCCAAATTGGCCTCTAAAAAGCTTGGCGTGCTCAGCAGAGCGGGACAGTATTTCATGCCGGCACACCGCCTGCAACTTTACAAGGCGCAGGTTCGGCCGCACATGGAATACTGTTCCCATCTCTGGGCTGGGGCTCCCCAGTACCAGCTCCTTCCACTTGACCGCATCCAGCGCAGAGCGGCTCGAATCGTCGACGACCAAGTGCTTTCCGATCGGCTCGATTCACTGGCGCTGCGAAGAGATGTTGCATCTCTTTGCGTATTTTATCGCATCTATCACGGGGAGTGCTCTGAGGAATCGTTCGGATTAATCCCAGCCGCCAAATTTCGTGAACGCACTACACGGCAAACGTCCCGATACCATCCACACCATCTGGATGCTTGGCGGTCCGCCACTGTACGTTTCACAAGGAGTTTTCTTCCACGTACAACCTCTCTGTGGAATAGTTTACCACCGGCGATTTTTTCGGACCGATACGACCTGGGGACCTTCAACAAAAGAGCTTACTCCTTTCTAAAGGGCTGGCAACACACCCGCAATTCTCCTGGTGTTGCGGTTGATCATGGGCGGCGGTAGTCACTTAACATCAGGTGAGCCACATGCTCGTTTGCCCCCTCTTCTATAAAAAAAAAAAAAAACCAGGCGCAACTCAGCAGAACATGAGCATTGACGTCAACGGATGCAATCGGAGCTCTGCAATTCCTTTATTATATTGTAATATTTATTTATTATTTATTTATTTTATTGTAATAATTAAAATTCATTCTAGAACTAGCATCGATCTGTTTCACTTTTTTCTAGTTGTAATATTTATATTGTAATTTTTATATTATAGTAAAGTATTCTAACAAGAATTTTATCTAAATTAGTTTCGGTAGTTTTTGGCTCCTTTGGCGGCAGTTGACATAATTAATTCTTATACGATAACGACCCACTTAGTAATAAATTATATTTTATTTTTATTTTTTGAATATTACTTTATATAAAATGTGTCATTAGTAATTATTTAATGACAGTGGCGACCTCCCAAACAAATTTGTGACTTTTCTTGCGTCTACAAATGCAAAATATGTAAAAATATAGAGTTTGAAATCCTAAACATTTTTTCTTCGGTCATACTACTGCAGGAAGTCAGGAATTAAAAATATTCCAGTTTAAACAAAATCCACATCGGACTAGGCTGTATGGTATGAAACGCCTTAATTGGCAAATCGTTACAACAACAACTAGTCGATATAATTTTCATATATGTTTATATAGGGTAATTACTAGCATAGAGGGAAGTATATATAGAAGAGTTTTCTGTATAAAATACACGTCAAACTCGGCTGTATGTTATAAAAGACCTTTGCCTGTCTTAACTGACGAATCGTAACAACTACAACAATTAGTCAATTAAGTTTTGAATTGTGTATGATGATTTTATCCAGACTTCGATAAGCCATAAGCTTGATTAGATAATGCATAGTAAATTATTTTATTGATATCTGTAATGGTGACGTAGGTACCTAAGTAGGCGCTTATTAATTCCATTAACAATTTGCCACAACAACTAGTCAATTTAGTTTTAAATTAGGTAAGATGATTGTTTTCCAGACTTCGATAGGCCATTGGCTTGATTAGATAACACAAAGCAAATTATTTTATTGATATCTGTAATGGTGACTTAAGTAGACGCTTAATAATTCCATCGCATATTATATCGCACTTGTCCTTAAAATAAATACAGAAAAAAAAAGATAATTGGATGTAATGTAAAAAATTTTAAAATAGGTAAGATGATTGTTTTCAAAGCAAATTATTTTATTGATATCTGTAATGGTGACTTAAGTAGACGCTTAATAATTTATTTATATATAATATATATAATGATTGGCTAATTAACGATTATATCAAGTATACTCATTAATAACATTGAGCTATAATGATAATCTTACGTTGGTATTTTCTCTGACGCTGTTTCATAATTAGTTACAATTGA
This sequence comes from Parnassius smintheus behrii, assembly GCA_036936625.1. Taxonomy (NCBI): domain Eukaryota; kingdom Metazoa; phylum Arthropoda; class Insecta; order Lepidoptera; family Papilionidae; genus Parnassius; species Parnassius smintheus. The sequence continues at coordinate 53,915,753 of JAUPFT010000011.1, forward strand.
ATCACATTGTATCATTTATGTGTTGTTAAAATTTCGATTAATATTGTAATAGTTACTTGACCATTAATATTTGTACACTACAATAGCAGTGTGGCCGTTGAAGAAAAAGGGGAGATCTCCCGCCGGGCAAGGTGTTATGCCCGGAGAGCGGCCAACGCTCCGTGTGATAGTTCGGAGATATTCTATATGTGCTGTTTATGATTCGGAATGTTGATAGCGTGATTTAGGCTTCGGTATGTTTCGCTTGCAGCACGACGACAGCGCCGCCACATCACCCCCCTGCTCAGATAAGAGGTCGATAGTGCAGTCCGATTGGGTCCATAATGCCGGTGGGGAATGCATGCTGTGTGCGTAAGGGCAAGTGACACCGGTGCGAATGATATGCCGATGTGTAACGCATGCCGTACTACGCACTTGCAAGTGATGCCGGTGAGAACGATGTGCCGGAGCAAGTGCCAGAAGTCTGCCTTATAAATCTGCGGTGAGTCGAGATGAAGACAAGTTGGACTGGCTTGCAGAAACTGAAGACTGCAGAAGACGATTCTCAGTAGGGGTTATTGAGGATAATGACGAAGGCTTGAAGTTGTAGTTTCCGAAGGTGTTTGGGTTGCGTGTTCAGATCACGTCGGGGTCATCACTGTGACCGGTGAAAGAAAAAGGGGAGATCTCCCGCCGGGCAAGGTGTTCTGCCCGGGGAGCGGCCAACGTTGATAGCGTGATTTAGGCTTCGGTAAGTTTCGCTTGCGGCGCGATGACAGCGCCGCCACAGCAGAATATGTAGAACTAATTTTACTTAAAAACCATTGTATAACCATATAGTTGCCAAACAAAGAATATAATTATTATAATGATTTCTTATATTTACGCGAACACTACACAATAATTAAAAAAGTTTTTTTAATTATTGACCATAAACAATAATTAAAAAAGCTGAAGGTACTCCGGGTTTAACAATGACATCGGGACGTCAGTCATCTCAGTCCCCCGTGACCATGGGTGCTGGAAAGCGCCCGAAACGTCGGGAATTAAAAATAAAAAGTAAAAATAAACGCGATAAAATCCGTAAAAGTAGTTTTAATCAAATATTATTATTATTGTGGGGTATCAATATAGTTTTCTCATCTGGTTGGGTTCTATAAATACATAATTATAAGTGAAGATGAGAAGATAAATATACATAAATATCAATAACATAAAATAAATATAAAAATACATAAATAAATAAAAGCCCAACCAGATGGAGGCCCTCGGCAGGGGAGACCAAACGGCCGAGGGTAAAGGGGAAAGGGAAAGAAACCGGCGGACGATGCGGGCGGTATCGAGGAGCACCGCCTTCTGCATTTGAGCCTGGAGCGGTCCGCCACGTAGTCCCAGCCGCCTCAGATGACCCGAGAGGCTGACTGGGATTAGCCCGTTCGCAGAGACGACTACAGGAATAATTTCGGTCGGCAGACCACCCCACATGTCGGTCACCTCGTGAGCCAGGTCCAGATATTTTGTTTGCTTATCTGTTTTGGCTTTCACGAGGTTCTCGTCATACGGAATGGTAATGTCGACAAAAAATATCCTTGACTGTGCTCGGTCCATCAACACAATATCAGGCTTATTCGCAAGAATAGTCCTGTCTGTGATGATGGCCCGGTCCCAATAGAGCCTGGCGCGATCATTTTCGAGCACGGCTTTCGGCAAGTACTTGTAATACGGCAATTTCCGAGACACGAGACCGTATTTCAGAGCGAGCTTGTCATGAATACTCAAGCCATGGGGTCGGGGTCCGGGTAAGACAAGAAACAAATGTGTGAATGTGTATGATATTTATAAGAAACATGTAAGGCTACAATAAAAACACTACAAAGCATACAACTAGATAATTCTTAAGCATAATCTACATTACTATTAGCACTAAAATAGGTAAGCACTTAATACTTAGCACTATCTAAAGCTACACATTAACTGCAAAATAAAATGACAAGCAACGAAACATAAAATGAATTATTAGTTCTTTTGTTACGTACATGAGAGCATAAAATCATTATAAAATTTTATTAATTATAAAAGTAAAAGGGGAAAACAATAAAACCAAATAAAAAAAAAAAAGGAAAACAAATAAAAAAACGAATTTCTACCGGAGGCTCGAACCAGGAACCTTAGGAAGTCGCCCGATGCATGTATTGCCGCTCTAAGTAATGGGCTATACTTGTCGACAACGATCCATCTTAAATAAGGATATAGTATTGTCTTTCACTGTCCTCATCTTTTAAAACAAATAAATTTTGTTGATTACACTTCATATCAGAGATGCAGGAAGGCGTAATTGTCACAATTAACTTGATGGGCGTTTCCATAGACTGAAATAATTGCACAATCTTACGTATGGTATTAAACACTTACCCCGTTGCACTTATAAAATTAACGTTCCATGAATATAAGCTTCCATTTAAAATATATAAGGTTCACTGATACACAGTTTTAATATATTTAAGCAAACTTATACGCCTTTAAACTTTAAATATCTGACAAGTATTACCGCTACGTCGTACCGTACTTTACTCTCACGACTCATCGCAAACTCGGCCCTCAGCCGTTTGTCCACAGTTCCTACCCTCCAATCCTTTTATCAAGTTCGGAAACAAGTCCCATCTCAATTATCATCACATGTCCCCCTCAACAAATGGAATCCAACCGGATTCAGCCAGGCCTCAAATTACCCGTTTCAGGTCAGAAGCGTGGCATGTACCCAAATGTTTGCCCCTTACACTTTTTAGGATATAAACATTGGACGATACTCTATCCGAAATTATAGCCTTTTCGTACTTTGGAGATAACTTGGCCATAAAGTTTTTATCAGCACATGATTGTGGTTTTGTTTTCTTCCAAACCAACTCCCCAACATTAAAATTGCATATTCGCCTTCTTTTATTATAATTTTTGCTATTGATTTCATAAGCCTCTCGCAGCCTTTTGTTTACATCTTTGTATATCTCTTCTCTAAGTTTTAAATTATTTTCAAAATATTTTCTATTTACATTAACATAATCATCTTTATCTGGTCCGAAATCTATTTTGTTTTGTAAGGAGGTTTCTCTACCAAAAAACAAGTATGAAGGAGTCCTGCCAGTAATTTCATGTACAGCAGTTCTAATGGCGTGGCCTATATGAGGTACAAACTTATCCCAATCTTTATGATTATCTTCAATATATGACGCTATTGCTGTACCAATCACTCTATTTACTCGTTCTGTAGGATTGGCTTGAGGATGATAATAAGGCGTATACCAAATTTTTGAGTTGTAGTTTGTAATTAATTCTTTAAATTGTGATGAAATAAACTCTTTCCCATTATCACATATTACTGTCTTTGGTACTTCAAATACGAGAAATATCTGTTCTTCAATAATTTTAACAATAGTTGATGTTTTACCATTTTTCAAAAGAAATAATAATGCAAACTTTCCAAACCAACACGAAACTACAAGCAACATCGTATTGCCAGTCTTTGATCGCGGAAAAGGACCCATTAAGTCCATGTAAACTATTTGGAAGGGCTCTGTCACATCTTTATGTTTACTCATTTTTTAAATTGGCGGCAGTTGACTAGGTTTATGCCGAGAACAAGTCTCACATTTCCGTACATAATCTTTAACATCTTTAATTAAGGTAGGCCAGAAATAATGTTGTCTTGCTCGGTTTATAGATTTTTTAATTCCTAAATGTCCTGCTGTTGGACTGTCATGGCATTCTACTAGTACATGTCTTCTCAATTTTTCAGGAACTGCTATTTTCCACGAATCTTTTTCATCCGGAAATTGTTTCAGTTTCAAATATTTCCATAAAATAACTCGATTAAGCATCCAATCATCTCTGTCTTTTCCTTCCGATATTTCTTTTTCAATTGACTTGTACCAGCTATCTTTGTCATCTGGTTTAATATGTATAATGTTTATTTTCTTATCTGGAATTGCTCTTGATAGTGCATCCGATACAATATTATCCTTATCTTTTCTATATATCACCTCGAAATCAAATTGTTGTAACTGTTGGGAACCGGTTGCATATACGCGCGGGTGGAGACGCGCGGGAGGACGACAGGTCGACGGCTGGTCGGGCGGCAGCGACGCGGCGGCCACTCGCTTTACGATACTCCACCGCGGTCGGACGACGACACTATTTTATTTTATAATAATTTTATTAAGTAGACCGGGTTATTGTAAAGTACGGATGATTATATCAGCCCTATAAGAATATACAGTCCACTTTCATTTTAACCACGTCCCAGGACCCTAACATTGGTCCTTCGAGCCGGATCAGAGTTTTTTAACAAATACCGTACGCAGCGAGAACGGTAGCTTTGTCGTCTCCATGCCGCTAAAGGACGATCCGTCAGTCTTAGGAGAATCCTTTCAAATGGCCAAGTGCCGTTTCTTATCTTTAGAGCGCAAATTTCTTCGGGAGCCTGTTTTTAAGGATATGTACATGGAGTTCATGCACGAATATGAACGCCTAGGTCACATGACTGAAAACAAAGAGTCTTCATTTGGCGATTTACAACAGGTCAATTATTTTTTACCTCACCACGGAGTCATCCGTGAGTCCAGCCTTACCACCAAGCTTCGCACAGTCTTCGATGCTTCAGCAGTATCTAGTTCTGGATTGTCGCTTAACGACATTCAAATGGTAGGGCCGACTGTACAAGAAGACCTTTATTCTATTTTATTACGTTTTCGCCAGCATAAATACGTCATTACTGGAGATATAGAGAAAATGTACAGAGCGATTGAGCTTAATCCCGCCCAACGCTCACTTCAACAAATCATATTTAGGTATGACTCATCACACCCGTTAAAAACGTACACCTTAAACACGGTGACTTATGGTACGGCGTCTGCCCCATATTTAGCCACGAAGTGTTTGGTGAGCTTAGCATCTAGTGCTCTCGATAGCGACGTAAAGCAGTCGATTCAACGCGATTTTTACGTTGATGATTATTTAGGCGGGTCGTCGACTATTGACGACACTATCAAGCTGTGCAAAGGAGTTATTAATACACTTAAAACTGCAAATTAAAATTTACGCAAATTTCAATCAAACAACAAATTAATTTTACATCACGTTTCATCTTCATTACAATCAGATAACGTCTTAGACATAGCAAACAGCGATAATAATGTTTCTTCTAAAACTTTAGGTCTAAATTGGATTTGCGATTTAGACATTTTGTCATTTTCAATCAATATCGAACTTCGTGACAAAGTGACAAAACGTCACATACTTTCCGTCATAAGTCAGATCTTCGACCCATTGGGTCTCGTGGGCCCCTGTATCATCGACTCAAAGCTCATCATGCAGAAGCTATGGATCGAACGATGCTCATGGGACGATGAGGTTTCAACGGAAATAAAACGTTCATGGTTTTCGTTCGCCGACACCTTACCACTTCTTAACCACTTAAAGGTTCCCCGGTGGGTACTTCAAGACCATTCAATATTCCATGAAATTCATGTGTTTTCGGACTCTTCTGAGCGAGCATATGGGGCTTGCGTCTACATTCGCTCTATAGACGCATCAGGCTCTATCAAAGTACAACTTTTGACTTCTAAGAGCAAGGTAGCGCCAATAAAGCCAACAACTATTCCGCGCCTGGAACTTTGCGGATCGTTAGTGGCTGCAAGACTGTGTAACAAAGTATTAACGTCTTTAACACTACATATCAGCAAGTGTAGATTCTGGTGTGACTCAACTATTGTTTTAGGGTGGTTAAAAACACCACCTACTAACCTTAAAAGTTTCGTAAGGAATCGTGTACATGAAATTCAGGAATGCACAGAGGGTCACACGTGGAGCTACGTACCGTCGAAGGACAATCCGGCGGATCTTGTTTCCCGTGGGCTGAAGGCTGACCTCATCAGCGGTTCAGAATTGTGGTGGTCAGGGCCACCTTTCTTAACAGACATTGAAACTAATTGGCCACAAATGCCCAACGTCGGCGTGAAACAGAATCTACCAGAGTTGATTACTTGTTCCTTCGCGCTTAACAATTCTAATGCAGACTTAATATCTAACTTAATCAAAAACAAATCTAATTTAACTAAATTACAAAACACTATAGCATATATACAAAGATTTATTTACAACTGTAAGAACCCGAAAAAGCAAATGAAAGAACATTTTTCAGTTCAAGAGCTTCAAAATTCCTTAAATTTTATTATTCTTAAATCTCAATCTGAGATGTTTCCTGACGAATATACTTTTCTTAAAGCCGGAAAGGCGCTTCCTAACAAAAATCGACTTACAGCTTTAAGCCCATTTCTCGATGCTAATAACATAATAAGGGTTGGTGGAAGACTCGATAACTCCCCTTACAGTTACGACACAAAGCACCCAATTTTGTTATGCAGCAAACATCATTTCACTAAGCTTATGTTTGAACATTTTCATCTAAAATACTTACATGCACCGCCACAACTTCTGTTAGGAAATATTAAGCAAACTTATTGGCCCTTAGGTGGAAAAAACCTAGCTAAAGCTACAGTTAACAAATGTATGCGATGCTTCCGGTACAGGGCGGAAACTGTTCAGCCCATCATGGGCCAGCTCCCTGCCTCGCGTACCGAACTAGAGTTTCCCTTTCTTCATTGCAACGTCGACTACGCCGGGCAAGTGTTGATAGCAGACCGTAAGGGCAGAGGTTGTAAACTTATTAAATCTTTTTTTGGCAATCTTTATTTGCAGTTCGGTAAAGGCCTGTCATATTGAGCTCGTTACGGCATTATCCAGCGAAGCATATATAGCCGCTTTAAATCGCTTTGTGTCCCGTCGCGGAAAGCCCAAGAGCATCACGTCAGATAACGGTTCGAATTTTATCGGTGCAAGCAACGAGCTGGCTCAATTTCTTCTTCAATCGGAACTTGAAGGTCAAATGGCTCAAGAAGGCATCGAATTTAAATTTGTTCCCGCTTATACCCCTCACTTTAATGGCTTAGCTGAAGCAGCAGTACGCTCTACAAAACACCATCTTAAGCGTTTATTACAAACCACTCATTTAACTTATGAGGAAATGGCTACATGCCTCACTCAAATAGAGGCTGTTTTGAATTCTCGGCCCCTCACCCCTATTTCCACTGATCCCTCAGATTTCTCCGCATTGACTCCTGCCCACTTTTTGATTGGACGCTTACTAATTGCTATCCCTCAACCACAAATAGGTGATGCGAATATAACCCGCCTTGATCGATTCAAGAGAATCGAGCTTATAAAGCAGCACTTTTGGAGTCGATTTTCTCTAGAGTATGTCACTCTACTCCAGCAAAAGGTGAAATGGCAGTCGTCGACCAAGGAGCTGAAATTGGGATCTCTTGTTCTTGTCAAGGAAAGAGCTCTCCCACCATTGATGTGGTCCTTAGGCCGAGTCATGCAGCTCTATCCTGGCAGCGACGGCGTTTCCAGAGTCGCCGAGTTGAAGACAAGGAGAGGCACAATTCGAAGGGCCTTTAATAACATCTGTCCCCTTCCAGATTTTTGAAGTTCTCTGCACACTTCAACCCGGGGAGCATGTTGGGAACCGGTTGCATATACGCGCGGGTGGAGACGCGCGGGAGGACGACAGGTCGACGGCTGGTCGGGCGGCAGCGACGCGGCGGCCACTCGCTTTACGATACTCCACCGCGGTCGGACGACGACACTATTTTATTTTATAATAATTTTATTAAGTAGACCGGGTTATTGTAAAGTACGGATGATTATATCAGCCCTATAAGAATATACAGTCCACTTTCATTTTAACCACGTCCCAGGACCCTAACAGTAACCTCATTGCCCATCTAGCCAACCTTCCATGAGGATCCTTATACTTGTAAAGCCATTGCAAGGCGCTATGATCAGTTATGACCTTAAAGTGCGTGCCTTCTATGTACGGCCTAAATTGTTCAACCGCGTGAATCACACTTAGTAACTCTCTCTCGGAAGTAGAGTACTTTGTCTCTCTTTCCGAAAATTTTCGGCTAGAATACGCAACTGGTCTCTCAATACCTTCACGAGTTTGAAATAATACAGCACCCGTACCTATGTTTGAGGCATCACACTGTATAATAAATACTAAGTTGAAATCAGGGCAACTCAGTACCGGAGTAGAAGTTAGTGCCGTTTTGAGATCAATGAAAGCAGTTTCAGCTTCTGCATTCCATTGAATTTTCTGACCTTTTTTCAGACCTTTAATGAGATCGTGTAAAGGAGTTGCAACAATTGCAAAGTTCTCTACAAAACGTCGATACCAACTCGCAAGTCCTAGAAAACGTTTTAACTCTGTATATGTGTTTGGTCTTGGATAGTTTAAAATAGCTCTTACTTTTTCTGGGTCTGTCCTTAAACCTTCTTTATCCACAATATAGCCTAAGTACTTTAATGACGGACGAGCAAACTGACACTTCTCAAAATTTACTGTGAGACCTGCTGAGAGCAACTGCTTTTTAACCCAAATCAACGATCTAATGTGATCTTCAAAGGTCTTACTACATACCACAATGTCATCCAAATAAGCAAAGATTTTACCCTCATGCTCTGGCGGAAATAACTTGTCCATTAGCCTCTGTTGCGTTTGACTTGCATTTTTAAGACCAAGGGCATGACCTTGAATTGAAATAAACCCTTACCTGGCAAACCAAATGCGGTTTTTTCTTTACTTGTAGTTTCTAATGGGGTCTGCCAGAAAGCAAATTTCAAATCAAGAGTTGATAGATACTGAGCATTCTTTAGACTGTCTAAAATAGAAGTCACTCTTGGCAGGGGATAGGAATCATTCTTTGTTGTCTTATTTAGTTGTCTACTATCCAAACATAATCTATTAGAGCCTGATGCCTTTTTTACTAAAAGTACCGGTGAACGCCATGAAATAAATGATGGTTCAATTATGTCTTTTGCCAACATTTCATCCACTTCATTTTCCAATTCCTGCATAATATGCGGTGAAAAGGGATATTGCTTTTGAGTGACTGGCATATGTTCTCCTGTATCAATGTAGTGCTTTATCAAGTTCGTTCTTCCTATACCTTCGCCGAATGCCTTATATCTTCAACCACTAAATCTCTAAGGTTTTCGATTGATCCTCTGATAACTCATGTCTTGATTTAACCGAATTGCTTATATTCATTGTTGCCAATTCATCATTAGATAATGTATGGATACTTTCATGTTTGATGATATCTTCTGTATTTCCAATAGTGATATTAAAATGATCAAAGAAATTTATACCAAAGAGGAGATCATGTCTTAAATTATCCATAATGTAAAATTTTACCACTTTATACCGTTTTAAAAATTGTATTGGCAAATATATTACTGGTTTAATATTGTAGGATTTTCCATCTGCCATGGAAATACTCAATTGAGGTATTTCATGGTTTGAGAATCCCAAATCCATGAATTTACGACACAAGCCTCTAGAAATTACAGAAGAAGTGGCTCCTGAATCAAGTAATCCCAAGAAAGATCAGTTTAAAATTTTAACAAGAGCGTAATGACGATTGTCATTGCCTTTTGATACGATATTACATAACTGGCCAGTTTCAAAGTAATGAGAAACAACCTTTAACCAATTCTGCCATTCTTCATCTTTAATACTTGAAGCTGTCTTGGAGATCATTTGGCAGGAGTTTTTCGTTTCCCGAACACATAAAATTTTTTACCGTTTGGCCAAATTTGCCACATTTATAACAAAATAACCTTTGACGAGGTAGCGTACAATTTTTAAAAGTGTGACCAGCAACACGACAATTCCAGCACTTTATATTTTGCAAGCCAAAATTTCTTCCCTTAGCTGTTTGCGTCACCTCATTTACTTCCGCAAGAGAGTGTCCTTGATATGCTAGGTCCGGCTCCAGCGCATTACTAGTGTTTGTTGGCTCCTGGAAGTTTTCACAGTTAGTTCTTGTGCGTTCTGGGACTCTTAACACCGACGTCAATTCTGATACGCTTTTAAACTGATCTCTACAAACTGCTAGTTGAAAATATGGCTGTATATTCTTCAACAGGACCGAAAGTTTTAGTTCTACATTATTTTTTTCTGGAAGTCTGTTAAACATATTCTGCATAACAGCTAGATAGATAGCAATCTTTTCTCCTTTACCTTGAGTTCTTTTCTTTACTTCTTCTAATAACTTGTCCTGATAATAGGGCCTCTGAAAGGTAATTAAAAGAAGGTTAACTAATTCTTCCCAACTGTTCACATATTCACGGTTAGCTCTAAACCATATAAGCGCATCACTTTCAAAGATATCCACAGCATATCTCCACAAATCATTTGTAGTAGCATTACGTGCTTCTCTAAGTTCAGCTATCCTTTCCAGGAAGGCATTAACGCTTACGTCACCCTTGCCGGAAAATTTTACCCCCCAATCTTTGATTGGCACATGTTTTCTAAGACCTAAGTCATTTTCTACGATAGATCGATGTGATGTCTTTTCTAGGCATTCCTGCATGTTAAAATAATTCCTCTCTTTTGAACTGTAACTAGTTTCTGGCTCTGTAGTTCTATGTTTTGATTGTACGTCAATATGTGTGAGTATCTCTATTGCTTCTTCTCCAAGACTACGCTGCAGTATTTCTTTATCCTTTTTAGATATCTCTGCTTCACTCTCACTTATATCTTCATCATTCATATCTTTTGGAACTACTGATCCATAAAGCGTTTGAACATCCTTACACAATTTTAAATGATGGTCTATGTCTGATTCATTAGGGATAATTAGTTTGACCCGGTTGAGCAGGTGTTGGAGGCGCGAAGCTAACCGCTTTTTTATATCGCCATCTGGACCTTCATCGAAGGCCGATCTTAGAAATTGCAATTTTTTTTCACAAATTTCAATCTGAGACAGGGCGTCCTTTGTACAACAAGACGGTACAACTACGTTTATACTTGAATCGCCTTCCCGCTCTCTTATAAAAATTTGTTTAAGGACTTTACGCATAGCTTTAACTGTTTCTAAGCCCCGAATACCATGGCAAGCCAATTCAAATTCAAGTTCATCCTTCAATAAATCGTGGACTTTAATTTTATCCATTTTTTAAAATAAAATGTTTATCTATTTATCAAAATAACAGAAAAAAATTTTTTTTTATGATAGTAATAAGGTTACCTTACCTATACCACATGTAAATACATAAAATGCTATATGTCACAATAATTAACAATACGCATTATAAGGCAATAACTAACCTACAAACACAAACGCAATTATTTCTATGATCTTTACCCGTGGGCGCCATTTGTCATGAATGCTCAAGCCATGGGGTCGGGGTCCGGGTAAGACAAGAAACAAATGTGTGAATGTGTATGATATTTATAAGAAACATGTAAGGCTACAATAAAAACACTACAAAGCATACAACTAGATAATTCTTAAGCATAATATACATTACTATTAGCACTAAAATAGGTAAGCACTTAATACTTAGCACTATCTAAAGCTACACATAAACTGCAAAATAAAATTACAAGCAACGAAACATAAAATGAATTATTAGTTCTTTTGTTACGTACATGAGCGCATAAAATCATTATAAAATTTTATTAATTATAAAAGTAAAAGGGGAAAACAATAAAACTAAATATAAAAAGAAAAAAAAGGAAAACAAATAAAAAAACGAATTTCTACTCGAGGCTCGAACCAGGAACCTTAGGAAGTCGCCCGATGCATGTATTGCCGCTCTAAGTAATGGGCTATACTTGTCGACGACGATCCATCTCAAATAAAGATATAGTATTGTCTTTCACTGTCCTCATCTTTTAAAACAAATAAATTTTATTGATAACACTTCATATCAGAGATGCAGGAAGGCGTAATTGTCACAATTAACTTGATGGGCGTTGGGCGTCTCCGGTTCTCTACCTACACTCACCATACGAAACACAGCAGCATTAAGCTGCCATTTGACGCTGGTATTCTGTGAGAGCGTGGTCCTTCCCCGGTCGAGCCGACCCATTCGTGCTACAACTATACTATTAATATAACTGCAGCATGGCTCTACCACGATTACATAAATTTTTTATGTTTAAATCTGCTTATTGTTCTTTTATTTTGTTTTTAGGTTTACACATCAAAGTCAAAGTGGAATAAATTCGTCCATTTTTAACTCTCGCGTGCCCAGCATTTATGAACGACTCTTGTTCTAATTTAAATATATATACATTTAGTGTGTACATACATTTATTATGTCTTTTATATTTCACATAGATACCTTTAATAATATTCAGATAAAAATATCATTTATATGTTACTGTGATACAATATTATGTAATCTTATATTAAATAGGCAAATATAATATACAAAATAAATGACAAAATTTAAACATTGTTCTCGATATAATGTACCTATTTAACAATATGTATAATCTGCTATTACCTACGGATCATTCCCGAACACAGAGTAGCGCACATTTTTTGTTTGCGATAGCTGTTCTAGTACGTAAGTACATTTACTTCAATGATTATTACCACTGACCTCTATATATACAGGCGTACTTGTATTTTTTACTAATATATATTTTCCTACTTGTTTATTAATGATTTAAATTTTGCCAATCTTGATTTAATAGCAACGTTGCTAGAGCTTCTTCTATATTGTCATTAATATATTATATAATTGGTCTTCAAAAATCTTCTATAAATATAAGTAAATTAAAGTAGTAAGTAAATTAAATTGTAGCGTCCCCTTATATTCGTATTTTAAATGTTATTTGTCACATCCGGTATTATGTCGCTTTGTTATTATACTATTATATATTTATATTGATGCATTCGTTTTCTTCAATAAATTAATTTATCTTCTATGCAGGTCCCGGCGGTGCGCTTGTATTGTAGCAGCGCATCGCCTGTTAGGGTCGCCGTGTCATGTTGGCATGTTGGGGGTTCGGAGAATAAATAAGCTGAGAGCTATTATATATACATACATATATATATATATATATATATATATATATATATATATATATATATATATATATATATATATATATATATACATATATATATATATATATATATATATATATATATATATATATATATATATATATATATATATATATATATATATATATATATGTAGTTTAAAAACATGAATAACCGCGAGACAGATGGGAGGCGGTTAAGAACGCTAATATATGTGTTTTCAATGTCTATCACTCTACCATAGGTGGTCGAAGTGTAGGGCGAAAATATGCGATATAGATGGATGCCATATAGCACACCATAAACTTCTGCACAGATGTCCCAGTAAGGAGGTGTGCAAAGAAGCACACATTATGACTGTTAATACAGTGAATCCACTAGCATGTGCGTGTTTAAAAATTATACCGGTCGAGTTACATGGACCATAAGGGGAGGTTAAGACTAGAGCTCTTCTGGATGTAGCTTCAACCATGACTCTCATTGAAGAACACATGGTTAAAAAGTTAGTACCCCGAGGGCCTAAAGAAGAGTTACGTATTGAGGGCATCGGTGGTAAGCGAATTAGCGACAGTAGCTCATATCGCCACAGAATAAATAATAGTACTACGTATTATCTCTTTAATATTAAGATTAAGGGAATATTCACGCTCGGCTCAGAGGATATAAGCGTGCAACTCCTCAATCGGTGAGCAGAGAGTTGTTGAAACAGTGTGCTCATTTAGCACCCATTGAGGACGAGTTGTTTTATGAAAGGTCCAGACCTATTATTTTAATTAGTCAGGATGGCATCTTATAGTTACTCTTAAATTAATTTCAGGAGATAAGAATCCTCCTGTAGCATCACTAACCAAACTTGGCTGGGTTCTTCGTGGTCAACTGACGGGTGGTATCAAGCCGGTTAAAATCGCTAACCATATTTCCAACGGAAAGGAGGAAGACATGGAGAGGTTAGTTAAAGATTATTTCAATCTTGAATAATTGGGCATAGCCGCGCGCAATGCGGGTAATGATCCTGAACAGAGAGAGGGCTTTAAATATTTTAAAGAACACGGTCCGTCGTTTGCCGGATAACAGATACGAAGCTGGTTTGGTATGATGTATGCGATCGGACAATGAAAACATAAGGTCAAATAGAGCGCAGGCGGAACGTCGCCTGATCAATATCGAAAAAAGCTCTATAAAAATTCAGATATACGGTACGAGAAGTAGATTGATAATCTCATCGTTAATGTTTAAACAATACAATTTTTCCTTTTGCCCATGAACGTGGTATCTACCTTACTTTGCCGTGACTCATTCGCAAAAGAACACAATTAGAATTGTGTTTGATACGGTCGCCAGAACGGGCGGACGGTGTCTTAACGACGCTTTGTTAGCCGGACTTTTTGTTACGATTCCGACAAGGAAGCGTGGCAGTGATGGTGGATATTAAAGAGATGTTCCTTCAGGTAAAAATACGCGAAGAGGGCAAGGACAGTCTTCGATTTCTGTGGCGGCACAATCGTGACGCGTCACTGGGAGAGTATAGAATGACGTCACTTATTTTCAGAGCGGCGTCATCTCCACGCCCGGCTGGGGTTGCCTTTGGCTTTGTTCTCTTTTCACTTGATGCGTCGTTGATTTTATCATAATTCTATATTATTATCTTAGGTAATAGGTATAAGTTTAAATTGTATTTTATTATATGTTAGTTTCCTTTAGTATTAGGGTTGTAGATTTTTGTACTATTTGAGGATTAGTTGTTATTCTTATACTATAATTGGTTGCGCGGAAAAAACCATTGGATTATTATATTTGACGGTAGAGGTGCCAAGCCGCTTGTTCCTTTCCGACAAAACGATGTCATTCATACCCTCCTCGATCCTCCATCGACACATCGGGGTGGTGGGGTGGGAGGGGCAAAAAGATGATTCTAGAATGTCACGTAATCATCGGGGCCGAGGACATATAAGGCACGCGCGACCGTTGCGCGGCCTCTTTCCACCGCAGTCGTCGCTGAAACCACAACGCTTCTCTCCCGACGCACCCCTGGGGCCCCAGAGTGTCTGTCTAGAAGAAGTTACCTCACCTCGTGTGAGATATAGTCGCGCATCGCCTCTCTCCGGAGTGTTCCAGAAGAAGTTCCAGAAGTTGCAGCTATAGTGCTCAACAGGATAGAAGAAACCCCGGTGAGTCAAGATTCCTTAATTTAGCTCCTGCCTTACATAGTTTAACCCGCTCCAATTTTGTTGTTCTCCTAATAAGGCAGGATTCCTTTTCAGCGATTTGGCACAATAATAGTTTAGTTTTAGGGAAGAGCGAGTGCATTATACCGCATGCTATAGTAGTCGCCTTTACGTAAGCGTAGAAGCAACCGCATATACAGTCCACTTTAGTTAATATCTCGCGTAATAGGTTTAAGGTTCGACCGGGGAACTAGACTTCGGCAGCCTTAAACACGTGGCTCCACCATTTTATGGTCACTTCGAGCAGGATTTTGGTCGAATTGTTGAATTAATAAATTAGATAATGCACTCCAATTTATAGAATAGACTTAAATAGTGTTCGTTTAAATTTAAATTTTGATTAGGTACTCGCAAACAGAATTATTCGTTTTATAGCGCTCGTATTTGATTAAATTTAAAGCCTATTAAATAATTGAAACAGTGTAATAGGAACCGTTTGATACGCTTACCCACAATCTTGATAAAATTATTGAGTCTAGCAAATGACGCGTCACCTCGACTCGCTGCGCAGGTGTTCGATTTAATTACGTAATACGGCATACCGAGTGTCCATCCTTTATTGTTTGTGCGTTGTGAGATTAATTGTGATTGATATAACTTTATTATAATAGTTTAAAATGGCAGTTAGTGGAAGTGAAATCAAAATTAAAACGCTTTATGCTAAGAGGGACATACTCTTTTCGCGTATGCAGAATATAAGTGATTATATAAAGAACATTCATATAGAAGCAGTGCGGGAAACTTTTTTGACCGAAATCGAAACGATAGATTCTTTACGAATAGATTACGAAAAAATATTAGACCAAATTAATCATTTGGAATTACAAATCGACCCGAAATACATAGTGAACTACCAACCGCTGCTGGCATTCGAAGATATGTTGTGTCGCGTGAAAAGAATTGCGAGATCCCTATCTCAAAACGAAGCAAAGCCGGAAAAACAGGTACGTCCAAGCGACTCGATTAGGTTGCCGCCAATAGATATTCCGGTATTTAATGGTGATATTAAGACGTGGCCCTTCTTCTTCAGTAGTTTTCAAAACAATATACACAATAACCCATCGTTATCGGACGCCGAAAAATTATATTACTTAATCAGTAAACTTAGTGGCAGGGCACAGTCGATCTGCTCTGGTTTTACACCTACAATTACTTATTAATATTCGAAACGCTTAAAACTAAATATGAAGATAGGAGAATGTTAGCTTCCGAATATTTGAACCAGATATTCGATCTTAAACCTATATCATCCGCGAACATCAACGGCTTAGAGCAATTTCTAGATAAATTTGTGGCATCGGTGGCTGCACTTAAGAATTTGAAATTTAATGATCTTATGGACGTGGTGTTTCTCCATATTGCACTGAAGAAGTTGGACCCCGACACCGTGTGTGCGTTTGAAATGGAGCATCGTAGCTCGGAGATGCCTTCCTTTCATTCATTAGCATCGTTCATGCGAGATCAAATAAAGGTGATGCAGCGCTCTCCGAACGTTAAACAGGACAATAAAAGGTGCGTCGACCGTAGACAGACTCAACCATCTAAAATAGCAGGGTCGTTAACTTACGTAACCGCTACGCCAACATCACTCCAGCATACTTGTTTAGTATGTAAAGATAGACACGGTAATTTATATAATTGTGCGACTTTTCGTAAATATTCACCAAGCGAGCGTTATAAATTAGTAAAGACAAACAACATATGTTTGAACTGCTTAAGCGATAAGCATTTAGTTGCAAAATGCAATTCGAGTTCCGTATGTAGCAAGTGCGCCAGGAAACATCACACGCTATTACATTTTGAAAATAGCAACATAGCGGCGTCAAGTAAAGCGGATAAGGAATTCGCCCCTACTAAGGTCAACGATTCTAGCGGTCGACCTGGTGATGTCGCTCTGTGCTCATTGGCAAATATGGGAGCACAACCTCCTTCAACCGTGTTACTGGGTACGGCACGTATTTTGGTTAGGGATTCGCGTGGAAACGAACAAAGCGTCCATGCACTGCTGGACAGCGGAGCCCAAAATAGCTTTATAACGCGACAATGTTGTCAGCGCTTAGGCTTAGTAATAAATAGGTCACTTTCATGTCCTGTAATTAAAGGCATCGGAGGCACTAGTAAATCGACACAGGGATATATAAATTTAAAATTTTATTCTCGGATAGATCGTAATGTTAACTTTGATATAAATGCACTAGTAGTAGATAGGGTCACTGAACGGTTGCCAACCGTTTCGGTTGACACCTCGGCAATGATTGAATTTAAGAATTTGACTCTGGCGGACGACACTTACGCCGTTCCTGGAAACATAGACATGCTCATTGGAGCATCGCTTTTCCCTTATCTTTTGTTAAACAATAAGGTGAGGGGCAACTCTTCGCATACCGCGCCTTACGCACTGGAAACCGTATTGGGCTATGTGATCCTTGGCTCCGCCCCCATCATAGATAGTATTTCGGCAACCTCTTATTGTGGTATGGCTGTCGAACCGCTCGAGTCGTTAGTCCGCAAATTTTGGGAGATGGAGGAGGTGAACGTCCCACCCATAGCTAGCTCAGATGACAGGTTATGCGAGGAAATTTACGTCCGCACGACCATTCGTGATCGCGACGGTAGATATAGTGTAGCGCTACCCTTTAAAGGAGATGTTTTATCTCTCGGCGATTCGCGTCAAATGGCGGAAAAACGTTTCTACAGCTTGGAGCGTAGGATGCTCGCTTCACCCCAGTTAAAGGAAGCTTACGACGGCGTCATTAACGAATATATAAGAGAAGGTTACATATCACTTGTGGCTTCGAAATTAGATAACTACGAAGACACACCGTCGTATTTCATACCACACCACGGAGTCATTAGAGAGGACAAACTTACATCTAAGTTAACTGTAGTGCTCGACGCTAGTGCTAAAACTAGCACTCACCTGTCGCTTAACGATATCCTCTATAGTGGGCAAAATTTACAGAGCAGTTTATTTAATATAATAGTCAATTTTCGTTTGTTTAGTATAGCACTATCCGCCGATATTCGTCAAATGTTTCTTTGCATAGGGGTCCGTGAATGCGACCGTAGATTCCAACGCATTTTATATCGTTTCAACCCAAAGGAACCTCTAATGGTGTTTGAATTTAACCGCGTTTGTTTTGGTTTAAAGTCGAGCCCATTTCATGCGTTACGCACGGTGAGACAGCTCGCTCACGATGAAGGTCCCTCTTATCCTAAAGCTAGGAGGGCAATTGAGAGCGGATTATATATGGATGATTTTGTGTACTCGGTCGATAGCGTGGAGGAGGCAACCCTAACCACCGCCGAGGTTATAAGGCTCATGAAATCGGGTCAATTCGATCTTGTGAAGTGGACTAGTAATTCGCGTCCGGTTTTGGATACAATCCCACTATCACACCGTCTTTCGGCGATAAAGGAATTCGACGATTCTGATACACACAAGGTGCTCGGTCTATGTTGGTCACCAGAGTCCGACGTGTTTAGCCTTAAGGTAAATCCGCCCGTAGAGAAATGCACAAAGCGCACAATACTGTCATGCGTTGCTAGATTATGGGACGTCATGGGTTTCGTAGCTCCAGTGGTATTATACGCTAAGCTTTTAATTAAACAACTTTGGTTATTGGAATGCGACTGGGATGACTCGCCGCCTGACAGCATTGTTCGGTTGTGGCAGCGCTTTAGAGAGGAACTTCCTTTATTAAGAGAAATTAAAATACCGCGTCATATAAACGTAGATAGGAATAGCGCCATAAAGGTCGTTGGGTTTGCAGACGCCAGCGAGAAGGCTTACGGGGGCGTTGTATATTTCCACGTCCAGAATAATGGTAGAAATTCGATTAGCCTGATTAGTTCTAAGTCGAGAGTCTCCCCCCGTAAGGTTGTCTCTCTGGCGCGCTTAGAGCTTTGCGCAATATTAGTACTCGCCAAGCTTATTACCGCAGTTATCAGCGCATGTAGGGATAGAGTTCACTTAGAAAGGATATTTGCCTTTTCCGACTCCACCGTCGCCTTATGCTGGGTTCATTCTTCACCCCACCGTTGGGATACGTTTGTTGCGAACCGAGTGGCCAAGATACAAGACGAGTTAGAAACGCGGAACTTTTATCACGTGTCCGGTACGGAAAACCCCGCCGATTGTCTATCCCGTGGACTCACCCCGATGCAAATAATGGACCACCCGCTTTGGTTCCACGGACCTGCTTGGGTTCACTTGGATCCCTCGCAATGGCCAATAACCGATTTCGAACCTTCGTCAGTATCACAACCGCCGGAAGAGAAGAGACACGCTCTAGTGGCGAACGTTTCGAGCGAGGTTTCTCCAATAATTGCTTTGGCGAACCGCTTGTCCTCTTGGTCGAAATTATTGCGTAGCGTTATTTACGTTTGTCGATTCGCGAAGCTGTTACCGCGACGTTCGTATGTCTTAGCATCCGATTACAACTATGCCGAGTCGCTAGTATTGCGTGAACTTCAACGTGCGCACTTCTCTGAAGAAATTAGAAGATTACAATCGAATAGAGCTTGTAGTCGCGCCTTTCAACGCCTTAAGCCATTTTTACAGGATGGGATTGTAAGGGTAGGTGGACGCTTGTCCAACTCGCAATTGAGTTTCGACCAACGGCACCCTATTGTTTTACCGCGTAAAGACCATATCATGAACTTATTAGTCGACTACCATCATAAATTGAACTCGCACGCTGGCCCCGACTTGTTGATGTCGATTTTGAGTCAGAATTATTGGATTCTTTCTGCACGTAGTTTAATACGCAATCGGGTGCACAGATGTATAGCTTGCTTTCGGGCACGCCCCAAGCCGTCATTTCCGGAAATGGCGGAACTTAGATCTTGTAGAGTAATACAATCAGTAAAGCCCTTCACGCACACCGGGTCTGATTTCGCTGGTCCGTTTAAGGTCACGCTCACTCGCGGGCGTGGTATAAGATCCACAAAGGCTTACGTCTGCATTTTCGTATGTCTAACTACTCGAGCGGTGCATATAGAACTCGTTGGTGATCTAAGCACAGCAGGCTTTATGGGTGCATTTAAAAGATTTCTTTCCCGCCGTGGCCCTGTAAGTAGATTGTATTCGGATAATGGTACGAACTACGTCGGTGCAAAACGTATTCTATCGGTACTACATGAGCTCTTAGCTAGCAAATATTATAATTCGGAGTTCGCTCACATTCTAGCCGAGAACCGCATTGAGTGGTCTCTGAACGTCCCAGCCGCGAGCCATTTTGGGGGCAATTGGGAGACTAATATCAAGAGTCTAAAGAGTCATTTATACCGAGTAATAGGAGATCAAATTTTGTCCTTCGAAGAGCTAAGTACGGTGCTCGCTCAAATTGAATGCGTAATGAATAGTCGCCCACTTTGTCGTACGTTGTCTAGTGACCCCTCGGAACCGCTGGCTCTAACTCCAGCACATTTTTTGAATTTAACGCCTTTAAAGTATTTGCCAGCCGCAGGTATGGATGAGAACAGACTTAGCATTTCCGCACGCCACAAATTATTAGATCGGTTAGTGCAATCGTTTTGGAAACGATGGAGGATGGAATACTTGCATACTTTGCAGTCTCGGCAAAAATGGAACACAGCAACTGAGCCTTTAGCTGTAGGAACTGTAGTTGTGCTCACCAAAGAGAATACGCCGCCTCTCCACTGGCCGTTAGGAATTGTCGAAGAGGTCTTTCCCGGTTCCGACGGAGTAGTTAGGATAGCTCGCGTTAAGACCACGGTTGGGTCTTACTTGCGTCCGGTTGTCCGTTTGTGCCCCCTGCCTCTTCCATAATTTAAATTAGCTTTCTAGATTAAATTGTAGTTGAATTTAGGTAATCTTAGCGTTAGTTAGTTATTTTGTTAGTTGATCTTAGCTCTAGTTGTATTAGTTAATTTTGAAGGAAATCCTTCAAGGGCGGGGGAGATGGTTGCGCGGAAAAAACCATTGGATTATTATATTTGACGGTAGAGGTGCCAAGCCGCTTGTTCCTTTCCGACAAAACGATATCATTCATACCCTCCTCGATCCTCCATCGACACATCGGGGTGGTGGGGTGGGAGGGGCAAAAAGATGATTCTAGAATGTCACGTAATCATCGGGGCCGAGGACATATAAGGCACGCGCGACCGTTGCGCGGCCTCTTTCCACCGCAGTCGTCGCTGAAACCACAACGCTTCTCTCCCGACGCACCCCTGGGGCCCCAGAGTGTCTGTCTAGAAGAAGTTACCTCACCTCGTGTGAGATATAGTCGCGCACCGCCTCTCTCCGGAGTGTTCCAGAAGAAGTTCCAGAAGTTGCAGCTATAGTGCTCAACAGGATAGAAGAAACCCCGGTGAGTCAACATTCCTTAATTTAGCTCCTGCCTTACATAGTTTAACCCGCTCCAATTTTGTTGTTCTCCTAATAAGGCAGGATTCCTTTTCAGCGATTTGGCACAATAATAGTTTAGTTTTAGGGAAGAGCGAGTGCATTATACCGCATGCTATAGTAGTCGCCTTTACGTAAGCGTAGAAGCAACCGCATATACAGTCCACTTTAGTAAATATCTCGCGTAATAGGTTTAAGGTTCGACCGGGGAACTAGACTTCGGCAGCCTTAAACACGTGGCTCCACCAATAATTATTAATATCCCAAATGCGAAAAAAATAATTACCTTTGCAGACGACACGGTCCTCCTTTTCAGGGGCAGTTCATGGGATGAGGTTTTCTCAAATGCTCAAAAAAGAATGAATATTGTAACGAGTTGGTTATACAAGAACCTTTTAACACTCAATATTTCAAAGACAAATTATATCACTTTTTCCATTAAAAACACTGATAAGCCTGACCCTACACATTGAATTGTTTCACACTTGTTTGATAATCCCAATGATACAACCTGTGCATGACCAAGACTTATAAACACAGACTCAATTAAATAGCTAGGCATAATG
Source organism: Parnassius smintheus behrii (assembly GCA_036936625.1). Lineage (NCBI taxonomy): Eukaryota > Metazoa > Arthropoda > Insecta > Lepidoptera > Papilionidae > Parnassius > Parnassius smintheus. The sequence continues at coordinate 53,937,855 of JAUPFT010000011.1, forward strand.
ATTGACAATAAATTAAGTTTTCACTATCACATTGACCTTCTAACGGCAAGAATACGCAAATTAATGGTAATATTTAAGACCTTGAGTGGGTCAGGAATAAGTAATAAAATCAGTTTACTTCGCTTTTTGCCAGTCGCAACTTATGTACTGTATCACTTAATGGGGTGGTGCCAGTAAAACACATATACTAAAAATTGAACGAGCCCAAAGAGCACTTTTAAAAATGAGCTCGTTCCTACCATTCGATTATCCAAACGTTTGATCTCTATCAAAAATGGAAAGTCCTGACTGTACGACAGCTTTACATTTTATATACCGTCCTTAAAAACATTCCCATTTAAAATATGAACCAGAGATATTTAGGAATCAGCACCGCAAGGATAAAGTCTGCAATATTAATTTATATAGAACTAGCCTTAGACATCGATTTTCTGTTACCAAATTGAATAAGGAACTATCAATATATTCCCTCACAAAAACTAACGTGTTCAAAATTTGTGTATACGTTTTATTTTCGGTCTTCGTAAGTTTGATCATGTTTCAGAGTACAGGGCTCAATTAAAATGGCTTCCTATCCGTAGACGTCGAGACTTACATGTGTTATCATTTCTATACTTTCTACTCTTTAATCCTCTTGCACCTCCATATCTCCGCGAGCGTTTTGAGTATCTTGTACCCCGTGAAACTCAGTGCCGGACCACTAAACAACTACTTCTCAAAACTCCTTCTCATTTCACAAGCCGATGTGGTGGATCCTTTACAGTAAGGGCGGTCAAGCTATGGAACTCACTCCCACATGACATACGTGCTAGCTCTTCTCTTGATATATTTCGGAGCAGAGTAAAGAAATATTATCTGTCAACTTAGAATTATAAATATTTACATATTTTATGTATTTATATGTATAATTGTATATATATGTATGTGTATGTATGTATGTATGTGTATATATATATATATAGATATAGGTATATATGTATATGTGTGTGTATATGTGTATATATGTATATATTTATTGTCTTTATTGGTATATATGTATGTAAATCAATAGAAATAAGAATAAAATAAATAAGAAAATAAATTATACTTATATGTTATACACTTATATGATAATTGTTAACTGTAACTTATAGCCAATTTCTATTAAGTAGCGTTATGTTAATTATTAAGTACGCACGCTGCTACCTACTTGCTTTATATATAAAACTATTTCTCTCCCAATAGGTTTGCTGGAAGAGAACTCTTATTAGGGTTAAGCTCGCCTTTGTACATTTATTTAAATATTTAATAATTGTTACCAACTTATTGTGTGTACAATAAAGAATAAAGAATAAAGAATAAAGAATAAAAACTAAATGCAAATTTATTGTTGCGGAGCGGTTAAAAATTGGATTATAACCGTACGGAAGACTTACTATAAATAAAAATGTTCACATAAACGCGCATACATACAAGTGCGCACACACACACAAACACACACACACTAAATTGTCGATATATCGAAATAATACATTATAATCCTACGATCTACTATATATGTAGCGCTCAATTACAAATAATGCTGTTATTTATATCTCATGGGGTGGAGACCTGGTGATTTGTAATACAGGCATTTTATTGCTTATCTCAAACACCAGCTCTTCACAGATTCTAGGCTATGAGTATGAACATACCTGTATTTAAATAGGTATAAGTTTTTATTATTTATTGTCGGTATTTGTGAGGAGAAATAAACATAATTATACAAGCATAGCAACACTAAATATCACATATGTTAACTCAAACGTACCGCCGATCTACAATACGCCTAGCCTCATTTAAAGTGGGGAATTATAATTTCCCGTTATAATTATAACCGTATTAATATATCATATCAATATTGTGTGGTAGGTTCTCTTTACTACTATGGCTGTAGAAATTTTATACGTAAACGGTGCAATGGTGCCAAATACTATCGTCCCAACTATTGGTGATGCAGCTTGCTTATTCCGAACCATAGCATACATAATATATGATACTCAAGTTATAAATCAGGAGATACAGTAAAACTTGGTTATTCAGTGATAGTTTGAATAATTATCTATATTTTTTTACAAAATAAAATAACATTTTTAATACTAGGACATGATAGAGGAGCAAATATGCCACATATTAAACCACATTAGCAAGAGAAACATGTGTGCATATTGTAAACAGTAAAACTTTTTTAACCTACAAAAAGTTCAGGTAAAATGGTGATACTAGACCTATTATGATATATATGCTTGGTTATATGGTGATATGACTCTGGTAAAGCTGTGATATATTAAAAATGAAAATCATAATTAATTTTTACAGTTTTGTTTCAGTTTTGTAGTTTGACACTCATCACATGGTACCAAGTCTTACATAAACATTCAATCCACTCTATCCCATTCTTGGCCTTTACATCATCTTTAAAATCTCCTCCACATGTTCCACATATATTTATATATTTCGGTTTAACATTTTCTCCAGGGCCATAAACTTGACCCCGTTTAGCTTTGCCTTTAGGACACTTTCTTCTTTTTTTCTGTTTTTGAGGAATTTTCAGTATATTTTCAACACCAGAACAGCTTAGTAGGGGAGCATTATTTTCTTTATTCAAATCTTCATTTGTGCTCTCTGAGACCATAGAAGTTGCAACTGCTACGTCTGGGATGGCATTGTAATTAAAAAAGAAAACTACATAAATCTTAAAATACTTATGTAGATGTACACAGACATTATAGTCTTGTTATGTTTGCTACACATAACTCTGTATTTCAGAATAATTAACAATTTATATAAAACCAACAAATAAAAAACATTTAAATCATGCACTTGGTTTTATGGTGATACTGTTTTGAGAAAATTGCTTTAAAATTGTAAAATTTTCAACTAACAACTTAAGGCCTGTCATGAAAAAAAATACTAATTTTTGCAGTGAGAATTTTATAAAATACAAAAAAAGCTGTTATCTTTTTATTACGCTGTCCAGGTTTTCCCATTGTAAGAAATTATTTGAAACATTAAGAAGTTTCAAGACCTTTTGCTTTGCAACCGAAATTCCTGATAAAACTGTCACAGTGACAACCTGTTTTGGTGTAGCTAGTTTCTGAGGTTTCGTTCAGAAATTTTGAATTTGAGTTTTTTTTGTTCATTGTTAGCGCCATTAATTGGTCGGGTCAAAAACCAAATGTAATCCAGATTTTTTTATAACCTTGGGTGACAAACGAGTACACATTTCATTTGATGGTAAGTGGATGCTGTGGCTCATAGAAATCATTTCACAGACATATATCTTCAATCAAGAACCAAAATGCAAATGCGTTGTCATCCGTGAGGACTAAGATGGAATGCCTTGATTCCAGTAAGGTCTTCTCTACACTCACCGTACGAAACACAGAAGCATTACGCTGCCATTTTACGATGGTATTCTGTGAGAGAGTGGTCCTGTTCGGTCGCAGCGTAACTCTACCACGTAAAAACCGGATGTTCATCGTAGCGCTGTCCTGGCTTATCAGCGCAAAAATCCAGAAATACATTGTGCTGCAGTCATGACTTACCAGCAGAATAATCTAGAGTCGCACCGTGCTGTAGTCATAACTTACCATCGAAATAACTCTGACTCTCACCGTCCTGAACGGCTGTTTCTAGGCATGAAAGGAATAATCTAGAAAGACGGCCAAAAAGACGATTACGTCCATGGAAAGTAAATGCTTTATCTGGACTGGTGCATGATTCTGAAGTAGCATGTGCAACTGATATAACGGTTATTGAAAGTAACTTTTTTAATTTTCCACTAGTTCGGAGAAAACCTCTGTCCTGGGAAGAACCAGCAAGAAACCCAGGGGGATTTTTTTAAAATAATATCTATTATATTTAAAATAATCATGAATGTATCACCTACGATAGTGACATTTCGGTTATAGTTATGTTACGAGCTTGAGGTTCGTGACAATAAAAATTGCCGATAAAATTACCTAAATTAACACTTTAATTTACTTTATACAAATTAAAGAAGGAGCTGGAGCTGGAAGAAGAGGTAGACAAGTTGCGCTGGCATATTATTGGATTATCCGAGGTCCGAAGAGAGGGGGAGGACACGGCAATCCTCGAGTCCGGCAACTTGTTCTATCACCGGGAGGGCGACCATCTGTCCCAAGGAGGTGTCGGATTTATCGTCCACAAGTCTCTCGTCAACAACGTTGTAAAGATTGGGAGTGTGTCGACGAGGGTCGCGTACCTGATACTCAGAATCACCAAACGGTATTCGCTGAAGGTCATTCAGGTTTACGCACCAACCTCGGCACACCCCGATGAGGAGGTGGAGGAAATGTATGAGGATATTTCCAGAGCCATACATTCCTCCAAAACCCACTACACGGTGTTGATGGGAGACTTCAACGCAAAACTAGGCACAAGAGAAAGCGGTGAGCTGAAGGTAGGGAAATTTGGAGTAGGGCAACGGAACCGAAGGGGCCAGCAGCTGGCCGACTTTATGGAGAAAGAGGGACTCTTTATGATGAACTCTTTCTTCCAGAAGCGGCCCCACAGGAAGTGGACCTGGTCGAGCCCCGACGGTTCGACAAAAAATGAGATTGACTTCATTATGACGACCAGACGCCAACTGTTCAGTGATATTTAAAATAGCAAAATATCCGGAATGTTCAAGTAAACACGCGTAAGGTATCGAGAGTTCGAGTATAGATTTTCTAGAAACTTAGTTCTTCGGGTGGCGCTGTCGGTCGAGAGATCGGTGATGTCATTCTCTGCAAAGCTCCCCTCGCTCTCGTTCCTGACACTAGATGGCGCTAGTTGACTTATTCACACAACAGTTAGAATTAAAAAATTTATATATATTGTATATATATATATATATATATATATATATATATATATATATATATATATATATATATATATATATATATATATATATATATATATATATATAATCATCCTTTCACGGTAAATGTTGATCTAGTGAGAAGTTAGAACAATTGTTGATCCACCTATTTGACGTGTTTGCTCAGCTCCTCGTCGCACAAACTGATATACTTTGATCCATTCTTGATGCGCGTGTGACGTCGGTGGATCTGCACTAACAGGATTTCAATATACTCGTCAGCGATTTGACCAACATTTGTAGATCTATCAACGGTCGAAAAAATCATACTGAATATGATTTTTTAGATCCAGAGTATATTTAATTTATATGCGACATTTACTTAGACTAAGTGGATCCGGAGCCATAATTGACGAATAGATACTCGAACACGAAGCGGCAACGTCGCGTTCTGTGTGTGACAGAGAACCCAGTAGGCTACTTCGTTATAGTAATAAGGTAAGAAATTACGTTATCTGCTGATTTTGTGGATCGAACAGGCGGGTTTTATTGT